>CAWUFW010013102.1:0-497123 GCA_963921515.1 Calotriton arnoldi
TTTGCAGCAATATCAGCGCTCACTGTGAGATCGAGTGGGGCCCACATGAGATACTTACCCAGTTGTGATGTCTGCTGGGAACTACAGTTCGACAGTCTATGCTGCAGTAATGCTCAACTAATGAACTTGGGCCGGTTGGCTTCCACCAATGGGAGAATGGCAGGACATTTAAAAAGAGGGTTGGTGCGGACTTCCGGCGTTATGGCATTTGATAAAGGCAAACTCTCCGAAATGCGTCATGCCACTGTTTGAATAAATGGACTTCTCTGGTATCCCTGCTGTGTCCCTCTGGTTACTTCTGAAACGAAGAGATCGTGTGTGTGATATTTTGCGTGCTGGCCATTGGCGCGCTGGGGGACCCATCCTACAAGTGTCCGAGGTTCATTGGCAAAAAACTAAAGACGTTGCTCCAAAGTATTGGATTACCTCGTGACCGCCGCAACCAAGGACAGCAAGGTACTGCTGTGTATTCACAGTCAGTGACTGCACGGAGAGGCGCAATCATTGCATTGGTGTCTCCGGTTATGCTGACACTTGGGATCTGTGGCAGGGCTTATGGGGACCCAGGAAAGTCTCATGGCTGCAAGGATACCGGGATGTCAACAGCTACACACAACCACTTTTTGCAGCAATATCAGCGCTCACTGTGAGATCGAGTGGGGCCCACATGAGATACTTACCCAGTTGTGATGTCTGCTGGAAACTGCAGTTCGACAGTCTATGCTGCAGTAATGCTCAACTAATGAACTTGGGCCGGTTGGCTTCCACCAATGGGAGAATGGCAGGACATTTAAAAAGAGGGTTGGTGCAGACTTCCGGCGTTATGGCATTTGATAAAGTCAAACTCGCCGAAACGCGTCATGCCACTGCTTGAATAAATGGACTTCTCTTGTATCCCCGCTGTGTCCCTCTGGTTACTTCTGAAACGAAGAGATCGTGTGTGTGATATTTTGCGTGCTGGCCATTGGCGCGCTGGGGGACCCGTCCTACAAGTGTCCGAGGTTTATTGGCAAAAAACTAAAGACGTTACTCCAAGGTATTGGATTACCTCGTGACCGCCGCAATCAAGGACAGCAAGGTACTGCTGTGTATTCACAGTCCGTGACTGCACGGAGAGGTGCGATCATTGCATTGGCGTCTCCAGTTATGCTGACACTTGGGATCTGTGGCACGGCGTATGGGAACCCAGGAAAGTCTCATGGCTGCAAGGATACCGGGATGTCAACAGCTACACACAACCACTTTGTGGAGCAATATCAGCGCTCACTGTGAGATCCAGTGGTGCCCACATGAGATACTTACCCAGTTGTGATGTCTGCTGGGAACTGCAGTTCGACAGTCTATGCTGCAGTAATGCTCAACTAATGAACTTGGGCCGGTTGGCTTCCACCAATAGGAGAATGGCAGGACATTTAAAAAGAGGGTTGGTGTGGACTTCCGGGATTATGGCATTTGATAAAGGCAAACTCGCCGAAACGGGTCATGCCACTGCTTGAATAAATGGACTTCTCTGGTATCCCCGCTGTGTCCCTCTGGTTACTTCTGAAACGAAGAGATCGTGTGTGTAATATTTTGTGTGCTGGCCATTGGCGCGCTGGAGGACCGTCCTACAAGAGTCCGAGGTTCATTGGCAAAAAACTAAAGACGTTATTCCAAGGTATTGGATTACCTCGTGACCGCCGCAACCAAGGACAGCAAGGTACTGCTGTGTATTCACAGTCCGTGACTGCACGGAGAGGCGCAATCATTGCATTGGTGTCTCCGGTTATGCTGACACTTGCGATCTGTGACAGGGCGTATGGGGACCCAGGAAAGTCTCATGGCTGCAAGGATACCAGGATGTCAACAGCTACACACAACTACTTTTTGCAGCAATATCAGCGCTCACTGTGAGATCGAGTGGGGCCCACATGAGATACTTACCCAGTTGTGATGTCTGCTGGGAACTGCAGTTCGACAGTCTATGCTGCAGTAATGCTCAACTAATGAACTTGGGCCGGTTTGCTTCCACCAATGGGAGAATGGCAGGACATTTAAAAAGAGGGTTGGTGCGGACTTCCAGCATTATGGCATTTGATGAAGGCAAACTCGCCGAAACGCCTCATGCCACTGCCTGAATAAATGGACTTCTCTGGTATCCCCGCTGTGTCCCTCTGGTTACTTATGAAACAAAGAGATCGTGTGTGTGTGATATTTTGCGTGCTGGCCATTGGCGCGCTGGGGGATCCGTCCTACAAGTGTCCGAGGTTCATTGGCAAAAACTAAAGACGTTACTCCAAGGTATTGGATTTCCTCGTGACCGCCGCAATCAAGGACAGCAAGGTACTGCTGTGTATTCACAGTCCGTGACTGCACGGAGATGCGCGATCATTGCATTGGCATCTCCGGTTATGCTGACACTTGGGATCTGTGGCAGGGCGTATGGGGACCCAGGAAAGTCTCATGGCTGCAAGGATACCGGGATGTCAACAGCTACACACAACCACTTTTTGCAGCAATATCAGCGCTCACTGTGAGATCGACTGGGGCCCACATGAGATACTTGCCCAGTTGTGAGGATTGCTGGGAACTGCAGTTCGACAGCCTATGCTGCAGTAATGCTCAACTAATGAACTTGGGCCGGTTGGCTTCCACCAATGGGAGAATGGCAGGACATTTAAAAAGAGGGTTGGTGCGGACTTCCGGCGTTATGGCATTTGATAAAGGCAAACTCGCCGAAACGCGTCATGCCACTGCTTGAATAAATGGACTTCTCTTGTATCCCCGCTGTGTCCCTCTGGTTACTTCTGAAACAAAGAGATCGTGTGTGTGATATTTTGCGTGCTGGCCATTGGTGTGCTGGGGGACCCGTCCTACAAGTGTCCGAGGTTTATTGGCAAAAAACTAAAGACGTTACTCCAAGATAGTGGATTACCTCGTGACGGCCGCAATCAAGGACAGCAAGGTACTGCTGTGTATTCACAGTCCGTGACTGCACGGAGAGGTGCGATCATTGCATTGGCGTCTCCGGTTATGCTGACACTTGGGATCTGTGGCAGGGCGTATGGGGACACAGGAAAGTCTCATGGCTGCAAGGATACCGGGATGTCAACAGCTACACACAACCACTTTTTGCAGCAATATCAGCGCTCACTGTGAGATCCAGTGGTGCCCACATGAGATACGTACCCAGTTGTGATGTCTGCTGGGAACTACAGTTCGACAGTCTATGCTGCAGTAATGCTCAACTAATGAACTTGGGCCGGTTGGCTTCCACCAATGGGAGAATGGCAGGACATTTAAAAAGAGGGTTGGTGCGGACTTCTGGCGTTTTGGCACTTGATAAAGTCAAACTCGCCGAAACGCGTCATGCCACTGCTTGAATAAATGGACTTCTCTTGTATCCCCGCTGTGTCCCTCTGGTTACTTCTGAAACAAAGAGATCGTGTGTGTGATATTTTGCGTGCTGGCCATTGGCGCGCTGGGGGACCCGTCCTACAAGTGTCCGAGGTTTATTGGCAAAAAAATAAAGACGTTACTCCAAGGTATTGGATTACCTCGTGACCGCCGCAATCAAGGACAGCAAGGTACTGCTGTGTATTCACAGTCCGTGACTGCACGGAGAGGTGTGATCATTGCATTGGCGTCTCCAGTTATGCTGACACTTGGGATCTGTGGCACGGCGTATGGGACCCAGGAAAGTCTCATGGCTGCAAGGATACCGGGATGTCAACAGCTACACACAACCACTTTGTGGAGCAATATCAGCGCTCACTGTGAGATCCAGTGGTGCCCACATGAGATACTTACCCAGTTGTGATGTCTGCTGGGAACTGCAGTTCGACAGTCTATGCTGCAGTAATGCTCAACTAATGAACTTGGGCCGGTTGGCTTCCACCAATAGGAGAATGGCAGGACATTTAAAAAGAGGGTTGGTGTGGACTTCCGGCATTATGGCATTTGATAAAGGCAAACTCGCCGAAACGCGTCATGCCACAGCTTGAATAAATGGACTTCTTTGGTATCCCCGCTGTGTCCCTCTGGTTACTTCTGAAACGAAGAGATCGTGTGTGTAATATTTTGTGTGCTGGCCATTGGCGCGCTGGAGGACCGTCCTACAAGAGTCCGAGGTTCATTGGCAAAAAACTAAAGACGTTATTCCAAGGTATTGGATTACCTCGTGACCGCCGCAACCAAGGACAGCAAGGTACTGCTGTGTATTCACAGTCCGTGACTGCACGGAGAGGCGCAATCATTGCATTGGTGTCTCCGGTTATGCTGACACTTGGGATCTGTGGCAGGGCGTATGGGGACCCAGGAAAGTCTCATGGCTGCAAGGATACCAGGATGTCAACAGCTACACACAACTACTTTTTGCAGCAATATCAGCGCTCACTGTGAGATCGAGTGGGGCCCACATGAGATACTTACCCAGTTGTGATGTCTGCTGGGAACTGCAGTTCGACAGTCTATGCTGCAGTAATGCTCAACTAATGAACTTGGGCCGGTTTGCTTCCACCAATGGGAGAATGGCAGGACATTTAAAAAGAGGGTTGGTGCGGACTTCCAGCATTATGGCATTTGATGAAGGCAAACTCGCCGAAACGCCTCATGCCACTGCCTGAATAAATGGACTTCTCTGGTATCCCCGCTGTGTCCCTCTGGTTACTTATGAAACAAAGAGATCGTGTGTGTGTGATATTTTGCGTGCTGGCCATTGGCGCGCTGGGGGATCCGTCCTACAAGTGTCCGAGGTTCATTGGCAAAAACTAAAGACGTTACTCCAAGGTATTGGATTTCCTCGTGACCGCCGCAATCAAGGACAGCAAGGTACTGCTGTGTATTCACAGTCCGTGACTGCACGGAGATGCGCGATCATTGCATTGGCATCTCCGGTTATGCTGACACTTGGGATCTGTGGCAGGGCGTATGGGGACCCAGGAAAGTCTCATGGCTGCAAGGATACCGGGATGTCAACAGCTACACACAACCACTTTTTGCAGCAATATCAGCGCTCACTGTGAGATCGACTGGGGCCCACATGAGATACTTGCCCAGTTGTGAGGATTGCTGGGAACTGCAGTTCGACAGCCTATGCTGCAGTAATGCTCAACTAATGAACTTGGGCCGGTTGGCTTCCACCAATGGGAGAATGGCAGGACATTTAAAAAGAGGGTTGGTGCGGACTTCCGGCGTTATGGCATTTGATAAAGGCAAACTCGCCGAAACGCGTCATGTCATTGCTTGAATAAATGGACTTCTCTGGTATCCCCGCTGTGTCCCTCTTGTTACTTCTGAAATGAAGGGATCGTGTGTGTGATATTTTGCGTGCTGGCCATTGGTGTGCTGGGGGACCCGTCCTACAAGTGTCCGAGGTTTATTGGCAAAAAACTAAAGACGTTACTCCAAGATAGTGGATTACCTCGTGACGGCCGCAATCAAGGACAGCAAGGTACTGCTGTGTATTCACAGTCCGTGACTGCACGGAGAGGTGCGATCATTGCATTGGCGTCTCCGGTTATGCTGACACTTGGGATCTGTGGCAGGGCGTATGGGGACACAGGAAAGTCTCATGGCTGCAAGGATACCGGGATGTCAACAGCTACACACAACCACTTTTTGCAGCAATATCAGCGCTCACTGTGAGATCGAGTGAGGCCCACATGAGATACTTACCCAGTTGTGAGGTCTTCTGGGAACTGCAGGTCGACAGTCTATGCTGCAGTAATGCTCAACTAATGAACTTGGGCCGGTTGGCTTCCACCAATGGGAGAATGGCAGGACATTTAAAAAGAGGGTTGGTGCGGACTTCCGGCGTTATGGCATTTGATAAAGGCAAACTCGCCGAAATGCGTCATGCCACTGTTTGAATAAATGGACTTCTCTGGTATCCCTGCTGTGTCCCTCTGGTTACTTCTGAAACGAAGAGATCGTGTGTGTGATATTTTGCGTGCTGGCCATTGGCGCGCTGGGGGACCCGTCCTACAAGTGTCCGAGGTTCATTGGCAAAAACTAAAGACGTTGCTCCAAAGTATTGGATTACCTCGTGACCGCCGCAACCAAGGACAGCAAGGTACTGCTGTGTATTCACAGTCAGTGACTGCACGGAGAGGCGCAATCATTGCATTGGTGTCTCCGGTTATGCTGACACTTGGGATCTGTGGCAGGGCGTATGGGGACCCAGGAAAGTCTCATGGCTGCAAGGATACCGGGATGTCAACAGCTACACACAACCACTTTTTGCAGCAATATCAGCGCTCACTGTGAGATCGAGTGGGGCCCACATGAGATACTTACCCAGTTGTGAGGACTGCTGGGAACTGCAGTTCGACAGCCTATGCTGCAGTAATGCTCAACTAATGAACTTGGGCCGGTTGGCTTCCACCAATGGGAGAATGGCAGGACATTTAAAAAGAGGGTTGGTGCGGACTTCCGGCGTTATGGCATTTGATAAAGGCAAACTCGCCGAAACGCGTCATGCCATTGCATGGATAAATGGACTTCTCTGGTATCCCCGCTGTGTCCCTCTTGTTACTTCTGAAACGAAGGGATCGTGTGTGTGATATTTTGCGTGCTGGCCATTGGCGCGCTGGGGGACCCGTCCTACAAGTGTCCGAGGTTCATTGGCAAAAAACTAAAGACGTTACTCCAAGGTATTGGATTACCTCGTGACAGCCGCAACCAAGGACAGCAAGGTACTGCTGTGTATTCACAGTCCGTGACTGCACGGAGAGGCGCAATCATTGCATTGGCATCTCCGGTTATGCTGACACTTGGGATCTGTGGCAGGGCGTATGGGGACCCAGGAAAGTCTCATGGCTGCAAGGATACCGGGATGTCAACAGCTACACACAACCACTTTTTGCAGCAATATCAGCACTCACTGTGAGATCGAGTGAGGCCCACATGAGATACTTACCCAGTTGTGAGGTCTTCTGGGAACTGCAGTTCGACAGTCTATGCTGCAGTAATGCTCAACTAATGAACTTGGGCCGGTTGGCTTCCACCAATGGGAGAATGGCAGGACATTTAAAAAGAGGGTTGGTGCGGACTTCCGGCGTTATGGCATTTGATAAAGGCAAACTCGCCGAAATGCGTCATGCCACTGTTTGAATAAATGGACTTCTCTGGTATCCCTGCTGTGTCCCTCTGGTTACTTCTGAAACGAAGAGATCGTGTGTGTGATATTTTGCGTGCTGGCCATTGGCGCGCTGGGGGACCCGTCCTACAAGTGTCCGAGGTTCATTGGCAAAAAACTAAAGACGTTGCTCCAAAGTATTGGAT
The DNA here is from genome assembly GCA_963921515.1 of Calotriton arnoldi. Taxonomy (NCBI): domain Eukaryota; kingdom Metazoa; phylum Chordata; class Amphibia; order Caudata; family Salamandridae; genus Calotriton; species Calotriton arnoldi. The sequence continues at coordinate 7,264 of CAWUFW010013102.1, forward strand.
TACCTCGTGACCGCCGCAACCAAGGACAGCAAGGTACTGCTGTGTATTCACAGTCAGTGACTGCACGGAGAGGCGCAATCATTGCATTGGTGTCTCCGGTTATGCTGACACTTGGGATCTGTGGCAGGGCGTATGGGGACCCAGGAAAGTCTCATGGCTGCAAGGATACCGGGATGTCAACAGCTACACACAACCACTTTTTGCAGCAATATCAGCGCTCACTGTGAGATCGAGTGGGGCCCACATGAGATACTTACCCAGTTGTGAGGACTGCTGGGAACTGCAGTTCGACAGCCTATGCTGCAGTAATGCTCAACTAATGAACTTGGGCCGGTTGGCTTCCACCAATGGGAGAATGGCAGGACATTTAAAAAGAGGGTTGGTGCGGACTTCCGGCGTTATGGCATTTGATAAAGGCAAACTCGCCAAAACGCGTCATGCCATTGTTTGGATAAATGGACTTCTCTGGTATCCCCGCTGTGTCCCTCTTGTTACTTCTGAAACGAAGGGATCGTGTGTGTGATATTTTGCGTGCTGGCCATTGGCGCGCTGGGGGACCCGTCCTACAAGTGTCCGAGGTTCATTGGCAAAAAACTAAAGACGTTACTCCAAGGTATTGGATTACCTCGTGACAGCCGCAACCAAGGACAGCAAGGTACTGCTGTGTATTCACAGTCCGTGACTGCACGGAGAGGCGCAATCATTGCATTGGCATCTCCGGTTATGCTGACACTTGGGATCTGTGGCAGGGCGTATGGGGACCCAGGAAAGTCTCATGGCTGCAAGGATACCGGGATGTCAACAGCTACACACAACCACTTTTTGCAGCAATATCAGCGCTCACTGTGAGATCGAGTGGGGCCCACATGAGATACTTACCCAGTTGTGATGTCTGCTGGGAACTGCAGTTCGACAGTCTATGCTGCAGTAATGCTCAACTAATGAACTTGGGCCGGTTGGCTTCCACCAATGGGAGAATGGCAGGACATTTAAAAAGAGGGTTGGTGCGGACTTCCGGCATTATGGCATTTGATAAAGGCAAACTCGCCGAAACGCGTCATGCCACTGCTTGAATAAATGGACTTCTCTGGTATCCCCGCTGTGTCCCTCTGGTTACTTCTGAAACGAAGAGATCGGGTGTGTGATATTTTGCGTGCTGGCCATTGGCGCGCTGGGGGACCCGTCCTACAAGTGTCCGAGGTTCATTGGCAAAAACTAAAGACGTTACTCCAAGGTATTGGATTACCTCGTGACCGCCGCAACCAAGGACAGCAAGGTACTGCTGTGTATTCACAGTCCGTGACTGCACGGAGATGCGCGATCATTGCATTGGCATCTCCGGTTATGCTGACACTTGGGATCTGTGGCAGGGCGTATGGGGACCCAGGAAAGTCTCATGGCTGCAAGGATACCGGGATGTCAACAGCTACACACAACCACTTTTTGCAGCAATATCAGCGCTCACTGTGAGATCGAGTGGGGCCCACATGAGATACTTACCCAGTTGTGAGGTCTGCTGGGAACTGCAGTTCGACAGTCTATGCTGCAGTAATGCTCAACTAATGAACTTGGGCCGGTTGGCTTCCACCAATGGGAGAATGGCAGGACATTTAAAAAGAGGGTTGGTGCGGACTTCCGGCGTTATGGCATTTGATAAAGGCAAACTCGCCGAAATGCGTCATGCCACTGTTTGAATAAATGGACTTCTCTGGTATCCCTGCTGTGTCCCTCTGGTTACTTCTGAAACGAAGAGATCGTGTGTGTGATATTTTGCGTGCTGGCCATTGGCGCGCTGGGGGACCCGTCCTACAAGTGTCCGAGGTTCATTGGCAAAAACTAAAGACGTTACTCCAAGGTATTGGATTACCTCGTGACCGCCGCAACCAAGGACAGCAAGGTACTGCTGTGTATTCACAGTCCGTGACTGCACGGAGATGCGCGATCATTGCATTGGCATCTCCGGTTATGCTGACACTTGGGATCTGTGGCAGGGCGTATGGGGACCCAGGAAAGTCTCATGGCTGCAAGGATACCGGGATGTCAACAGCTACACACAACCACTTTTTGCAGCAATATCAGCGCTCACTGTGAGATCGAGTGGGGCCCACATGAGATACTTACCCAGTTGTGAGGTCTGCTGGGAACTGCAGTTCGACAGTCTATGCTGCAGTAATGCTCAACTAATGAACTTGGGCCGGTTGGCTTCCACCAATGGGAGAATGGCAGGACATTTAAAAAGAGGGTTGGTGCGGACTTCCGGCGTTATGGCATTTGATAAAGGCAAACTCGCCGAAATGCGTCATGCCACTGTTTGAATAAATGGACTTCTCTGGTATCCCTGCTGTGTCCCTCTGGTTACTTCTGAAACGAAGAGATCGTGTGTGTGATATTTTGCGTGCTGGCCATTGGCGCGCTGGGGGACCCGTCCTACAAGTGTCCGAGGTTCATTGGCAAAAACTAAAGACGTTGCTCCAAGGTATTGGATTACCTCGTGACCGCCGCAACCAAGGACAGCAAGGTACTGCTGTGTATTCACAGTCCGTGACTGCACGGAGAGGCGCAATCATTGCATTGGTGTCTCCGGTTATGCTGACACTTGGGATCTGTGGCAGGGCGTATGGGGACCCAGGAAAGTCTCATGGCTGCAAGGATACCGGGATGTCAACAGCTACACACAACCACTTTTTGCAGCAATATCAGCGCTCACTGTGAGATCGAGTGGGGCCCACATGAGATACTTACCCAGTTGTGAGGTCTGCTGGGAACTGCAGTTCGACAGTCTATGCTGCAGTAATGCTCAACTAATGAACTTGGGCCGGTTGGCTTCCACCAATGGGAGAATGGCAGGACATTTAAAAAGAGGGTTGGTGCGGACTTCCGGCGTTATGGCATTTGATAAAGGCAAACTCGCCGAAACGCGTCATGCCACTGCTTGAATAAATGGACTTCTCTGGTATCCCCGCTGTGTCCCTCTGGTTACTTCTGAAACGAAGAGATCGTGTGTGTGATATTTTGCGTGCTGGCCATTGGCGCGCTGGGGGACCCGTCCTACAAGTGTCCGAGGTTTATTGGCAAAAACTAAAGACGTTACTCCAAGGTATTGGATTACCTCGTGACCGCCGCAATCAAGGACAGCAAGGTACTGCTGTGTATTCACAGTCCGTGACTGCACGGAGAGGTGCGATCATTACATTGGCGTCTCCGGTTATGCTGACACTTGGGATCTGTGGCAGGGCGTATTGGGACCCAGGAAAGTCTCATGGCTGCAAGGATACCGGGATGTCAACAGCTACACACAACCACTTTTTGCAGCAATATCAGCGCTCACTGTGAGATCGAGTGGGGCCCACATGAGATTCTTACCCAGTTGTGATGTCTGCTGGGAACTGCAGTTCGACAGTCTATGCTGAGGTAAGGCTCAACGAATGAATGTGGGCCGGTTGGCTTCCACCAATGGGAGAATGGCAAAACATTTAAAAAGAGGGTTGGTGTGGACTTCCGGCGTTATGGCATTTGATAAAGGCAAACTCGCCGAAATGCGTCATGCCACTGTTTGAATAAATGGACTTCTCTGGTATCCCCGCTGTGTCCCTCTGGTTACTTCTGAAACGAAGAGATCGTGTGTGTGATATTTTGCGTGCTGGCCATTGGCGCGCTGGGGGACCCGTCCTACAAGTGTCCGAGGTTCATTGGCAAAAAACTAAAGACGTTACTCCAAGGTATTGGATTACCTCGTGACAGCCACAACCAAGGACAGCAAGGTACTGCTGTGTATTCACAGTCCGTGACTGCACGGAGAGGCGCAATCATTGCATTGGCATCTCCGGTTATGCTGACACTTGGGATCTGTGGCAGGGCGTATGGGGACCCAGGAAAGTCTCATGGCTGCAAGGATACCGGGATGTCAACAGCTACACACAACCACTTTTTGCAGCAATATCAGCGCTCACTGTGAGATCGAGTGGGGCCCACATGAGATACTTACCCAGTTGTGATGTCTGCTGGGAACTACAGTTCGACAGTCTATGCTGCAGTAATGCTCAACTAATGAACTTGGGCCGGTTGGCTTCCACCAATGGGAGAATGGCAGGACATTTAAAAAGAGGGTTGGTGCGGACTTCCGGCGTTATGGCATTTGATAAAGGCAAACTCGCCGAAATGCGTCATGCCACTGTTTGAATAAATGGACTTCTCTGGTATCCCTGCTGTGTCCCTCTGGTTACTTCTGAAACGAAGAGATCGTGTGTGTGATATTTTGCGTGCTGGCCATTGGCGCGCTGGGGGACCCGTCCTACAAGTGTCCGAGGTTCATTGGCAAAAACTAAAGACGTTGCTCCAAGGTATTGGATTACCTCGTGACCGCCGCAACCAAGGACAGCAAGGTACTGCTGTGTATTCACAGTCCGTGACTGCACGGAGAGGCGCAATCATTGCATTGGTGTCTCCGGTTATGCTGACACTTGGGATCTGTGGCAGGGCGTATGGGGACCCAGGAAAGTCTCATGGCTGCAAGGATACCGGGATGTCAACAGCTACACACAACCACTTTTTGCAGCAATATCAGCGCTCACTGTGAGATCGAGTGGGGCCCACATGAGATACTTACCCAGTTGTGATGTCTGCTGGGAACTGCAGTTCGACAGTCTATGCTGCAGTAATGCTCAACTAATGAACTTGGGCCGGTTGGCTTCCACCAATGGGAGAATGGCAGGACATTTAAAAAGAGGGTTGGTGCGGACTTCCGGCGTTATGGCATTTGATAAAGGCAAACTCGCCGAAACGCGTCATGCCACTGCTTGAATAAATGGACTTCTCTGGTATCCCCGCTGTGTCCCTCTGGTTACTTCTGAAACGAAGAGATCGTGTGTGTGATATTTTGCGTGCTGGCCATTGGCGCGCTGGGGGACCCGTCCTACAAGTGTCCGAGGTTTATTGGCAAAAACTAAAGACGTTACTCCAAGGTATTGGATTACCTCGTGACCGCCGCAATCAAGGACAGCAAGGTACTGCTGTGTATTCACAGTCCGTGACTGCACGGAGAGGTGCGATCATTGCATTGGCATCTCCGGTTATGCTGACACTTGGGATCTGTGGCACGGCGTATGGGGACCCAGGAAAGTCTCATGGCTGCAAGGATACCGGGATGTCAACAGCTACACACAACCACTTTTTGCAGCAATATCAGCGCTCACTGTGAGATCGAGTGGGGCCCACATGAGATACTTACCCAGTTGTGATGTCTGCTGGGAACTGCAGTTCGACAGTCTATGCTGCAGTAATGCTCAACTAATGAACTTGGGCCGGTTGGCTTCCACCAATGGGAGAATGGCAGGACATTTAAAAAGAGGGTTGGTGCGGACTTCCGGCGTTATGGCATTTGATAAAGGCAAACTCGCCGAAATGCGTCATGCCACTGTTTGAATAAATGGACTTCTCTGGTATCCCTGCTGTGTCCCTCTGGTTACTTCTGAAACGAAGAGATCGTGTGTGTGATATTTTGCGTGCTGGCCATTGGCGCGCTGGGGGACCCGTCCTACAAGTGTCCGAGGTTCATTGGCAAAAACTAAAGACGTTGCTCCAAGGTATTGGATTACCTCGTGACCGCCGCAACCAAGGACAGCAAGGTACTGCTGTGTATTCACAGTCCGTGACTGCACGGAGAGGCGCAATCATTGCATTGGTGTCTCCGGTTATGCTGACACTTGGGATCTGTGGCAGGGCGTATGGGGACCCAGGAAAGTCTCATGGCTGCAAGGATACCGGGATGTCAACAGCTACACACAACCACTTTTTGCAGCAATATCAGCGCTCACTGTGAGATCGAGTGGGGCCCACATGAGATACTTACCCAGTTGTGAGGACTGCTGGGAACTGCAGTTCGACAGCCTATGCTGCAGTAATGCTCAACTAATGAACTTGGGCCGGTTGGCTTCCACCAATGGGAGAATGGCAGGACATTTAAAAAGAGGGTTGGTGCGGACTTCCGGCTTTATGGCATTTGATAAAGGCAAACTCGGCGAAACGCTTCATGCCACTGTTTGAATAAATGGACTTCTCTGGTATCCCCGCTGTGTATCTCTGGTTACTTCTGAAACGAAGAGATCGTGTGTGTGATAATTTGCGTGCTGGCCATTGGCGCGCTAGGGGACCCGTCCTACAAGTGTCCGAGGTTCATTGGCAAAAAACTAAAGACGTTACTCCAAGGTATTGGATTACCTCGTGACAGCCGCAACCAAGGACAGCAAGGTACTGCTGTGTATTCACAGTCCGTGACTGCACGGAAAGACGCAATCATTGCATTGGCAACTCCGGTTATGCTGACACTTGGGTGTGGCAGGGCGTATGGGGACCCAGGAAAGTCTCATGGCTGCAAGGATACCGGGATGTCAACAGCTACACACAACCACGTTTTGCAGCAATATCAGCGCTCACTGTGAGATCGAGTGGGGCCCACATGAGATACTTACCCAGTTGTGAGGTCTTCTGGGAACTGCAGTTCGACAGTCTATGCTGCAGTAATGCTCAACTAATGAACTTGGGCCGGTTGGCTTCCACCAATGGGAGAATGGCAGGTCATTTAAAAAGAGGGTTGGTGCGGACTTCCGGCGTTATGGCATTTGATAAAGGCAAACTCGCCGAAATGCGTCATGCCACTGTTTGAATAAATGGACTTCTCTGGTATCCCTGCTGTGTCCCTCTGGTTACTTCTGAAACGAAGAGATCGTGTGTGTGATATTTTGCGTGCTGGCCATTGGCGCGCTGGGGGACCCGTCCTACAAGTGTCCGAGGTTCATTGGCAAAAACTAAAGACGTTGCTCCAAAGTATTGGATTACCTCGTGACCGCCGCAACCAAGGACAGCAAGGTACTGCTGTGTATTCACAGTCTGTGACTGCACGGAGAGGCGCAATCATTGCATTGGTGTCTCCGGTTATGCTGACACTTGGGATCTGTGGCAGGGCGTATGGGGACCCAGGAAAGTCTCATGGCTGCAAGGATACCGGGATGTCAACAGCTACACACAACCACTTTTTGCAGCAATATCAGCGCTCACTGTGAGATCGAGTGGGGCCCACATGAGATACTTACCCAGTTGTGATGTCTGCTGGGAACTGCAGTTCGACAGTCTATGCTGCAGTAATGCTCAACTAATGAACTTGGGCCGGTTGGCTTCCACCAATGGGAGAATGGCAGGACATTTAAAAAGAGGGTTGGTGCGGACTTCCGGCGTTATGGCATTTGATAAAGGCAAACTCGCCGAAACGCGTCATGCCACTGCTTGAATAAATGGACTTCTCTGGTATCCCCGCTGTGTCCCTCTGGTTACTTCTGAAACGAAGAGATCGTGTGTGTGATATTTTGCGTGCTGGCCATTGGCGCGCTGGGGGACCCGTCCTACAAGTGTCCGAGGTTCATTGGCAAAAACTAAAGACGTTACTCCAAGGTATTGGATTACCTCGTGACCGCCGCAACCAAGGACAGCAAGGTACTGCTGTGTATTCACAGTCCGTGACTGCACGGAGAGGCGCGATCATTGCATTGGCATCTCCGGTTATGCTGACACTTGGGATCTGTGGCAGGGCGTATGGGGACCCAGGAAAGTCTCATGGCTGCAAGGATACCGGGATGTCAACAGCTACACACAACCACTTTTTGCAGCAATATCAGCGCTCACTGTGAGATCGAGTGGGGCCCACATGAGATACTTACCCAGTTGTGAGGTCTGCTGGGAACTGCAGTTCGACAGTCTATGCTGCAGTAATGCTCAACTAATGAACTTGGGCCGGTTGGCTTCCACCAATGGGAGAATGGCAGGACATTTAAAAAGAGGGTTGGTGCGGACTTCCGGCGTTATGGCATTTGATAAAGGCAAACTCGCCGAAACGCGTCATGCCACTGCTTGAATAAATGGACTTCTCTGGTATCCCCGCTGTGTCCCTCTGGTTACTTCTGAAACGAAGAGATCGTGTGTGTGATATTTTGTGTGCTGGCCATTGGCGCGCTGGGGGACCCGTCCTACAAGTGTCCGAGGTTTATTGGCAAAAACTAAAGACGTTACTCCAAGGTATTGGATTACCTCGTGACCGCCGCAATCAAGGACAGCAAGGTACTGCTGTGTATTCACAGTCCGTGACTGCACGGAGAGGTGCGATCATTGCATTGGCATCTCCGGTTATGCTGACACTTGGGATCTGTGGCACGATGTATGGGAACCCAGGAAAGTCTCATGGCTGCAAGGATGCCGGGATGTCAACAGCTACACACAACCACTTTTTGCAGCAATATCAGCGCTCACTGTGAGATCGAGTGGGGCCCACATGAGATGCTTACCCAGTTGTGATGTCTGTTGGGAACTGCAGTTCGACAGTCTATGCTGCAGTAATGCTCAACTAATGAACTTGGGCCGGTTGGCTTCCACCAATGGGAGAATGGCAGGACATTTAAAAAGAGGGTTGGTGCGGACTTCCGGCGTTATGGCATTTGATAAAGGCAAACTCGCCGAAATGCGTCATGCCACTGTTTGAATAAATGGACTTCTCTGGTATCCCTGCTGTGTCCCTCTGGTTACTTCTGAAACGAAGAGATCGTGTGTGTGATATTTTGCGTGCTGGCCATTGGCGCGCTGGGGGACCCGTCCTACAAGTGTCCGAGGTTCATTGGCAAAAACTAAAGACGTTACTCCAAGGTATTGGATTACCTCGTGACCGCCGCAACCAAGGACAGCAAGGTACTGCTGTGTATTCACAGTCCGTGACTGCACGGAGAGGCGCAATCATTGCATTGGCATCTCCGGTTATGCTGACACTTGGGATCTGTGGCAGGGCGTATGGGGACCCAGGAAAGTCTCATGGCTGCAAGGATACCGGGATGTCAACAGCTACACACAACCACTTTTTGCAGCAATATCAGCGCTCACTGTGAGATCGAGTGGGGCCCACATGAGATACTTACCCAGTTGTGAGGTCTGCTGGGAACTGCAGTTCGACAGTCTATGCTGCAGTAATGCTCAACTAATGAACTTGGGCCGGTTGGCTTCCACCAATGGGAGAATGGCAGGACATTTAAAAAGAGGGTTGGTGCGGACTTCCGGCGTTATGGCATTTGATAAAGGCAAACTCGCCGAAATGCGTCATGCCACTGTTTGAATAAATGGACTTCTCTGGTATCCCTGCTGTGTCCCTCTGGTTACTTCTGAAACAAAGAGATCGTGTGTGTGATATTTTGCATGCTGGCCATTGGCGCGCTGGGGGACCCGTCCTACAAGTGTCCGAGGTTCATTGGCAAAAAACTAAAGACGTTGCTCCAAAGTATTGGATTACCTCGTGACCGCCGCAACCAAGGACAGCAAGGTACTGCTGTGTATTCACAGTCCGTGACTGCACGGAGAGGCGCAATCATTGCATTGGTGTCTCCGGTTATGCTGACACTTGGGATCTGTGGCAGGGCGTATGGGGACCCAGGAAAGTCTCATGGCTGCAAGGATACCGGGATGTCAACAGCTACACACAACCACTTTTTGCAGCAATATCAGCGCTCACTGTGAGATCGACTGGGGCCCACATGAGATACTTGCCCAGTTGTTAGGACTGCTGGGAACTGCAATTCGACAGCCTATGCTGCAGTAATGCTCAACTAATGAACTTGGGCCGGTTGGCTTCCACCAATGGGAGAATGGCAGGACATTTAAAAAGAGGGTTGGTGCGGACTTCCGGTGTTATGGCATTTGATAAAGGCAAACTCGCCGAAACGCTTCATGCCACTGTTTGAATAAATGGACTTCTCTGGTATCCCCGCTGTGTCTCTCTGGTTACTTCTGAAACGAAGAGATCGTGTGTGTGATAATTTGCGTGCTGGCCATTGGCGCCCTGGGGGACTCGTCCTACAAGTGTCTGAGGTTCATTGGCAAAAAACTAAAGACGTTACTCCAAGGTATTGGATTACCTCGTGACAGCCACAACCAAGGACAGCAAGGTACTGCTGTGTATTCACAGTCCGTGACTGCACGGAAAGACGCAATCATTGCATTGGCAACTCCGGTTATGCTGACACTTGGGATCTGTGGCAGGGCGTATGGGGACACAGGAAAGTCTCATGGCTGCAAGGATACCGGGATGTCAACAGCTACACACAACCACTTTTTGCAGCAATATCAGCGCTCACTGTGAGATCCAGTGGTGCCCACATGAGATACTTACCCAGTTGTGATGTCTGCTGGGAACTACAGTTCGACAGTCTATGCTGCAGTAATGCTCAACTAATGAACTTGGGCCGGTTGGCTTCCACCAATGGGAGAATGGCAGGACATTTAAAAAGAGGGTTGGTGCGGACTTCTGGCGTTATGGCACTTGATAAAGGCAAACTCGCCGAAACGCGTCATACCACTGCTTGAATAAATTGACTTCTCTGGTATCCCCGCTGTGTCCCTCTGGTTACTTCTGAAACGAAGAGATCGTGTGTGTGATATTTTGCGTGCTGGCCATTGGCGCGCTGGGGGACCCGTCCTACAAGTGTCCGAGGTACATTGGCAAAAAACTAAAGACGTTACTCCAAGGTATTGGATTTCCTCGTGACCGCCGCAACCAAGGACAGCAAGGTACTGCTGTGTATTCACAGTCCGTGACTGCACGGAGATGCGCGATCATTGCATTGGCATCTCCGGTTATGCTGACACTTGGGATCTGTGGCAGGGCGTATGGGGACCCAGGAAAGTCTCATGGCTGCAAGGATACCGGGATGTCAACAGCTACACACAACCACTTTTTGCAGCAATATTAGCGCTCACTGTGAGATCGAGTGGGGCCCACATGAGATACTTACCCAGTTGTGAGGTCTTCTGGGAACTGCAGTTCGACAGTCTATGCTGCAGTAATGCTCAACTAATGAACTTGGGCCGGTTGGCTTCCACCAATGGGAGAATGGCAGGACATTTAAAAAGAGGGTTGGTGCGGACTTCCGGCGTTATGGCATTTGATAAAGTCAAACTCGCCGAAACGCATCATGCCACTGCTTGAATAAATGGACTTCTCTTGTATCCCCGCTGTGTCCCTCTGGTTACTTCTGAAATGAAGAGATCGTGTGTGTGATATTTTGCGTGCTGGCCATTGGCGCGCTGGGGGACCCGTCCTACAAGTGTCCGAGGTTTATTGGCAAAAAACTAAAGACGTTACTCCAAGGTATTGGATTACCTCGTGACCGCCGCAATCAAGGACAGCAAGGTACTGCTGTGTATTCACAGTCCGTGACTGCACGGAGAGGTGCGATCATTGCATTGGCGTCTCCGGTTATGCTGACACTTGGGATCTTTGGCACGGCGTATGGGAACCCCGGAAAGTCTCATGGCTGCAAGGATGCCGGGATGTCAACAGCTACACACAACCACTTTTTGCAGCAATATCAGCGCTCACTGTGAGATCGAGTGGGGCCCACATGAGATACTTACCCAGTTGTGATGTCTGCTGGGAACTGCAGTTTGACAGTCTATGCTGCAGTAATGCTCAACTAATGAACTTGGGCCGGTTGGCTTCCACCAATGGGAGAATGGCAGGACAATTAAAAAGAGGGTTGGTGCGGATTTCCGGCGTTATGGCATTTGATAAAGTCAAACTCGCCGAAACGCGTCATGCCACTGCTTGAATAAATGGACTTCTCTTGTATCCCTGCTGTGTCCCTCTGGTTACTTCTGAAATGAAGAGATTGTGTGTGTGATATTTTGCGTGCTGGCCATTGGCGCGCTGGGGGACCCGTCCTACAAGTGTCCGAGGTTTATTGGCAAAAAACTAAAGACGTTACTCCAAGGTATTGGATTACCTCGTGACCGCCGCAATCAAGGACAGCAAGGTACTGCTGTGTATTCACAGTCCGTGACTGCACGGAGAGGTGCGATCATTGCATTAGCGTCTCCGGTTATGCTGACACTTGGGATCTGTGGCACGGCGTATGGGAACCCAGGAAAGTCTCATGGCTGCAAGGATACCGGGATGTCAACAGCTACACACAACCACTTTTTGCAGCAATATCAGCGCTCACTGTGAGATCGAGTGGGGCCCACATGAGATGCTTACCCAGTTGTGATGTCTGTTGGGAACTGCAGTTCGACAGTCTATGCTGCAGTAATGCTCAACTAATGAACTTGGGCCGGTTGGCTTCCACCAATGGGAGAATGGCAGGACATTTAAAAAGAGGGTTGGTGCGGACTTCCGGCGTTATGGCATTTGATAAAGGCAAACTCGCCGAAATGCATCATGCCACTGTTTGAATAAATGGACTACTCTGGTATCCCTGCTGTGTCCCTCTGGTTACTTCTGAAACGAAGAGATCGTGTGTGTGATATTTTGCGTGCCGGCCATTGGCGCGCTGGGGGACTTGTCCTACAAGTGTCCGAGGTTCATTGGCAAAAAACTAAAGACGTTATTCCAAGGTATTGGATTACCTCGTGACCGCCGCAACCAAGGACAGCAAAGTACTGCTGTGTATTCACAGTCCGTGACTGCACGGAGAGGCGCGATCATTGCATTGGCGTCTCCGGTTATGCTGACACTTGGGATCTGTGGCAGGGCGTATGGGGACCCCGGAAAGTCTCATGGCTGCAAGGATACCGGGATGTCAACAGCTACACACAACCACTTTTTGCAGCAATATCAGCGCGCACTGTGAGATCGAGTGGGGCCCACATGAGATACTTACCCAGTTGTGATGTCTGCTGGGAACTGCAGTTTGACAGTCTATGCTGCAGTAATGCTCAACTAATGAACTTGGGCCGGTTGGCTTCCACCAATGGGAGAATGGCAGGACATTTAAAAAGAGGGTTGTTGCGGACTTCCGGCGTTATGGCATTTTATAAAGGCAAACTCGCCGAAACGCGCCATGCCACTGCTTGAATAAATGGACTTCTCTGGTATCCCCGCTGTGTCCCTCTGGTTACTTCTGAAACGAAGAGATCGTGTGTGTGATATATATATATATATGTATATATATATATATATATAAAATCCAAGCTCTCTCTCACACACAGGACAGATAAGCTCGACACTGCTCCTGGATACAAACAGGGGATTTATTGATTTATTTTGCGCGTGATGGCAGTAGTCCATGAAACGCTTTCGGCAGACGCGTTTCAGCCTGAATTGGCTTTCCTTAGTGCCAGTTCCACGGGTTCTGCTTTCTCCCTGGGGGCCGTACAGAGTGAAGATGTAATGATGACCGCTCCCAATCAGGTGGTTTCTCGCCCTCCTCCATCTTAAGGGTGTACTCACATCTTGTGCTGACCCAAACCAGGCAACTGCATGCTGGTAGTTGGAGTCCACAAACGTTGCCTATTCAGTAATTAGGACAACGAAACACCAAATGATGTCCCAATATAATATTGGTTGTTGCTCCCCACTCCAGCTCAGGTGGCTAGAGGGTACAAAGCCACTTGTAGACCCCTTTCTCAGGCAATACTATTTGCCTCCTTTCTCCCAGCACCGCAGAATGAAATCCTCAATGGAACTTGAAACTGTTGGGGGGGGCAGCGTGTGGCAGTTTTGATGCAATGTCCACAGTGCAGTCTCTCCATGCTGCTCCTGAACGAAAGGGCGTGTCGCAGGCCAGCGACTGCTTGCTGGCAAATATAAAATCCAAGCTCTTTCTCACACACAGGACAGATAAGCGCAACACTGCTCCGGGATACAAACAGGGGCTTTATTGATTTCTTTTGCGCGTGTTGGCAGTAGTCCATGAAACGCTTTCGGCCGACGCGTTTCAGCCTTAATTGGCTTTCCTCAGTGCCGGTTCCACGGGTTCTGCTTTCTCCCTGGGGGTCGTACAGAGTGAAGATGTAATGATGACCGCTCCCAATCAGGTGGTTTCTCGCCCCTCCTCCATCTTAAGGGTGTACTCACATCTTGCGCTGACCCAAACCAGGCAACTGCATGTTGGTAGTTGGAGTCCACAAACATTGCCTATTCAGTAATTAGGACAACGAAACACCAAATGATGTCCCAATATAATATTGGTTGTTGTTCCCCACTCCAGCTCAGGTGCCCAGAGGGTACAAAGCCACTTGTAGACCCCTTTCTCAGGCAATATATATATATATATTACCTACTGGCGGTCGCCAGTAGGTAGTTATGGTTAGGACCTTGTTCCTATTCAAAAAGCGTTTTTTCTTTTGCCAATATCTTTGGCGCCATTTGACGAATCTTCTCAAAAGTTTCCAAACTAATGGTTCACTCAGGTCAGCTCCTGTCTTGAAAGATTTTGGGTCATTCATCAAGCGGGGCCGAGAAAAAAGGGGGGTCCCAAAACACGTTGTCCCCATGTTAATTTCCATAGGTACTTTAGACAAAGCTACAGCCCGAACTGCTGAACGGAATTACACCAAATTTGGCAAAAGGGTAGGTCTTGGTCCAGAAAGCGTGCTTTTTTGTAAATGGTTTAAATCCGTTCAGTAGTTGCTGAGAAATGTAAAAAACTAAAAATGTATATATCTGAGCACTGAGGAGGATTCGCGAACCCTCCCGAGCACGAGCTTAATTCTGATTGGCTGCCAACACTCCAAAGCAGAATGTGTTGGCAGCCATCTTGTGATTCGGTAAAACCGGTAAAACTGGGTCACAAGAAATCAATTAAAAAAGGTAAAAAACAAGAAAAGGGGGCAGGGTAGAAACACCCTGACCCCCTAGGCCTACTCAGAGGGTCCCACAGGGCCCCTCAGGGCCAAAAAAAGCATTAAAAAAAAACAAACAAATCTGCCGAAGTCGCGCTGGGTGCGCAAATCTGGCTGAAAAAAAAAAAACGAAGCGCAGTCTCCCTCACTTCGTTTCTTAAAGCCCCTGGGTGGGCCAGGTCCCGGGGCAATGACAAATTAATTAACGGGGACCCGCGGGGGCCCCCGCAGCCCCAGGGACTGCCACCTCCCTGGGGCTTAGATAATTATATGCGGGGGGCATGTGGCCCCCCGCAGCCCCAGGGACCGCCACCTCCCTGGGGCTTAAGTTAAAAATGCATGTGGGGGCTCCTGCCCCCCCCAAGCTGCCCCGGGGAGCATGTTAGCAGCTCCCTTTGCCCAAAAGCAATGCCGGCTCCCGCAGGAGGCGGGGAGAGGCCAGGCCCTGGGGGATGGGGTCCCTGGGGCCAGAAGTGGCCCAGGGAAGGGGGGCCATGCGGCCCCCCTCCCGAATTTTTTTTTTTTTAAACGAGGCCAGGCCCCGTGGGATGGGGTCCCCGGGGCCAGAAGTGGCCCAGGGGATAGGGGCCATGCAGCCATCCTCCCAGGAAAAAGAATAAAAAAAAATAAAAAAACGAGGGCAGACCCTGGGGGATCGGGTCCCCGGGGCCAAAAGTGGCCCAGGGAAGGGAGGCCACACGGCCCCCTTCCCGTTTAAAAAAAAAATCAAATACATGCTCAGGCCCTGGGGGATGGGGTCCCCAGGGCCCAAAAAAATACTAAAAGAAGGGGGGCCACACAGCCCCCCTTCTAAAAATATTTAAAAAAAGAAAAGCCGGCATCTCGCCGGAGGCCCCGCCCCCTCCCTGCACCACTCTGCCAACGCGCCCCCTGGCTCGTTCTAAGTTGGGGGATTAAGTCCCCTTGAATCCTGAGGGTCCCTGGGGGCCAACTAGCCCACCAGGTACCTCCAGTAAGCCCCACACAGTGGATTGCTGAGAGGTGGTCCGAGGCCACGTCCCTTTTACACCACTCTGCAAACGCGCCTCTTGGCGCACTGCTGGTGGGGCGATGAGGTCCTCTTGTATCCTGAGGACCTCAGGGCACAAGTGGACTTCATCCCCCGAGCAGCAGTGCGCCAGGAGACACGTTTGCAGAGTGGTGTAAAAAGGGGGCGTGGCCTCGGACCACTCTCAGCAATCCAGCTGTGTGGGGCTTACTGGAGGTACCTGGTGGGCTAGTTGGCCCCCAGGGAACCTCAGGAGGCAAGGGGACTTCATCCCCCAACCAAGAGCGCACCAGGAGGCGCGTTTGCAGAGTGGTGGACAAAGGGGGCGTGGCCTGTGTCCACCTATCAGCAATCCCACTATCTGGGGCATACTGAAGGTATCAGGTAGGCTAGTTGGTCCCTAAGGACCCCCAGCAGCGAAGCAGACTTTAATCCCCATCCAAGAGCGCACCAAGGAGTGCGTTTGCAGAGTGGTGGGGAAAGGGGGCGTGACCTGCTATGACAACTTAGCAATCCTGCTGTGTGGGACTTACTGGAGGTAATAGGAGGGGTAGTTGGCCCCCAAGGTTGTCCTTGGGGGCCAACTACCCCTCCTATTACCTCCAGTAAGTCCCACACAGTGGGATTGCTCAAAGGTCTTCGGAGGCCACGCCCCCCTTTCTCCACCACTCTGCAAACGCGCATCCTAGCACAGTACTGGTTGGGGATGAAGTCCACTTTACTCCTGAGGGACTTTGGGGGCCAAGAAGCCTTCCTGGTACCTCCTGTAAGTCCTACGCAGCGGAATTCCTGAGCGCTGGTCAGAGGCCCAGCCCCCTTTCTGCACCACTCTGCAAACACGACTACCAGTTAAAGAAGCATTTGTAATGTAATAGGTCTCGCATTTGCGAGAGTTTGAGCCATTGGCGTTGTAAATGTCAAAGATTTTTACTAATGTTTTTTGGTGTAGAGTGGATGTGCGTTGTGTGTAGTGGAATTATGTTATGTTATGTTATGTTAAACAAGGATTTATAGAGCGCACAGCTACTCAACAGAGTGTCCCGGCGCTAAGACAGGAGAAGTGGGGGATCTATCAAACTCCGGGTCCGGAGGGGGCCAGCTCTTTTAGGGTAATTGTTGGAGCATCCAGGTTTTCAGCTGTTTCCTGAAGGCCAGCAGGGTCGTGGCCTGCCTGAGTGGTAATGGCAGGACATTCCATGCACGGGCAGCTTGCACTTGAAATGAGCGGCCACCGCAACGGGCTCTACAAAAGGTAGGCGTCACCATCAGATGTTGTTGTGCTGATCTAAGTGATCTGCTCGGAGTATAATGTAGGACTCTTTTGCGGATGTAGTGGGCCCCCAACCCGTGTCGAGCCTTAAAAGCAAGAACTAGGGCTTTAAAGAGAATTCTGGACCGAACAGGCAGCCAATGTAGTTTCTTCAGATGGTGAGAAATCCGTTCTCTCGGCCCTAGCTTGAGGACTGCTCTGGTGGCGGAATTCTGAACAATTTGAAGTCTGTTCAGTAGGAACTCCGGCAGACCCAGATAGAGAACATTAACATAATCCAGTCTGGAAGTAACAAGGGCCTGTACCACCGTCTTCCTGTGCAGGATCGGCAGCAAGTAGAGAAATTTCCTGAGCATTTTCAGAAGTCCGAAACACGTGCCAGCCACTGTCTGAACTTGAGTTTTCATGGATAACATATCATCCATCTTAACTCCCAGGTTTTTGACAGTATTAACCGCCGTCTTGGGGGGGGACATTTCGACTGGCCACCATTGTTTCCAGACATCCAAAGGAGGGGTGCCAAAGAAGATAATTTCCGACTTCTCGGAGTTGCATTTAAGTTGGTTAAGTTGAAACCAAGCAAACACTTCTGTCAGACAATTTCTAATCTTCTTTCCGTTAAAGTCCTCTCCCTTCCTACATGTAAACAACAACTGAGTGTCGTCTGCGTAGGATATAATCGTCGCCTCCCCAGCTTCCGCTAGATTGGCCAGGGGGGACATGTACAGATTAAATAGTACTGGACTCAATATGGAGCCCTGAGGAACCCACACATTCAGCGAAGGGATACTCGCTGCGAAAGGAGGGGACCAGACCTCTTGTTTTCTATCCTTTAGAAAGGAAGAAAACCATTTCAACACCGTGCCACCTAGGCCGCACTCCTGCAATCTCTGCAGTAGGCGATTGTGTGGCACGGTGTCGAAAGCTGCAGAGAGATCCAAAAGGATCAGTACAGCTTTTCCTCCATTATCAAGGGTCTCTTTGATGGTTTCATGTGGTTTCATGTGGTGTGTTGTGCAGTGAAATTATGTGAATAGAAAGTTTGTGGTATTTTGTGTATAGGAATTATGTGGAGTGGGATTATGTGTTTTGGAGAGTAATTATGTGGTATTGTAGTCTGTGTTGTGGAGTGGTAACCTCAGGTTTAGTCTTCCTCGTTTCCATAGAAGCTAAACTATAAACTCAATGAGACACAAAAAAAGAAGGAACCACTGAGGAGCACTTCTGGACCTAGTCGGAGGTATGAGCAGGGCCACTGGAATTATGACTGTGACTGTTCGGCTGCACCAATTTTCACATAATTAAACATTTTCCGCATTTGCCAAATATTCCATCATCTGCTGCCTAATCTGCAGATTTGAACAAAAAATGCCTTGTTTCTAGCTCAAACGGCTCAAATGTTCCCAAAAATGCAGTGTCACGTGTTACAGCATGGTGGAAGGCCCTTTGCAAAGCTGAAATGGTCATGTGTTACTTATTGCTAAATGTGGGTGTTAAATTGGTACCAATGGTGCACAAACCTCTCTTTTTTCTGTGCCTCTCTTGCCTCTTTCTGCATTTCTCTTGCTTCTTTCTGCACCTTTCTTCCTCTTTCTGCACCTCACTGTCTTCTTTCTGCACTTCACTTGCCTCTTTCTGCACTTCTCCTGCCCCTTTCTGCACCTCACTTGCCTCTTTCAGCACCTCTGTTGCTTTTTTCTGCAGATCTCTTGCCTCTTTCTGCACCACTCTTGCCTCTTTCTGCACCTCTCTTGCCTCTTTCTGCACCTCACTTGCCTCTTTCTGCACTTCTCTTGCTTCTTTCAACACCTCTCTTGCCTCTTTCTGCTCCTCTCTTGCCACTTTGTGCATTTCTCTTGCCTGTTTCTGCACTTCCCTTGCCTCTTTCTGTACCTGTCTTGCCTCTTTCTGCACCTCACTTGCCTCTTTCTGTACCTCACTTGCCTCTTTCTGCACTTCTCTTGCTTCTTTCAACACCTCTCTTGCCTCTTTCTGCTCTACTCTTGCCACTTTGTGCATTTCTCTTGCCTGTTTCTGCACTTCTCTTGCCTCTGTCTGCACTTCTCGAGCCTCTTTCTGTACGTCTCTTGCCTCTTTCTGCAACTCAAGTGCCTCTTTCTGCACTTCTCTTGCGTCTTTCTCCACTTATCTTGCCTCTTTCTATACCTCTCTTGCCTCTTTCTATACCTCTCTTTCCTCTTTCTGCACCTCACTTGCCACTTTCTGCTCTTCCCTTGCCTCTTTCTGAACCTCACTTTCTTCTTTCTGCACCTCTCTTGCCTCTTTCTGCTCCTCACTTGCTTCTTTCTGCATCTCTCTTGCCTCTTTCTGCACCTCTATTGCCTCTTTCTGCAACTCTGTTGCTTTTTTATGCACTTCTCTTGCCTTTTTCTACACCATTCTTGTCTCTTTCAGCACCTCTGTTGCTTCTTTCTGCACTTCTCTTCCTTCTGTCTGCACCCCTCTTGCTTCTTTCTGTACCCCTCTTGCCTCTTTCTGCACCTCTCCTACCTCTTTCTGTATCCCTCTTGCCTCTTTCTGCACCTCTGTTGGTTCTTTCTGCACTGCTCTTGCTTCTTTCTGCACCTCTTCTGCAAATTTCGGTATCCCTCTTGCCTCTTTCTGCACCCTGTTCCCTTTCTGCACCTCTCTTGCCTCTTTCTGCACCTCTCTTGCCTCTTTCTGCACCTCAGTTGCTTCTTTCTGCACTTCTCTTGCCTCTTTCTGCATCCCTCTTACCTCTTTCAGCACCCCTGTTGCTTCTTTCTGCTCTTCTCTTGCTTCTTTCTGCACCCCTCTTGCCTCTTTCTATACCCCTCTTGCCTTTTTGTGCACCTCTCCTTCCTCTTTCTGCACCTCTCTTGCCTTTTTCTGCAGTTCTCTTTCCTCTTTCTGCATCCCTTTTGCTTCTTTCTGCACTTCTCTTGCCTCATTCTGCACTTCTTTTGCTTCTTTCAACACCTCTCTTGCCTCTTTCTGCTCCTCTCTTGCCTCTTTGTGCATTTTTCTTGCCTGTTTCTGTACTTCCCATGCCTCTTTCTGTACCTGTCTTGCCTCTTTCTGCACCTCACTTGCCTCTTTCTGTACCTCACTTGCCTCTTTCTGCACTTCTCTTGCTTCTTTCAACACCTCTCTTGCCTCTTTCTGCTCTACTCTTGCCACTTTGTGCATTTCTCTTGCCTGTTTCTGCACTTCTCTTGCCTCTGTCTGCACTTCTCGAGCCTCTTTCTGTACGTCTCTTGCCTCTTTCTGCAACTCAAGTGCCTCTTTCTGCACTTCTCTTGCGTCTTTCTCCACTTATCTTGCCTCTTTCTATACCTCTCTTGCCTCTTTCTATACCTCTCTTTCCTCTTTCTGCACCTCACTTGCCACTTTCTGCTCTTCCCTTGCCTCTTTCTGAACCTCACTTTCTTCTTTCTGCACCTCTTGCCTCTTTCTGCTCCTCACTTGCTTCTTTCTGCATCTCTCTTGCCTCTTTCTGCACCTCTATTGCCTCTTTCTGCAACTCTGTTGCTTTTTTATGCACTTCTCTTGCCTTTTTCTACACCCTTCTTGTCTCTTTCAGCACCTCTGTTGCTTCTTTCTGCACTTCTCTTCTTTCTTTCTGCACCCCTCTTGCTTCTTTCTGTACCCCTCTTGCCTCTTTCTGCACCTCTCCTACCTCTTTCTGTACCCCTCTTGCCTCTTTCTGCACCTCTGTTGGTTCTTTCTGCACTGCTCTTGCTTCTTTCTACACCTCTTTTGCAAATTTCTGTATCCCTCTTGCCTCTTTCTGCACCCTGTTCCCTTTCTACACCTCTCTTGCCTCTTTCTGCACCTCTCTTGCCTCTTTCTGCACCTCAGTTGCTTCTTTCTGCACTTCTCTTGCTTCTTTCTGCACCCCTCTTGCCTCTTTCTATACCCCTCTTGCCTTTTTGTGCACCTCTCCTTCCTCTTTCTGCACCTCTCATGCCTTTTTCTGCAGTTCTCTTGCCTCTTTCTACATCCCTTTTGCTTCTTTCTGCACTTCTCTTGCCTCATTCTGCACTTCTTTTGCTTCTTTCAACACCTCTCTTGCCTCTTTCTGCTCCTCTCTTGCCTCTTTGTGCATTTTTCTTGCCTGTTTCTGTACTTCCCATGCCTCTTTCTGTACCTGTCTTGCCTCTTTCTGCACCTCACTTGCCTCTTTCTGCACCTCACTTGCCTCTTTCTGCACCTCACTCTCTTCCTTCTGCACCTCTCTTGCCTCTTTCTGCACTTCTCCTGCCTCTTTCTGCACTTCTCAAGCCTCTTTCTGTACCTCTCTTGCCTCTTTCTGCACCTCAAGTGCCTCTTTCTGCACTTCTCTTGCGTCTTTCTACACTTATCTTGCCTCTTTCTATACCTCTCTTGCCTCTTTCTGCACCTCATGTGCCACTTTCTGCTCTTCTCTTGCCTCATTCTGCACTTCTCTGGCTTCTTTCAACACCTCTCTTGCCTCTTTCTGCTCTTCTCTTGCCACTTTGTGCATTTCTCTTGCCTGTTTCTGCACTTCTCTTGCCTCTGTCTGCACTTCTCGAGCCTCTTTCTGTATGTCTCTTGCCTCTTTCTGGAACTCAAGTGCCTCTTTCTGCACTTCTCTTGCGTCTTTCTCCACTTATCTTGCCTCTTTCTATACCTCTCTTGCCTCTTTCTGCACCTCACTTGCCACTTTCTGCTCTTCCCTTGCCTCTTTCTGAACCTCACTTTCTTCTTTCTGAACCTCTCTTGCCTCTTTCTGCTCCTCACTTGCCTCTTTCTGCATCTCTCTTGCCTCTTTCTGCACCTCTATTGCCTCTTTCTGCAACTCTGTTGCTTCTTTATGCACTTCGCTTGCCTTTTTCTGCACCCTTCTTGTCTCTTTCAGCACCTCTGTTGCTTCTTTATGCACTTCTCTTCCTTCTTTCTGCACCCCTCTTGCCTCTTTCTGTACCCCTCTTGCCTCTTTCTGCACCTCTCCTACCTCTTTCTGCACCCCTCTTGCCTCTTTCTGCACCTCTGTTGGTTGTTTCTGCACTGCTCTTGCTTCTTTCTGCACCTCTTTTGCAAATTTCTGTATCCCTCTTGCCTCTTTCTGTACCCTGTTCCCTCTTTCTGCACCTTTCCTGCCTGTTTCTGCACCTCTCTTGCCTCTTTCTGCACCTCAGTTGCTTCTTTCTGCACTTCTCTTGCCTCTTTCTGCACCCCTCTTGCCTCTTTTAGCACCCCTGTTGCTTCTTTCTGCACTTCTCTTGCTTCTTTCTGCACCCCTCTTGCCTCTTTCTGTACCCGTCCTGTCTTTTTGTGCACCTCTCCTTCTTCTTTCTGCACCTCTCTTGCATTTTTCTGCAGTTCTCTTGCTTCTTTCTACACCTATTGCTTCTTTCTGCACTTCTCTTGCCTCTGTCTGCACCTCTCACGTGCCTCTTTCTGCACTTCTCTTGCTTCTTTCAACACCTCTCTTGCCTCTTTCTGCATCCTCTCTTGCCTCTTTCTGCATTTCTCTTGCATGTTTCTGCACCTCTCTTGCCTCTTTCTGTACCTGTCTTGCCTCTTTCTGCACCTCACTTGCCTCTTTCTGCACCTCACTTGCCTCTTTCTGCACCTCACTCTGCTTCCTTCTGCACCTCTCTTGCCTCTTTCTGCACTTCTCCTGCCTCTTTCTGCACTTCTCGTGCCTCTTTCTGTACCTCTCTTGCCTCTTTCTGCACCTCAAGTGCCTCTTTCTGCACTTCTCTTGCCTCTTTCTGACACCTCACTCTGCTTCTTTCTGCACCTCTCTTGCCTCTTTCTGCTCCTCACTTCCTTCTTTCTGCATATCTCTTGCCTCTTTCTGCACCTCTATTGCCTCTTTCTGCAACTCTGTTGCTTCTTTCTGCACCTCTCTTGCCTCTTTCTGCACCCTTCTTGTATCTTTCAGCACCTCTGTTGCTTCTTTCTGCACTTCTCTTCCTTCTTTCTGCACCCTCTTGCCTTTTTCTATACCCCTCTTGCCTCTTTGTGCACCTCTTCTACCTCTTTCTGCATCCCTCTTGCCTCTTTCTGCACCTCTGTTCTTTCTGCACTGCTCTTGCTTCTTTCTGCACCTCTTTTGCAAATTTCTGTATCCCTCTTGCCTCTTTCTGCATCCCTGTTCCCTCTTTCTGCACCTTTCCTGCCTGTTTCTGCACCTCTCGTGCCTCTTTCTGCACCGCAGTTGCTTCTTTCTGCACCTCTCCTACCTCTTTCTGTACCCCTCTTGCCTCTTTCTGCACCTCTGTTGGTTCTTTCTGCACTGCTCTTGCTTCTTTCTGCACCTCTTTTGCAAATTTCTGTATCCCTCTTGCCTCTTTTCTGCACCTCTGTTCCCTTTTCTACACCTCTCTTGCCTCTTTCTGCACCTCTCTTGCCTCTTTCTGCACCTCAGTTGCTTCTTTCTGCACTTCTCTTGCTTCTTTCTGCACCCCTCTTGCCTCTTTCTATACCCCTCTTGCCTTTTTGTGCACCTCTCCTTCCTCTTTCTGCACCTCTCATGCCTTTTTCTGCAGTTCTCTTGCCTCTTTCTACACTCCTTTTGCTTCTTTCTGCACTTCTCTTGCCTCATTCTGCACCTCTTTTGCTTCTTTCAACACCTCTCTTGCCTCTTTCTGCTCCTCTCTTGCCTCTTTCTGCACTTTTCTTGCCTGTTTCTGTACTTCCCATGCCTCTTTCTGTACCTGTCTTGCCTCTTTCTGCACCTCACTTGCCTCTTTCTGCACCTCACTTGCCTCTTTCTGCACCTCACTCTCTTCCTTCTGCACCTCTCTTGCCTCTTTCTGCACTTCTCCTGCCTCTTTCTGCACTTCTCATGCCTCTTTCTGTACCTCTCTTGCCTCTTTCTGCACCTCAAGTGCCTCTTTCTGCACTTCTCTTGCGTCTTTCTACACTTATCTTGCCTCTTTCTGTACCTCTCTTGCCTCTTTCTGCACCTCATGTGCCACTTTCTGCTCTTCTCTTGCCTCATTCTGCACTTCTCTGGCTTCTTTCTGCACCTCTCTTGCCTCTTTCTGCTCTTCTCTTGCTACTTTCTGCATTTCTCTTGCCTGTTTCTGCACTTCTCTTGCCTCTGTCTGCACTTCTCTAGCCTCTTTCTGTATGTCTCTTGCCTCTTTCTGAACTCAAGTGCCTCTTTCTGCACTTCTCTTGCCTCTTTCTCCACTTATCTTGCCTCTTTCTATACCTCTCTTGCCTCTTTCTGCACCTCACTTGCCACTTTCTGCTCTTCTCTTGCCTCTTTCTGAACCTCACTTTCTTCTTTCTGAACCTCTCTTGCCTCTTTCTGCTCCTCACTTGCCTCTTTCTGCACCTCTCTTGCCTCTTTCTGCACCTCTATTGCCTCTTTCTGCAACTCTGTTGCTTCTTTATGCACTTCGCTTGCCTTTTTCTGCACCCTTCTTGTCTCTTTCAGCACCTCTGTTGCTTCTTTCTGCACTTCTCTTCCTTCTTTCTGCACCCCTCTTGCCTCTTTCTGTACCCCTCTTGCCACTTTCTGCACTTCTCTTGCCTCTTTCTGCACCCTCTTGCCTCTTTCTGCACCTCTGTTGGTTCTTTCTGCACTGCTCTTGCTTCTTTCTGCACCTCTTTGCAAATTTCTGTATCCTCTTGCCTCTTTCTGCACTCCTGTTCCTCTTTCTGCACCTTTCCTGCCTGTTTCTGCACCTCTCTTGCCTCTTTCTGCACCTCAGTTGCTTCTTTCTGCACTTCTCTTGCCTCTTTCTGCACCCCTCTTGCCTCTTTTAGCACCCCTGTTGCTTCTTTCTGCACTTCTCTTGCTTCTTTCTGCACCCCTCTTGCCTCTTTCTGTACCCGTCCTGTCTTTTTGTGCACCTCTCCTTCTTCTTTCTGCACCTCTCTTGCATTTTTCTGCAGTTCTCTTGCTTCTTTCTACACCTATTGCTTCTTTCTGCACTTCTCTTGCCTCTGTCTGCACCTCACGTGCCTCTTTCTGCACTTCTCTTGCTTCTTTCAACACCTCTCTTGCCTCTTTCTGCTCCTCTCTTGCCTCTTTGTGCATTTCTCTTGCATGTTTCTGCACTTCCCATGCCTCTTTCTGTACCTGTCTTGCCTCTTTCTGCACCTCACTTGCCTCTTTCTGCACCTCACTTGCCTCTTTCTGCACCTCACTCTCTTCCTTCTGCACCTCTCTTGCCTCTTTCTGCACTTCTCCTGCCTCTTTCTGCACTTCTCGAGCCTCTTTCTGTACCTCTCTTGCCTCTTTCTGCACCTCAAGTGACACTTTCTGCACTTCTCTTGCCTCTTTCTGAACCTCACTCTTCTTCTTTCTGCACCTCTCTTGCCTCTTTCTGCTCCTCACTTCCTTCTTTCTGCATATCTCTTGCCTCTTTCTGCACCTCTATTGCCTCTTTCTGCAACTCTGTTGCTTCTTTCTGCACTTCTCTTGCCTCTTTCTGCACCCTTCTTGTATCTTTCAGCACTCTCTGTTGCTTCTTTCTGCACTTCTCTTCCTTCTTTCTGCACCCCTCTTGCCTCTTTCTATACCCCTCTTGCCTCTTGGTGCACCTCTTCTACCTCTTTCTGCATCCCTCTTGCCTCTTTCTGCACCTCTGTTCTTTCTGCACTGCTCTTGCTTCTTTCTGCACCTCTTTTGCAAATTTCTGTATCCCTCTTGCCTCTTTCTGCATCCCTGTTCCCTCTTTCTGCACCTTTCCTGCCTGTTTCTGCACCTCTCGTGCCTCTTTCTGCACCGCAGTTGCTTCTTTCTGCACTTCTCTTGCCTCTTTCTGCACCCCTTTTGCCTCTTTCAGCACCCTTCTTGCTTCTTTCCGCACTTCTCTTGCTTCTTTCTGTACCCCTATTGCCTCTTTCTGTACCCCTCTTGCCTCTTTGTGTACCTTTCCTTCCTCTTACTGCACCACTCTTGCATTTTTCTGCAGTTCTATTGCCTCTTTCTACACCTCTTTTGCTTCTTTCTGCACTTCTCTTGCCTCTTTCTGTACCCCTCTTACCTCTTTCTGCACCTCTGTTGGTTCTTTCTGCACTGCTCTTGCTTCTTTCTGCACCTCTTTTGCAAATTTCTGTATCCCTCTTGCCTCTTTCTACACTCCTGTTCCTTGTTTCTACACCTTTCCTGCCTGTTTCTGCACCTCTCTTGCCTCTTTCTGCACCTCTGTTGCTTCATTTTGCACTTCTCTTGCCTCTTTCTGCACCCCTCTTGCCTCTTTCAGCACCCCTGTTGCTTCTTTCTGCACTTCTCTTGCTTCTTTCTGCACCCCTCTTGCCTCTTTCTGTACCCCTCCTGCCTTTTTGTGCACCTCTCCTTCTTCTTTCTGCACCTCTCTTGCATTTTTCTGCAGTTCTCTTGCCTCTTTCTACACCTCTTTTGCTTCTTTCTGCACTTCTCTTGCCTCTGTCTGCACCTCACGTGCCTCTTTCTGCACTTCTCTTGCTTCTTTCAATACCTCTCTTGCCTCTTTCTGCTCCTCTCTTGCCTCTTTGTGCATTTCTCTTGCCTGTTTCTGCACTTCCCATGCCTCTTTCTGTACCTGTCTTGCCTCTTTCTGCACCTCACTTGCTCTCTTTCTGCACCTCACTTGCCTCTTTCTGCACTCTCACTCTCTTCCTTCTGCACCTCTCTTGCCTCTTTCTGCACTTCTCCTGCCTCTTTCTGCACTTCTCGAGCCTCTTTCTGTACCTCTCTTGCCTCTTTCTGCACCTCAAGTGCCTCTTTCTGCACTTCTCTTGCCTCTTTCTGAACCTCACTCTCTTCTTTCTGCACCTCTCTTGCCTCTTTCTGCTCCTCACTTCCTTCTTTCTGCATATCTCTTGCCTCTTTCTGCACCTCTATTGCCTCTTTCTGCAACTCTGTTGCTTCTTTTTGCACTTCTCTTGCCTTTTTCTGCACCCTTCTTGTCTCTTTCAGCACCTCTGTTGCTTCTTTCTGCACTTCTCTTCCTTCTTTCTGCACCCCTCTTGCCTTTTTCTATACCCCTCTTGCCTCTTTGTGCACCTCTTCTACCTCTTTCTGCATCCCTCTTGCCTCTTTCTGCACCTCTGTTCTTTCTGCACTGCTCTTGCTTCTTTCTGCACCTCTTTTGCAAATTTCTGTATCCCTCTTGCCTCTTTCTGCATCCCTGTTCCCTCTTTCTACACCTTTCCTGCCTGTTTCTGTACCTCTCTTGCCTCTTTCTGCACCTCAGTTGCTTCTTTCTGCACTTCTCTTGCCTCTTTCTGCACCCCTTTTGCCTCTTTCAGCACCCTTCTTGCTTCTTTCCGCACTTCTCTTGCTTCTTTCTGTACCCTCATTGCCTCTTTCTGTACCCCTCTTGCCTCTTTGTGTACCTTTCCTTCCTCTTACTGCACCTCTCTTGCATTTTTCTGCAGTTCTCATTGCCTCTTTCTGCACCTCTTTTGCTTCTTTCTGCACTTCTCTTGCCTCTTTCTGTACCCCTCTTACCTCTTTCTGCACCTCTGTTGGTTCTTTCTGCACTGCTCTTGCTTCTTTCTGCACCTCTTTTGCAAATTTCTGTATCCCTCTTGCCTCTTTCTGCACCCCTGTTCCCTGTTTCTACACCTTTCCTGCCTGTTTCTGCACCTCTCTTGCCTCTTTCTGCACCTCTGTTGCTTCATTTTGCACTTCTCTTGCCTCTTTCTGCACCCCACTTGCCTCTTTCAGCACCTCTGTTGCTTCTTTCTGCACTTCACTTGCTTCTTTCTCCACCAATCTTGCCTCTTTCTGTACCCCTCTTGCCTCTTTGTGCACCTCTCCTTGCCTCTTTCTGCACCTCTCTATGCTTTTCTGCTGTTCTCTTGCCTCTTTCTGCACCTCTTTTGCTTCTTTCTGTACTTCTCTTGCCTCTTTCTGTACCTCTCTTGCCTCTTTCTGCACCTCTGTTGGTTCATTCTGCACTGATCTAGCCTCTTTCTGCACCTCTGTTGCAAATTTATGCATTACACTTGCCTCTTTCAGCACCCCTCTTCTGTTTTTCTGCACCTCTTGCCTCTGTCTGCACCCATCTTGCCTCTTTTTGCACCCCTCCTCCCTCTTTCTACACGTCTCTTGCTTCTTTCTGTACCTCTGTTGCTTCATTCTGCACTTCTTTAGCCTTTTTCTGCACCTCTCTTGCTTCTTTCTGCAGCCCTGTTGTCTCTTTCTGTACTCGTCGTCCCTCTTTTCGCACCTCTCTTGCTTCTTTCTGCACTTCTCTTGCTTCTTTCTGCACCTCTCTTACTTCTTTATGCACCCTTCTTCCCTTTTTTGCGTCCCTCTTGCCTCTTTCTGCAGCTCTCTTGCCGATTTCTGCACCTCTCTTGCCTCTTTCTGCACCTCACTTGCCTCTTTCTGCACCTCTCTTGCCTCTTTCTACACCTCTGTTGCTTATTTCTAGCAATTCTCTTGCCTCTTTCTGCACTCCTCTTGCTTGTTTCTGCACCTCTCTTGCGTCTTTTCTGCACCTCTTGTTGCCTCTTTCTGCACCTCACTTGCTTCTTTCTGCACCTCTCTTGCTTCTTTCTGCACCCCTCTCCCCTCTTTCTGCACCTCTCTTGCCTCTTTCTGCCTCTCAGTTACCTCTTTCTGCACCTTTCCTGCCTGTTTCTGCACCTCTCTTGCCTCTTTCTGTACCTCTGTTGCTTCTTTCTGCACTTCTCTTGCCTCTTTCTGCACTGCTCTTGCTTCTTTCTGCACCTCTCTTGCTAATTTCTGTATCCCTCTTGCTTCTTTCTGCACCTCTGCTTCCCTCTTTCTGCACCTCTCTTGTCTGTTTCTATACCTCTCTTGCCTATTTCTGCACCTCTGGTGCTTCTTTCTGCACTTCTCTTGCCTCTTTCTGCACCCCTCTTGCCTCTTTCTGCACTTCTCTTGCTTCTTTCTGCACCTCTCTTGCCTCTTTCTGCATCCTCTCTTGCCTCTTTCTGCATTTCTCTTGCCTGTTTCTGCACCTCCCATGCCTCTTTCTGTACCTGTCTTGCCTCTTTCTGCACCTCACTTGCCTCTTTCTGCACCTCACTCTTGCCTCTTTCTGCACCTCTCTTGCCTCTTTCTGCACTTCTCCTGCCTCTTTCTGCACTTCTCTAGCCTCTTTCTGCACCTCTCTTGCCTCTTTCTGCACCTCAATTGCCTCTTTCTGCACCTCTCTTGCCTCTTTCTGCAACCTCACTCTGCTTCTTTCTGCACTTCTCTTGCCTCTTTCTTCACCCCTCTTCCCTCTTTCTGCATATCTCTTGCCTCTTTCTGCACCTCTCTTGCCTCTTTCTGCACCTCCGTTGCTTCTTTCTGCACTTCTCTTGCCTCTTTCTGCACCCTTCTTGTCTCTTTCAGCACCTCTGTTGCTTCTTTCTGCACTTCTCTTCCTTCTTTCTGCACCCCTCTTGCCTCTTTCTGTACCCTCTTGCCTCTTTGTGCACCTCTCCCACCTCTTTCTGCATCCCTCTTGCCTCTTTCTGCACCTCTGTTCTTTCTGCACTGCTCTTGCTTCTTTCTGCACCTCTTTTGCAAATTTCTGTATCCCTCTTGCCTCTTTCTGCATCCCTGTTCCCTCTTTCTGCACCTTTCCTGCCTGTTTCTGTACCTCTCTTGCCTCTTTCTGCACCTCAGTTGCTTCTTTCTGCACTTCTCTTGCCTCTTTCTGCACCCCTTTGCCTCTTTCAGCACCTCTTCTTACTTCTTTCTGCACTTCTCTTGCTTCTTTCTGTACCCCTCTTGCCTCTTTCTGTACCCCTCTTGCCTCTTTGTGCACCTTTCCTTCCTCTTACTGCACCTCTCTTGCATTTTTCTGCAGTTCTATTGCCTCTTTCTACACCTCTTTTGCTTCTTTCTGCACTTCTCTTGCCTCTTTCTGTACCCTCTTACCTCTTTCTGCACCTCTGTTGGTTCTTTCTGCACTGCTCTTGCTTCTTTCTGCACCTCTTTTGCAAATTTCTGTATCCCTCTTGCCTCTTTCTGCACCCTCTGTTCCCTGTTTCTACACCTTTCCTGCCTGTTTCTGCACCTCTCTTGCCTCTTTTCTGCACCTCTGTTGCTTCATTTCTGCACTTCTCTTGCCTCTTTCTGCACCTCTACTTGCCTCTTTCTGCACCTCTGTTGCTTCTTTCTGCACTTCTCTTGCTTCTTTCTGCACCTCTCTTGCCTCTTTCTGCACCTCTCTTGCCTCTTTCGTGCACCTCTCCTTCCTCTTTCTGCACCTCTCTTGCCTTTTTCTGCTGTTCTCTTGCCTCTTTCTGCACCTCTCTTGCTTCTTTCTGCACTTCTCTTGCCTCTTTCTGTACCTCTCTTGCCTCTTTCTGCACCTCTGTTGGTTCATTCTGCACTGCTCTTGCCTCTTTCTGCACCTCTGTTGCAAATTTTATGCATTACACTTGCCTCTTTCAGCACCCCTCTTCTGTTTTTCTGCACCTCTCTTGCCTCTGTCTGCACCCATCTTGCCTCTTTTTGCACCCCTCCTCCCTCTTTCTACACGTCTCTTGCTTCTTTCTGTACCTCTGTTGCTTCATTCTGCACTTCTTTAGCCTTTTTCTGCACCTCTCTTGCTTCTTTCTGCAGCCCTGTTGTCTCTTTCTGTACCTCTGTCTTGCTCTCTTTCTGCACCTCTCTTGCTTCTTTCTGCACTTCTCTTGCTTCTTTCTGCACCTCTCTTGCTTCTTTCTGCACTCCTTCTTCCCTTTTCTGCATCCCTCTTGCCTCTTTCTGCAGTTCTCTTGCCATTTTCTGCACCTCTCTTGCCTCTTTCTGCACCTCACTTGCCTCTTTCTGCACTTCTCTTGCTTCTTTCTGCACCTCTGTTGCTTATTTCAGCAATTCTCTTGCCTCTTTCTGCACTTCTCTTGCTTGTTTCTGCATCTCTCTTGCGTCTTTCTGCACCTCTGTTGCCTCTTTCTGCACCTCACTTGCTTCTTTCTGCACCCCTCTTGCTTCTTTCTGCACCCCTCTCCCCTCTTTCTGCACCTCTCTTGCCTCTTTCTGCCTCTCAGTTACCTCTTTCTGCACCTTTCCTGCCTGTTTCTGCACCTCTCTTGCCTCTTTCTGTACCTCTGTTGCTTCTTTCTGCACTTCTCTTGCCTCTTTCTGCACCCTCTCGTGCCTCTTTCTAGCACATCTGTTGCTTCTTTCTGCACTTCTCTTGCCTTCTTTCTGCACCCCTCTTGCCTCTTTCTGTACTCCTCTTGCCTCTTTGTGCATCTCTCTTGCCTCTTTCTGCACCTCTCTTGCCTCTTTTTGCACCTCTGTTGGCTTCTTTCTGCACTGCTCTTACCTCTTTCTGCACCTCTTTGCAACTTTCTGCATCCCTCATGCCTCTTTCTGCACCCTCTTCCCTATTTCTGCTACCTCTCTTGCTTCTTTCTGCACTTCTCTTGCTTCTTTCTGCACTGCTCTTGCTTCTTTCTGCACCTCTCTTGCTAATTTCTGTATCCCTCTTACTTCTTTCTGCACCCCTCTTCCCTCTTTCTGTACCTCTCTTTGTCTGTTTCTATACCTCTCTTGCCTATTTCGGCACCTCTGGTGCTTCTTTCCTCACTTCTCTTGCCTCTTTTTGCACCCCTCTTGCCTCTTTCTGCACTTCTCTTGCTTCTTTCAACACCTCTCTTGCCTCTTTCTGCTCCTCTCTTGCCTCTTTGTGCATTTCTCTTGCCTGTTTCTGCACTTCCCATGCCTCTTTCTGTACCTGTCTTGCCTCTTTCTGCACCTCACTTGCCTCTTTCTGCACCTCACTCTCTTCCTTCTGCACCTCTCTTGCCTCTTTCTGCACTTCTCCTGCCTCTTTCTGCACTTCTCGAGCCTCTTTCTGTACCTCTCTTGCCTCTTTCTGCACCTCAAGTGCCTCTTTCTGCACTTCTCTTGCCTCTTTCTGAACCTCACTCTCTTCTTTCTGCACCTCTCTTGCCTCTTTCTGCACCTCACTTCCTTCTTTCTGCATATCTCTTGCCTCTTTCTGCACCTCTATTGCCTCTTTCTGCAACTCTGTTGCTTCTTTCTGCACTTCTCTTGCCTCTTTCTGCACCTCTTCTTGTCTCTTTCAGCACCTCTGTTGCTTCTTTCTGCACTTCTCTTCCTTCTTTCCGCACCCTCTTGCCTTTTTCTGTACCCCTCTTGCCTCTTTGTGCACTCCTCTTCTACCTCTTTCTGCATCCCTCTTGCCTCTTTCTGCACCTCTGTTCTTTCTGCACTGCTCTTGCTTCTTTCTGCACCTCTCTTTGCAAATTTCTGTATCCCTCTTGCCTCTTTCTGCATCCCTGTTCCCTCTTTCTGCACCTTTCCTGCCTGTTTCTGTACCTCTCTTGCCTCTTTCTGCACCTCAGTTGCTTCTTTCTGCACTTCTCTTGCCTCTTTCTGCACCCCTTTTGCCTCTTTCAGCACCCTTCTTGCTTCTTTCTGCACTTCTCTTGCTTCTTTCTGTACCCCTATTGACTCTTTCTGTACTCCTCTTGCCTCTTTGTGTACTCTTTCCTTCCTCTTACTGCACCTACTCTTGCATTTTTCTGCAGTTCTCATTGCCTCTTTCTACACCTCTTTTGCTTCTTTCTGCACTTCTCTTGCCTCTTTCTGTACCCCTCTTACCTCTTTCTGCACCTCTGTTGGTTCTTTCTGCACTGCTCTTGCTTCTTTCTGCACCTCTTTTGCAAATTTCTGTATCCCTCTTGCCTCTTTCTGCACCCCTGTTCCCTGTTTCTACACCTTTCCTGCCTGTTTCTGCACCTCTCTTGCCTCTTTCTGCACCTCTGTTGCTTCATTTTGCACTTCTCTTGCCTCTTTCTGCACCCCACTTGCCTCTTTCAGCACCTCTGTTGCTTCTTTCTGCACTTCACTTGCTTCTTTCTCCACCAATCTTGCCTCTTTCTGTACCCCTCTTGCCTCTTTGTGCACCTCTCCTTCCTCTTTCTGTACCTCTCTTGCGTTTTTCTGCTGTTCTCTTGCCTCTTTCTGCACCTCTTTTGCTTCTTTCTGTACTTCTCTTGCCTCTTTCTGTACCTCTCTTGCCTCTTTCTGCACCTCTGTTGGTTCATTCTGCACTGCTCTAGCCTCTTTCTGCACCTCTGTTGCAAATTTATGCATTACACTTGCCTCTTTCAGCACCCCTCTTCTGTTTTTCTGCACCTCTCTTGCCTCTGTCTGCACCCATCTTGCCTCTTTTTGCACCCCTCCTCCCTCTTTCTGCACGTCTCTTCCTTCTTTCTGTACCTCTGTTGCTTCTTTCTGCACTTCTTTAGCCTTTTTCTGCACCTCTCTTGCTTCTTTCTGCAGCCCTGTTGTCTCTTTCTGTACTCGTCGTACCTCTTTTCGCACCTCTCTTGCTTCTTTCTGCACTTCTCTTGCTTCTTTCTGATCCTCTCTTGCTTCTTCCTGCACCCCTCTTGCCTCTTTATGCATCCCTCTTGCCTCTTTCTGCAGTTCTCTTGCCATTTTCTGCACCTCTCTTGCCTCTTTCTGCACCTCACTTGCCTCTTTCTGCACTTCTTCTTGCCTCTTTCTACACCTCTGTTGCTTATTTCTAGCAATTCTCTTGCCTCTTTCTGCACCTCTCTTGCTTGTTTCTGCACCTCTCTTGCCTCTTTCTGCACCTCTGTTGCCTCTTTCTGCACCTCACTTGCTTCTTTCTGCACCTCTCTTGCTTCTTTCTGCACCCCTCTTCCTCTTTCTGCACCTCTCTTGCCTCTTTCTGCACTCCCAGTTCCCTCTTTCTGCACCTTTCCTGCCTGTTTCTGCACCTCTCTTGCCTCTTTTCTGTACCTCTGTTGCTTCTTTCTGCACTTCTCTTGCCTCTTTCTGCACTCCTTCGTGCCTCTTTCAGCACACTCTGTTGCTTCTTTCTGCACTTCTCTTCCTTCTTTCTGCACCCCTCCTGCCTCTTTCTGTACCCCTCTTGCCTCTTTGTGCATCTCTCATACCTATTTCTGCACCCCTCTTGCCTCTTTTTGCACCTCTGTTGGTTCTTTCTGCACTGCTCTTACTTCTTTCTGCACCTCTTTTGCAAATTTCTGCATCCCTCATGCTTCTTTCTGCACCCCTCTTCCCTATTTCTCTACCTCTCTTGCTTCTTTCTGCACTTCTCTTGCTTCTTTCTGCACTGCTCTTGCTTCTTTCTGCACCTCTCTTGCTAATTTCTGTATCCCTCTTACTTCTTTCTACACCCCTGTTCCCTCTTTCTGTACCTTTCTTGTCTGTTTCTATACCTCTCTTGCCTATTTCGGCACCTCTGGTGCTTCTTTCCTCACTTCTCTTGCCTCTTTTTGCACCCCTCTTGCCTCTTTAAGCACCTCTGTTGCTTCTTTCTGTACTTCTCTTGCTTTTTCTGCACCCCTCTTGCCTCTTTCTGTACCCCTTTTGCCTCTTTGTGCACCTCTTCTGACTCTTTCTGCACCTCTCTTGCCTTTTTCTGCAGTTCTCTTGCCTCTTTCTGCACCTCTTTGCTTCTTTCTGTAGTTTTCTTGCCTCTTTCTGTACCCCTCTTGCCTCTTTCTGCACCTATGTTGGTTCTTTCTGCACTACTCTTGCTTCTTTTTGCATCTCTGTTGCACATTTCTGCATCCCTCTTGCCTCTTTCTGTACCCTCTTCCTCTTTCTGCACCTCTCTTGCCTCTGTCTGCACACCTATTCCCTCTTTCTGCACCCCTTTGCCTGTTTCTGCAACTCTCTTGTCTCTTTCTGCAGTTCTCTTGCCTCCTTCTGCACCTCACATGCCTCTTTCTGCACTTCCCTTGCTTCTTTCTGCACCCTTCTTCCTTTTTCTGCACATCTTTTGCCTCTTTCTGCACCTCTCTTGCCTCATTCTGCACATCTCTTGGTTCTTTCTGCACTGCTCCTGCCTCTTTCTGCACCCCTCTTGCCTCTTTCTGCACCTCTCTTTGCTTCTTTCTGTACTTCTCTCCCCTCTTTCTGCACCCCTCTTGCCTCTTTCTGCACCTCTGTTGCTTCTTTCTGCACTTCTTTTGCCTCTTTCTGCAGCTCTCTTGCTTCTTTCTGCACCCTTGTTGTCTCTTTCTGCACCCCTGTTGTCTCTTTCTGCACTCTTCTTCCCTCTTTCTGCACCTCTCTTGCTTCTTTCTGCACTTCTCTTGCTTCTTTCTGTACCTCTCTTGCTTCTTTCTGCACCCTTCCACCCTTTTATGCATCCCTCTTGCCCCTGTCTGCTGTTCTCTTGCCATTTTCTGCACCTCTCTTGCCTCTTTCTGCACCTCTCTTGCCTCTTTCTGCACCTCACTTGCCTCTTTCTGCACTTCTCTTGCTTCTTTCCACACCTCTGTTGCTTCTTTCAGCACTTCTCTTGCCTCTTTCTGCACCTCTCTTGCTTGTTTCTGCACCTCTCTTGCGTCTTTTCTGCACCTCTGTTGCCTCTTTCTGCACCTCACTTGCTTCTTTCTGCACCCCTCTTGCTTCTTTCTGCACCCCTCTCCCCTCTTTCTGCACCTCTCTTTCTTCTTTATGCATCCCAGTTCCTTCTTTCTGCACCTTTCCTGCCTGTTTCTGCACCTCTCTTGCCTCTTTCTGTACCTCTATTGCTTCTTTCTGCACTTCTCTTACTTCTTTCTGCACCCTTTGTGCCTCTTTCAGCACCTCTGTTGCTTCTTTCTGCACTTCTCTTCCTTCTTTCTGCTCCCCTCCTGCCTCTTTCTGTACCCCTCTTGCCTCTTTGTGCATCTCTCATACCTATTTCTGCACCCCTCTTGCCTCTTTTTGCACCTCTGTTGGTTCTTTCTGCACTGCTCTTACTTCTTTCTGCACCTCTTTTGCAAATTTCTGCATCCCTCATGCCTCTTTCTGCACCCCTCTTCCCTATTTCTCCACCTCTCTTGCTTCTTTCTGCACTTCTCTTGCTTCTTTCTGCACTGCTCTTGCTTCTTTCTGCACCTCTCTTGCTAATTTCTGTATCCCTCTTACTTCTTTCTGCACCCTGTTCCCTCTTTCTGTACGCTTTCTTGCCTGTTTCTGCACCTCTCTTGCCTCTTTCGGCACCTCTGGTGCTTATTTCTGCACTTCTCTTGCCTCTTTTTGCACCCCTCTTGCCTCTTTAAGCACCTCTGTTGCTTCTTTATGCACTTCTCTTGCTTTTTCTGCATCCCTCTTGCCTCTTTCTGTACCCCTCTTGCCTCTTTGTGCACGTCTTCTGACTCTTTCTGCACCTCTCTTGCCTTTTTCTGCAGTTCTTTTGCCTCTTTCTGCACCTCTTTTGCTTCTTTCTGTAGTTTTCTTGCCTCTTTCTGTATCCCTCTTGCCACTTTCTGCACCTCTGTTGGTTCTTTCTACACTTCTCTTGCCTTTTTCTGCACCCTTCGTGCCTCTTTCAGCACCTCTGTTGCTTCTTTCTGCACTTCTCTTCCTTCTTTCTGCACCCCTCCTGCCTCTTTCTGTACCCCCTTGCCTATTTGTGCATCTCTCCTACCTATTTCTGCACCCCTCTTGCCTCTTTTTGCACCTCTTTTGCACCTCTGTTAGTTCTTTCTGCACTGTTCTTACTTCTTTCTGCACCTCTTTTGCAAATTTCTGCATCTCTCATGCCTCTTTCTGCACCCTCTCTTCCCTATTTCTCCACCTCTCTTGCTTCTTTCTGCACTTCTCTTGCTTCTTTCTGCACTGCTCTTGCTTCTTTCTGCACCTCTCTTGCTAATTTCTGTATCCCTCTTACTTCTTTCTGCACCCTGTTCCCTCTTTCTGTACCTTTCTTGCCTATTTCTGCACCTCTCTTGCCTCTTTCTGCACCTCTGGTGCTTCTTTCTGCACTTCTCTTGCCTCTTTTTGCACCCTTCTTGCCTCTTTAAGCACCTCTGTTGCTTCTTTCTGCACTTCTCTTGCTTTTTCTGCACCCCTCTTGCCTCTTTCTGTACCCCTTTTGCCTCTTTGTGCACCTCTTCTGACTCTTTCTGCACCTCTCTTGCCTTTTTCTGCAGTTCTTTTGCCTCTTTCTGCACCTCTTTTGCTTCTTTCTGTAGTTTTCTTGCCTCTTTCTGTACCCCTCTTGCTTCTTTCTGCACCTCTGTTGGTTCTTTCTGCACTGCTCTTGCTTCTTTTTGCACCTCTGTTGCAAATTTCTGCATCCCTCTTGCCTCTTTCTGTACCCCTCTTCCCTCTTTCTGCACCTCTCTTGCCTCTGTCTGCACACCTGTTCCCTCTTTCTGCACCCCTTTTGCCTGTTTCTGCAACTCTTGTCTGTTGCTGCAGTTCTCTTGCCCCCTTCTGCACCTCACATGCCTCTTTCTGCACTTCCCTTGCTTCTTTCTGCACCCTTCTTCCTTTTTCTGCACATCTCTTGCCTCTTTCTGTACCTCTCTTGCCTCATTCTGCACATCTCTTGGT
Organism: Calotriton arnoldi; assembly: GCA_963921515.1. Classification (NCBI taxonomy): domain Eukaryota; kingdom Metazoa; phylum Chordata; class Amphibia; order Caudata; family Salamandridae; genus Calotriton; species Calotriton arnoldi. The sequence continues at coordinate 44,425 of CAWUFW010013102.1, forward strand.
TCTTTCTGCACTGCTCTTGCCTCTTTCTGCACCCCTCTTGCCTCTTTGTGCACCTCTTTTGCTTCTTTCTGTACTTCTCTCCCCTCTTTCTGCACCCCTCTAGCCTTTTTCTGCACCTCTGTTCCTTCTTTCTGCTCCCCTCCTGCCTCTTTCTGTACCCCTCTTGCCTCTTTGTGCATCTCTCATACCTATTTCTGCACCCCTCTTGCCTCTTTTTGCACCTCTGTTGGTTCTTTCTGCACTGCTCTTACTTCTTTCTGCACCTCTTTTGCAAATTTCTGCATCCCTCATGCCTCTTTCTGCACCCCTCTTCCCTATTTCTCCACCTCTCGCTTCTTTCTGCACTTCTCTTGCTTCTTTCTGCACTGCTCTTGCTTCTTTCTGCACCTCTCTTGCTAATTTCTGTATCCCTCTTACTTCTTTCTGCACCCCTGTTCCCTCTTTCTGTACCTTTCTTGCCTGTTTCTGCACCTCTCTTGCCTATTTCGGCACCTCTGGTGCTTATTTCTGCACTTCTCTTGCCTCTTTTTGCACTCCTCTTGCCTCTTTAAGCACCTCTGTTGCTTCTTTATGCACTTCTCTTGCTTTTTCTGCATCCCTCTTACCTCTTTCTGAACCCCTGTTGCCTCTTTGTGCACCTCTTCTGACTCTTTCTGCACCTCTCTTGCCTTTTTCTGCAGTTCTTTTGCCTCTTTCTGCACCTCTTTTGCTTCTTTCTGTAGTTTTCTTGCCTCTTTCTGTATCCCTCTTGCCACTTTCTGCACCTCTGTTGGTTCTTTCTGCACTTCTCTTGCCTTTTTCTGCACCCTTCGTGCCTCTTTCAGCACCTCTGTTGCTTCTTTCTGCACTTCTCTTCCTTCTTTCTGCACCCCTCCTGGCTCTTTCTGTACCCCCTTGCCTCTTTGTGCATCTCTCCTACCTATTTCTGCACCCCTCTTGCCTCTTTTTGCACCTCTTTTGCACCTCTGTTAGTTCTTTCTGCACTGCTCTTACTTCTTTCTGCACCTCTTTTGCAAATTTCTGCATCCCTCATGCCTCTTTGTGCACCCCTCTTCCCTATTTCTCCACCTCTCTTGCTTCTTTCTGCACTTCTCTTGCTTCTTTCTGCACTGCTCTTGCTTCTTTCTGCACCTCTCTTGCTAATTTCTGTATCCCTCTTACTTCTTTCTGCACCCCTGTTCCCTCTTTCTGTACCTTTCTTGCCTGTTTCTGCACCTCTCTTGCCTCTTTCGGCACCTCTGGTGCTTCTTTCTGCACTTCTCTTGCCTCTTTTTGCACCCTTCTTGCCTCTTTAAGCACCTCTGTTGCTTCTTTCTGCACTTCTCTTGCTTCTTTCTGCACCCCTATTGCCTCTTTCTGTACCCCTTTTGCCTCTTTGTGCACCTCTTCCTGACTCTTTCTGCACCTCTCTTGCCTTTTTCTGCAGTTCTTTTGCCTCTTTCTACACCTCTTTTGCTTCTTTCTGTAGTTTTCTTGCCTCTTTCTGTACCCTCTTGCTTCTTTCTGCACCTCTGTTGGTTCTTTCTGCACTGCTCTTGCTTCTTTTTGCACCTCTGTTACAAATTTCTGCATCCCTCTTGCCTCTTTCTGTACCCCTCTTCCCTCTTTCTGCACCTCTCTTGCCTCTGTCTGCACACCTGTTCCCTCTTTCTGCACCCCTTTGCCTGTTTCTGCAACTCTTGTCTCTTGCTGCAGTTCTCTTGCCCCCTTCTGCACCTCACATGCCTCTTTCTGCACTTCCCTTGCTTCTTTCTGCACCCTTCTTCCTTTTTCTGCACCTCTCTTGCCTCATTCTGCACATCTCTTGGTTCTTTCTGCACTGCTCTTGCCTCTTTCTGCACCCCTCTTGCCTCTTTGTGCACCTCTTTTGCTTCTTTCTGTACTTCTCTCCCCTCTTTCTGCACCCCTCTAGCCTTTTTCTGCACCTCTGTTGCTTCTTTCTGCACTTCTATTGCCTCTTTCTGCACCCCTCTTGCCTCTTTGTGCACCTCTTTTGCTTCTTTCTGTACTTCTCTCTCCTCTTTCTGCACCCCTCTAGCCTTTTTCTGCACCTCTGTTGCTTCTTTCTGCACCCCTCTTGCCTCTTTGTGCACCTCTTTTGCTTCTTTCTGTACTTCTCTCCCCTCTTTCTGCACCCCTCTAGCCTTTTTCTGCACCTCTGTTGCTTCTTTCTGCACTCGTCTTCCCTCTTTCTGCACCTCTCTTGCTTCTTTCTGCACTTCTCTTGCTTCTTTCTGCACCTCTCTTGCTTCTTTCTGCACCCTTCCACCCTTTTGTGTATCCCTCTTGCCCCTTTCTGCTGTTCTCTTGCCATTTTCTGTACCTCTCTTGCCTCTTTCTGCACCTCACTTGCCTCTTTCTGCACTTCTCTTGCTTCTTTCCACACCTCTGTTGCTTCTTTCAGCAATTCTCTTGCCTCTTTCTGCACTTCTCTTGCTTGTTTCTGCACCTCTCTTGCATCTTTCTGCACCTCTGTTGCCTCTTTCTGCAACTCACTTGCTTCTTTCTGCACCCCTCTTTTTTCTTTCTGCACCTCTCTTGCCTCTTTCTGCACCCCTGTTTCCTCTTTCTGCACCTTTCCTGCCTGTTTCTGCACCTCTTTTGCCTTTCTGTACCTCTGTTGCTTCTTTCTGCACTTCTCTTGCTCTTTCTGCACCCTTTGCCCCTCTTTCAGCACCTCTGTTGCTTCTTTCTGCACTTCTCATCCTTCTTTCTGCACCCCTCCTGCCTCTCTCTGTACCTCTCTTGCCTCTTTGTGCACCTCTCCTACCTTTTTCTGCACCCCTCTTGCCTCTTTTTGCACCTCTGTTGGTTCTTTCTGCTCTGCTCTTGCTTCTTTCTACACCTCTGTTGCTTCTTTCAGCAATTCTCTTGCCTCTTTCTGCACTTCTCTTGCTTGTTTCTGCACCTCTCGTGCATCTTTCTGCACCTCTGTTGCCTCTTTCTGCACCTCACTTGCTTCTTACTGCACCCCTCTTGCCTCTTTCTGCACCCCTCTCCCCTGTTTCTGCACCTCTGTTGCTTCTTTCTGCACTTCTCTTCCTTCTTTCTGCACCCCTCATGCCTCTTTCTGTACCCCTCTTGCCTCTTTGTGCACCTCTCCTACCTCTTTCTGCACTCCTCTTTCCTCTTTTTGCACCTCTGTTGGTTCATTCTGCACTGCTCTTGCTTCTTTCTGCACCTCACTTGCCTCTTTCTGCACTTCTCTTGCTTCTTTCTACACCTCTGTTGCTTCATTCAGCAATTCTCTTGCCTCTTTCTGCACTTCTCTTGCTTGTTTCTGTACCTCTCTTGCGTCTTTCTGCACCTCTGTTGCCTCTTTCTGCACTTCACTTGCTTCTTTCTGCCCTTCTCTTGCCTCTTTCTGCACCTCTGACTTAGAGGTAGTTTTAATCCCCCTGCCCTATTATGTACTAGGGCCTTACAGGGGAGGTCATGCCAATCACAGGGGTACCCCAAGCCACAGTGTACCCTAGTGTATGTAGGTATTTTCACTGTATTCTAAGTGTCTTTCAGCATAGCACTGGCTCCGGGCCTGGTTAGTCAGAGTCAGTTACCACCAGTACCAGTCAGATAAAAGTTGGGGGCACAGGATGACTTTGCAACAAGGCCTCTTTCTGCACCTCTGTCGGTTCTTTCTGCATATCTCTTGCTCTTTCTGCACCTTTCTTCGTCTTTCTGGACTTCTGTTGCCTCTTTCTGCAGTTCTCTTGCTTCTTTCTGCGATTTTCTTCCTCTTTATGCACAAGTCCTACCTCTGTAGGCATAGTTAGAAATTAGCATTTAAAAACCTTTGAAATTCACTGAAAAACATAGGTTTCAGGGACGTTATAGTTAGGAATTAGCATTTTAAAACCTTAGAAATTCACTGAAAAACCATAGGTTTCAGGGATGTTATAGTTAGAAATTAGCATTTAAAAACCTTTGAAATTCACTGAAAACCATAGGTTTCAGGGACGCTATCGTTAGAAATTAGCCTTTAAAAACCTTTGAAATTCACTGAAAAACCATAGGTTTCAGGGACGTTATAGTTAGAAATTAGCATTTAAAAACCTTAGAAATTCACAGAACAAACCACAGGTTTCAGGACGTTATAGTTAGTTGGACATTTCACTCGTACAAAACCAGAGAAATTCGGCCGTTATAGTTAGTTGAGCTAACTATAACTTGCGCCCCGCAATGCACTGCTGATGACGTCACATATTACATCACTCATGACATGGTCAGTGACATCACTGATGATATCACTGGTGATGAAGTGGTAACCGGAAGTGGTAAAGGATATATAAATATATGTGTATATATATACAATTAATATTAAATTAAAAAAAAGAAATATTAATAGTACATAGTTTTAAACAATAATAAAAAAACGAAACTATGTTAAAAATAGACCTACTATTTCCACTCCAGTGTGTGCAACACTAGGGAAAGCGCTGGACACCGAAGGGGTCAAATTTACTATTCCCACTCCAGTCTGTGGAACAATAGGGAAAGCGTTGGATTCCCGAGAGGTCAAGTTTACTATTGCCACTCTAGTCTGTGCAACAGTAGGGAAAGCGTTGACCACCAAAAGTGTAACATTTACTATTCCCACTCCAGTCTGTGCACCAGTAGGGAAAGCACTGGAAACCAGAGGGGTAAAATATACTATTCCCACTCCAGTCGGTGCAACAGTAGGGAAAACGTTGGACACTGGAGGGGTATCACTTACTCCTACTCCAGTCTGTGCAACAGTAGGGAAAGCGTTGGACTCCATGGGGTAACATTTACTATTCCCACTTCATTCTGTGCATCAGTAGAAAATATCTTCCAGGTCAAACACATAACATATTTTAATATCTCTTTTAATTTACCAAAAAGATAAAACAAGTAATATAAAAATTGCATATATAAACTAAAAAAGCAAATAAAAATTAATTCATTATTACATGTTTTAATAATTAATTTAAAAACAATTATAAATTAATAATCTCATTAAAATCCCACATTATACTCTAATAAACATATCAACACACAATTTAAAATATAATTCAAATTTTAAAAATAACACAATTAAAATATTAAGTCACATAGAAATAATTACAACTAAAGGATTAAATATGTGTTCATTAATTATAATATAATAACTTCCCACCCTATTCCCCTACAAACACAAAAACCCAAAACATAATTATTAAATAATTAACTTAATTATTAATCAATTGAATATTTAATAAAAATAATAATTAAATAATAATTGATTGTTACTTAATTAACTTCCCACCCTATACCCCTCACAAACACAATGGCCCACACCTAAAAATAACATAATTAAATAATATTTACATATTTTACCTAGTTAATTATCAATTAAATGATTAATATTACAATAATTATGAATATTTAATCAATTATTACTTAATTAACTTCCCACCCTACACCCCTACAAACTAAACAACCCACACCTAAAATATTACTTACAGTATATAATGATTACACAATTTACATAAGTAATGGTCAATTAATTAATTATTATTAAATATTAATTAATAATAATATTTATTATTATTATTAATTACATTGAGGTATGGAGAGACCTACACAAGTCTAGTGCACATAAAAAGGCAAAATTGTACCAACTACTGTGCGATGCAGAGGATAAAGGGAAACCTCCACCCTATCAGAAGTGGAGCGGATGCTTGCAGGATGAAGAGCTGGAGAATTAATGGCAAGTATCCTTTGAGCTTCTATAAGCCATTGTCAGTCCTGCTTCCCTAAAAAGAAATCACATTTTTTCACTCTACAATGGGCTTTCTGGATTCCTCAGAAAATGTCAAGAGTGGCAAATTCAAGTGAAAACTCCTGTAGGAAGTGTGGTGACCCAGACGATATATATATATATATATGCTTGTTTGATGTCCAGTTTTGAAGGCATTCTGGGAGGACATAGGTAGGTTAATAAGGGCAATTACAGGATTTGACCTTAGGGTAAGCCCTCACTTTATTTTGTTTGGTGTCAGAACAGTGGATTTTGGAGAACATGATTGAGATCATAAAAAAACTGTTCTTTTATTTTATGTTGCTTGCCCAGCATTTGATATGTAGAAGATAGGTGGACAAAACCCCTCCCACGGGCAAAGAGTGGCTGCAATTCATTGAAAGGACTATCAAGTTTGACAGAGCATGCTTTAAAGAAAAGAGAACAAAATGTTGGTTATCAGTCTGGTGTTTTATGAGATGGGGTTAAGGAAATTAAGGCATATGATGAGGGAAATTGTCCGATAATTACACCATAAAGGGCCGAGGGTAGCCAAATCTGGCCAAATCTGGTGGCCAAATCTGAATGTCTGACAACAGGATGGACCGGACAAAGTAAGGTGAATACAACCAGCCAATGTCAGGAGCAGTTGATTAATAGGGTAAAGCTGCTCCAAGGTGATGAGGACAAATTAAAAAAAATATGAAATAAAAAAACAATTGTCAAGGTTGCCCCATGTCATGTCTGGGTATGTTCATGAAATCTCGGACTAGTTTACATATATTCAGCTTTGTGTCACATCTCTGTTGGCACAAATTTTATTGACTAGCAAAATGCTTTTATTAACAATACGCAAAGCTAACGTTTAAGTAAAATATATGGTAAATGAAAAATGTATAATAGGTAAACATGCTTAAATGTTATTGGCCTGCAAATAAATAAAAGTGCTGATTTAAGCTACCCTATCTGTCGATGCCATGTTAACTGAAAAATAATGCACTAACACAGAAAGGCCTGTTTTTCACATTGAATAATTGTTTTCACACAATGTTTTTCTCTTTGTTATCAATGTTGTTTTTCCAGAAGCTTTCTGCTAGCTAGTGAACTGACACTTGTTTTGTATTAGACAACCAATAGTGAGTTCTCACGGGAGGAGAGAAGGCAACAGGAAGGATGATTCATGGGAAGTACTGTCTCTAACGCAAATTATCAATGATGTAACATTTCAAAGTCTAATGTCTGAAAGTCTATTGTACCACTATGCAGGCCCCCCTCCTCCAGTATTTTGCTGTCTTGTTTGACACATTTTGTGGCCCAGAAAAGCAAAATTTGTGGTATTTTTGTGGCAAGCAATAAATGCGCCTGTTACAAAAATACCGTGGTACAGTTGTGGGGCCAGCAAACCAGCACTGCACAGCATGGCAGAGCTGGGAAACAAATGCTCAGTGACAGAGAGAGGGCAGATTTAAATTTTGAAGCTTCGCTCTCTCTGTCACCATGCTTCCATCATGCTTCCCAGAATAAAATAGATAGTGCTGGAGGGAGCTGTTCCTTTAGCCCCCTCTTCCCTCTTCATACCCTTAATTAAGGTGTGTGGAGGGCAGAGGGGGCTATAGTAACAGCTCCCTTACAGCACAATGTTTTTCATGCTAATTGTGCATAATAGGTGCTTGGGCGGGAGATGCGGGGGCATCGAGGCATCAGGTTGGAGCGGAAGTGAGTGGTGAGGGTAGATTAGTGTCATGGTGGGGGGTGGGCAGGTGGGAGGCATAGGGGCCAAAGACTGCCAAAGGAGGCTGGGACATTAACATGCCTGTTTAGTCCCGGTCTCCAGCAGCCTTTTGTTTTGCTCCTGGATGTGGAAGGAGATGGAGTAGGAAATCTTTCTCCTGCCAAGCCTCCTTTTATTGGCCCAGCATGGCCATGCAGGGTCTATAAAAGGAAGGTTAAACAAAGGATTTGATTAAGATTTTACGGGGCTTTTGTAAAAATTGCTGCATTTTTACAAAAGTCCCGATATTGCAGTTGCAAAATCGCAAAATCCTGGAGGGTCTGACTATGTGAAAATGGGGAGTTTATTTTTTCCCATGAGTTTACTGAAATTCTATTGGAGGATGAAGAAAATGGAAGAAACTAATGTTACAACATAGAATATGTGTGTTAATATTAGTGTGTGCTTTCCTAGAGTTGAGAGAGATAGATTTATGATTCATTTTCTGATACTCTGGCTGGATACTCATCCCTGAGTTTCTTTTTTTTATTTAGCCTATTTCCCTTATGTCTGCTAATTTATGACAGGGAATATTTTTCAGTCTGAGATGCGAAGACTTCACGCTCGCGCATTGATTCTCTCATCAGAGCTCTTCATTGGGTTTTTGAACTGACACCTCTTTCTCTCATCTCTCATTTATTCCAAGTTAGTCTAGAATTAAGGATCTTTCTTTATGTTACACGTTTGTTGTATTATTTCAATATTAACTGTTATAAATAATATAGTAGTCTATTTTATAATCAAATACCGATTGATGGATTATATTAACTTTTAATGCTGAGATCTAAGACATTAACTAAAAGAATGAATAATGGAAAACTAAAAGAATTGAAAATAAAACCCTTTAACTCACACTAATTCTCTTTATTGACTGACTTAAAAGTTTTAATGATTCATTGCTATGTGGATCAGTGGTTCCCAACCTTTTGACTTCTGCGGAACACCACTTAATCATTACTGGAACTCGGGGATCTCAACGGAATCATTATTGGAATCCGAGGATACCCCATGAGTCATTACTGGTAGCGGGGGACCCCAGCCTAAGCACTGTCAATGATTTGAACCACAAAACAGTAAAAAAAAATACAGAAGGAAAACATTCATCAAACAAATACACAAGTGATGACACGTTTTATTTAATTCGCAAACACATATAAATAAGAAAATAATTGAAAATTAAATTTTAATAGAAAGGATGGAGCTTTTCTAAATTCAATTAGGCCACTCATCGTCAATACTATATTCTGTTAGATGCACCTGCACTGCTCCCACGAATCAATCTGAGGATACTAATTTTATTTTTAGCCTTCAGTTTTAAATGTATTCACATTTACAGTATGTTTTAAAATTTTCAATTGTACATTTAGCTTCTTTATTTATATTCACTATATTAATCTGTTAATATTATTTATTTTTCGCTGACCCCCAGAGGAGGCTTCGTGGACCCACAGGGGTCCCCAGACCACAGGATGGGACCACTGATGTAGATGATTGCTCCTTACTTCTCCTTGTCGACAAACAAAGGTCCATACAACCAGTGGTAGGGTTATTTAATGATTACACTTGAAGATTGAGATATAAAAAAAAAACGCTCCCCATCGGTGAGATGTTGAGCTCAACTTGACGTTCATGTGTTCTGTTGGTCTATAGGATTTAGTTGTAGACATAGTGCCATAGAATAACCTAACAGAAGTAAATACTAGGACAAGGAAGGGAATGGAGAAGTAGTGTTTTGGTTATTTAGGGCATCATTACGATGCCGGTAGGTCGGATCGCCAACGCGATTGCTGGTGGTCGAAAACTCGTTGGGGGTATGCTGCGGCTGTGGTAAAGGGCTGCAGCACATGCCGACCTCATGCAGCACCTCCTGCACGTCAGTGAACCGTGTGCCATGCACCATGTCGTGCATGGCACATGGTGCACAGAGGTGAGTGGGGGCACTACATGTGCACCCAGGGCCACTTTTTAGTAGCCTACTATGCATATCACTTTCCGACAACCTTTTCATGGTGGGATTCCCACCATGAAAAGGCTGTTGGAAAGGGATATTGTAATCCCGATGGTGGTGCCTGCCTCAGCACCAAGCCCATTCATGAACGCTGCGCCGCCCACCACCCAGTCGGGATCTATGATTCTGGCGGAGCCAGCGGTCTTGCGTCTGACAGTTTAGGGTCCAACCACCAGTATTAGAATATGGACAATTGGACCGAAGGGTTGATGGCAGTCGGACCTCCACCGAGGGCCAGTTTGCAGTCCGACCGCCACCATTGCAATCAGGCCCTTAGTGATGATCATTATTGTCCAAGTCTATCTTCTTCATCCCAGTAGCTAGACCCTGCCTTCTCTGCAGGAGATAATTCTCCTTCGATGGCTGGTATTAGACCTGACAGCCCTAAGGTGGTCTTTTCCCCCCAACTTTTTGCCTACATCCTCCATTTTTCTGAGCTCGTTTTTGCTGACTTTATGAGTCTATGCACATTACCACTGCTAACCAGTGCTAAAGTGCTTGTGCTGCTTCCCCAAGCAAGATAATATTGGCACATCCCCAGTTGGCATATTTAATTTACTTATAAGTCCCTAGTAAAGTGCACTCCATGTGCCCAGGGCCTGTGAATTAAATGCTAATAGTGGGCCTGCAGCACTCATTGTACCACCCACTTCAGTAGCACTCTAACCATGGCCCAGTCCTGCCATTGCAGAGCCTTTCTGTGCAGTGTTCACTGCCATTTCGACCTAGCAAAATAAACCTCTTGTCAGGTCTAAACGTTCCCTTTTTATAAATATAAGTCATCCATAAGGTAGGCCCTGGGTAACCCAGAGGGGAGGGTGCAATGTATTTCAAAGACAGGACATGTACTTTTAAGTTTTAAATGTCCTGGTAGTGAAAAACTCCCAAATGTGCAAGGCCTATCTCTCCCATAGGATAACATTGGGATTACCTTATTACAGCTTTTAAATGTCATTCCCAATTGTGAAGAGATAGACTTTTCAAGTTTGGTGTCTCTCACAATTTAAAATCGCAACTTATGGTGAAGTCGGAATTTAAACTGCAGATCTGAAAATGACACAGTTAGAAAGTTGGCATTTTCTTACTTTAGCCAATCTGTGCTTGCTGCCTGACTCTGAATACATGTCTGCGGGGGTGGCAGCAGTGCTTTGTGCCATCCCTCTGCACAGCCACACACAAAGGGAGTTTAGGTGTGACTGGGTGGGCCATCTACATCCTGATGGGCCATCCTGGGCAGAATGAGAATGAATGAATTACACCTGAATATATTGTGTCCTGTCCCAACATAAAGGGCTGCATACCCCCCTGTAGTGAGTCTGGAGCCAGGGTAGGAAGGGAGGACCTCTGTGCACATCAAAGGCCTTTCTTTGAAGTCTCCCCCACTTCAAAGGCCCAACTGGATATAAGTACTGGACCTCTGACACCACCACTTCAGTACACTCACTTCTGGACCTGTGAAGACTCTGCCAGAGAGAAGGAATGCTGTGCTGCTGGACTGCTGCTTTGCTGGACTCCTGCCTTGCTGTGCTGTCTTGCTATGATGCCTTGCTGCCTGCTGCTCCCCTGCCTGGTTGAGAAGGACTGTACCTGCATTACTTAAACCCAGAGTGACTCCAGGGGCTTGCTGGCTTGCCTCCTGATTTGATGTCACTGGGACATAAAATATTTCCATCCATCGTGCTCCTACAGCTGGACTCTGCCATGGTGCCACCCCAGTCGTGGACCCTTGGAAGTGGCCCTAAGGTTTTTGCTCCAGTGGAACTGACACATCCCCTCCTTCATGAGCAGAATCGATGCATCACCGCTCTTGCATAAACAGTACTGGTGCATTGCACTCAGAACCAGTGCATCGCCTTCAGAACTGATGCTTCGGAACTAATGCTGTGTGGAGAACATCGATGCATCTCCTCTACTGCATGGAGAAACCCGGCCCACCGCCTTCGAAACTGGCATATCGCACTCGGAACTGACGCATTGCCCCAACTTTGCAGGGAACACCAATACATCGCTCAGCTGCAATTCACATTTTAGTAGATGCAACCAGGATCAAGGTACTTTTGATTTGCTAGCCTAAGTGGGTCCCTGTATCTAGCCTGTGCTCCATTGTGGTCAGCCTTAATTTTTTACCTTTCCCTGGTCCAGAATGACCAGATATCCCAAATATGCGCTTATTGCTTCTAAGTGCTATTTTACAGTTTATTCCTTAAAAATTAATATCTCACGTTCTACTTATTGGATTTTTGTGGTTTTGGTCTTATTTCATTTATTAGGTTGAGTTTTAATTTTCCAATCTGGTGTGGATTCATTTTGTGTGGTGTCTTATCATTGATTTACTGTGTGAAGTGCTGCACAAATACTTTATGCATTGCCTCTAAGTTAATCCTGACTGCTCTGTGCCAAGCTACCAGAGGGTGAGCAAAGGTTAATTGAGGTTTTGCCTTACACTTACCCTGACTAGGATTGTGGTTGCTGCCTCACTGGGGCTCATACCCTAGTCAACCAACAACCAAATTTCTAACAGCTGGCTTGTTAGGTTATTGTAGCAGGATGCAGTGTGGGTGTTGTACTTCTTTGTAGCCCTCCATGTCCAGTCCAGAGACTAGTAAGGGAAGGGTGAATTTCAAGAGTGGATTCTGGCAACAGACTTTGAAAGCTTCACCCCAGGGATAACATACATCGCCAACTCCCTCTTTTTACCCTATAACAAGCTGTCCAGTTCAAAATACACATTAAGACACACACAACAAGGTGTCAGCTGCGTCTACTTTACTCAGCCTGACGTCAGGACAGCCCATGGGCAACAACCTGCTTGACAGATCCCAGATTCTCACCTTCCTTCCCGTAAGGGCCTCCTTCACGCTGAGGCATGACTGTCAAAGGGCTGACAAGGTTTGACTAAATGACTTCTGAGAACTTCACTAGCTCCCCTGCCAGTCCCATCTTCACAGCCTGCTTCTTCATATCCAGAGCTGTGCCCTCCAAAGCGCCACCCCAGCTGGAAAACAAGATCAACATGTTTTCTAGCCTTTGCAAGGCCTACAATCTTCTTAATCTCTCTCTGAGAGAGGGCCATGTTCCACTAGAATGGAAAGCGGCACAGGTTAGGCCTATTCGTAAGAACCCAAAAATCCCTTTGACGGATCTTACCAACCTCCGCCCTATCTCTCTTCTCCCGTTCCTGAGCAAACTCCTGGAGAAATATGTTAACACCCATCTCTCCAACCATTTCGAACTTACTGGGTGCTTAGATTCCTCCCAGTCCGGCTTTAGACCCAAACACAGCACCGAATCTGCCCTGCTAGCGGTCACAGATAACATCAGGATGACACTAGACAAGGGACATTCTACGATACTGGTGCTGCTGGATCTATCTGCCGCGTTCGACATGGTGTCACATCAGATTTTGCTCAGAAGACTGGAGGAGATCGGATTAAGGGACTCTGCCTTACAATGGATGACGAGCTTTCTATCTGCTCGCTCCCAAACTGTCAACTTAGGCCTGTATCGCTCCGCACCTATGGAACTGTCCAAGGGAGTACCTCAGGGCTCTTGTTTGAGCCCTACATTGTTCAACATATATGTTGCTCCCCTGGCCAATCTCCTACGGATACATGGGTTTATTCCCATATCCTATGCGGACGATACGCAGCTACTTTTCCCATTTGACAAATTTGATCCATCTGTACAGTTGGCCTTCTCCTCTGGGATGAGAGCTATCTCACACTGGATGAAGAGCAACTTCCTCCAGTGTAATGTGGGGAAAACAGAGATTCTGCTCTTTGGAGAGGCCCCTCCTTGTGGACACCAGAGTGGTGGCCGACCGATTTGGGTGCCTATCCTGCCCCCAAATCTACTGTGAAGAACTTGGGCGTTCGCTTGGACCAAGCCCTCACAATGAAGGAACACACTGCGCAGACAGTGGGTTCCTGCTTCCATACAATGAGCCTGCTCCGTCGAGTCTTTCCTTTGCTCCCTGACTCACTTCTGGAAAACTATAATACAGGCCCTTGTATTAAGCCGCTTGGACTACTGCAATGGACTGTTGATCTCTGCCAATGAGGCTTCGCTCAGCAGACTACAAGTAGTCCAGAATACGGCAGCACGATTGGTCCTCAATGCCCCCCCCAGGACTCACTCCCGCCCTCTGCTTCTGCAACTTCATTGGCTTCCTGTCCGTCAACGGATAAGATTTAAAGTCTGTTGCATAATACACAAGGCACTGTTCGATCTGGGCCCTTCTTACCTCTCAGAGAAATTCATTCCGTATTTACCTTCGAGATCTTTGCGCTCAGGTTCCAAACATCTTCTGGTGGTACCTCGAGTCAGAAAGGTTAGACTGGGAGGAAAGGCCCTCTGACACCTTGGTTCACGTTACTGGAACGAGCTTCCATTACTCCTGAGACAATGTACAGATTATTTGCATTTCAGGAAGCTGCTTAAGACCACCCTCTTCTGTCTTTGATTCTTTTGTTCTTTGTCTCTGATTTAATTAAATCCGCATTCCATCCATGCCGCCCGCCCAAAGCGCAGAGATACCCCTTCGGGGGTCGATTCAGGCGCTATACAAATAAATAAATACAATAAGGATAGCACCAGGTTCAAGATCACGAAAAGCAGGCTGGAGCAGACCACACGTCAAACCCCTTTGTGACAGGACAGCAGACCCAGAACTCCATCAGGACAAGCCCTCTCCGTTTCCAAAATGAGCGGTAGCCTCATCTTTTCAAGGAACATCTTATCCGCCAAGCTGCTAGACCCAGTGCACTCGCCCCATATAGACACTTCGCGAAGAATAACGATTTCTACGAGCGAATAATCGGAATATTCATGAAAACATTTCCTTTGCTCTCGCACCCGACTTTTATAATTATTTCTCAGAATGTTTCTTTCCCCAGCACTCTCTATCTACTGATACTGCTGCTCTCACCCAAAAGACTCGATAACCCGTTCAGTGAAGACAAAAGTAAACAAATGTAGAATAAAAGAAGAAAGGGAATGAGTTTGGGTCCCGCGCGTTTTTCTCAGTATCAGCCGCCCCACATTCACATCCTATATGGGCAGCTGTTAGTGACAGACAATGTTCTTACTGGTCGCCGCGTTCTCCCTCATTATAACCGTTAATGAGAAGCGCAAATCATCCAACGACTAAGCGAGTCCTCAAAACCCGCCCTCCCCCCCGGCCCCCTCCGGCCGCCCACCACAAAGTAAACGCGGTGTCTCAGCGGCCTTTGTGAAAGTGCCAGCCAAGCTCGGCTGGCATTCAACGCGTTCTGTCAGCCTGGCAGGAGGAGCGCGCGAGCGGCAAACCGCGGCCCGGCAAATGATTTTACTTCTGTCAGAAGTTGTTATACATAATCCAAGAGGCGGCGTGGCGCGGAGGAGCTTGAGGCCTTGGCAGGGAAAACATTTCTTGTTTCTTTTCATTTCAATGCAAAAGGTATTCAGCTTAAAAGGTTATTGTGTAGGTAAGGAACGGCGCTTTTGTGCGGGGAGCTGTCGCATTGCCAGTGCTTCTGAATGCTGCAAATGTACGAGTGGTTTCTTTTTCCAGGCATGAGGTGGGGGCTAAGACTTCAGTCAAGATTTATTAAGTGGGATGGCTTAGTTACTTCTTCTACCTCTCCTGCCTTGTTTCTGGTTTCAACTCCAATAGCATGCCCAGAAATCAATTTCTGACCTGTTGGATGCAGACTAACCTAAATGTTTATTATTATTTTTTGTTTACTTGGCAGGCACACAGAGATTAGGGCCTTATTATGGCTTTTGGCGGAGTGGTTGCGCAGCGGTGAAAACCGCCTTGCCACTGCTCCGCAGAATGTCGCCGCCGCCCGCCCAACAGATTATGACTTTTAAGTAGTCTGGCAGCCGGGCGGCATGGCAGTTCCGCAGCAGTGCCTCTTTTAAAGGCAGCGGTGCCTTTGAAAAAGGCACTGCAATGGGACAGCACAACAAGTTTCCTGCACGGCATGGACTCGAGCAAACCTATGTGCATGCACACAAGGGGGCACATGTTATGCCCCCCTGTGTGCATGCACATGCAGTTGAGGCACAGGGAGCCCTCTCCGCCAGGGTTTTCATGGAGGTGGCGCCGCCATGAAAGCCCTGGCTGAGAGGAAACTCGTAATATGCTTGGCGGGACCACAGTGGTCCTGCCAACCATTCTGGGGCCTCTGGACCACCGCACCACCTCCAGGGAGCGGCAGTTCCATGGCAGCATTCCCAGGCCGGTCCAACCGCCCAACTCATAATGGGGCATTCAGACCGCGGGTGGCTGAACCGGCACCACCGCATCACGACGAGTCTGGCGGGCCTCAGACCGCCAGACTCGTAATCAGGCCCTTAGTTGCTTCAAGGCATGCTTGAGAAAGGCAACAAATATGGATTTGAGTATAGAGGTCGAAGTGGTTAGGATAGAAGCTTCCCTTTATCATGTATTGGCCAGTGCTTAATTTGAGACGGTGGATGAAGGTGGGGCCCTCTGGCACTATTTATTGCAGATCGGTACTCATTTTTCATCATCAGATTTTGACCCATAGTGAGAGAGAGAAAAACTCAAAAGAGGGAAAGGAGGAGGATGAGAAAGACCCAAAACCAGTGATAAAGAAAGAAAACAGCAATGAAAAAGAATCTGAAGGAGTGAGATAAAGGGACAGGGAGTGTCTGGTGGTGCACTAAAGAGGCATGAGGTGGAATGAAGGCTATGCAGCCTTAGTTTTTGGCACCTGACTTCTGAACAAATTAAAGACTGGTAATGGCATTTCTTGGGCACCTACTTCTAAGTGTGTGGACCATATATTTTCCAGATTTATAGTCATCAATGTTCATTGACCAGCAGAGGACAGAGTTGCATGCATTGAGAGTCAGGGGGTGGTGGTTGTAAGAGGTCACAATAAGTGGGTTTCCATTCCATTCCACTGAATAGTAAGAGGTTGGAGAATTGGTGAGTTTCCGATGGGAGATTATTACGGAGGTGGGTGGGAGAGGGAGCAGCTTGGTCCTCTGGTCTTACACTTGGTTGTAGAAACCAATCGAAGCTGTGCTTGGTATTAATGGAGTTGGTGAAGCTGTCATGAAACAACATTTTACAGGAGGTAAATACAGGGTGGAGATTTCTATGTTGCTGTATGGGAGACACAGGGTCTTGAAGGACATCCTTGCTTGTTCTAGCACTTCTTTGACTTGTACTTTTTAAATTTTTTCATTTGTTTTAATGTCAGGTTCGCCTAGAGGATGTTGCTGATGATCGAAAATTAGCTCACCATTAGCCATGGGGAAGTTTATATAAGGTGTGCGGAGCGAGGCTTATGGAGGAAGTTTCACATGGGATAGATCTGATTGCACTTCCACGTATTCATGAGCAGTGAGTCTAAACTGTGCATCTCATACTTAGAAGGTCATGACATTCGTTTTGGTTGTGACTGTCTTGCTGGAGCAGGTAGATTTGAATTAGTAGAAATATCTCTGTTTTTGGCTCATTTGATTTCAAGCTGTCTTTGCCATTCCATGACTATTGCCTCAATGCTCTTTGCAAAGTACAAGTATTAACCCGTGCACCGTGTCACATAGAGATATTTTTGTGGTATCAGTTCAAGAGTGGAATTGGAATAGCCAGAGTCTCAATTTAAACTACAAAGAGATGGAGACAGAACAGGTGATCTTTACTCTGATTTCCAGCAGGTTCTGTAGTTGCATTAGAGGGTCTATTGTTATTATCATTTTCGTTTTCCTATGTAGTCAGTGGCTCTCAGGGCGGGGCTGGGCACAGCAGGGAGAGGAGTGCTTTGCACTCCTTAAGTGGGCATGACTGCTTGACCGGCCCTCTCAGGCCGGCCAAACCATCATCTGCACTTTGCATCTTCCCCACCAGGCTGCATTACGCAGCCTGGTGAGGAACATGCAAAGCCTCCCATTCCCCATCTGAGAGCCGATCCACGGCGCTCAGACCAATCCCAACGCTGCATTGCAGCGTTGTGATTGTCACAGGGGAACCTGGGAGCCGGGTGCTTCCTGCTGCTGGCCAGGACTGCAGGAAGAAGGAAGAGGACCGAGAACGGAGGAGAGGCAGCGGTCGGCCGTTTCAGGTAAGTGTTTTTTTGATTTTTTCTTCATCGTCGTCCCTTGTCCCCTCGTCTCCCTCTCCCCCGCCCCACCACCTGAATCCGGTAGCAGACGCTACTGCAAGCACCATCCATGGAGCACCTTCTCAGGGCAGAGTAATGCAAGACAGTGACTTGCGCTGCCTTGCGTTCCTCCAGATTTACGAAGCGGCGTAGGGCCACGCAAGGTGACTTTGCATAGAATAGTAAATCTCAGTTAAGGACTTGTGTTGCCCTTGCATCGCATTGCATGACGTAAGGGCAATGCAAGCCCTTGATAAAGCAGGGCCTTAGTAAGACCAGTGCTGTGGGAGAGAGGATGTGGCCTAACGGCTAGGGCGGTCAACCTCAAATCTGGGGAACTGGGTTCAATTCTCGGCAAGGGCGCGCAACATGCTGTGATTCTGGGCAAATCACTTAATCTCCCCGTGCCTAACAAAAATTAATGTGACCTCATGTAACGCAACTGGTGCTCGTGTAAAGCGCTCTGTTACCCCATTCCTTTGGGTCAAGTTAGCGTTATATAAAACTCCGTAAAAAAAAAACTGTAAAGCCCAGTTTTTCTTGTTTCAAACAGTCTCTTTTGCACCGATTCCAAATTACATTTATCAGTTTATAGAACACTTGTCTTTCCCCCTCATCCTGTTTCAAAGACAGCATCACTCCTTCTCCTGCTTTGTGTGCATATGATTCTTTTGTATAGATAGGTGGCTGCACACAGTGACTACAGGGCCGCTATCAGCATAATTGACTCCAACGTTATGACCTTGTGCTAATCTCTAATACTTTCTGGCGTGTGATCGATTTCCATTTGCTTGCCTGCATATGTGAATGCTCAGACCAGTTGTACCTAGGGAACATGATCTGTGGAGGTCAGAGAGTAGGTTGATCTATATCGTCTATTATCCAAGCCATTTTCAATTGGACCTTTTTAAAACCGCACAAACCAGTGGACAAAATGTGTGACCCTGCTCACAAGGCCATCAAGGATCTGTGTGAGGATTCCTGCTAGATAAATAACCTGCCACATATATTACATTTCTCCACCTGTATAGATGATATTTGTTTCTAGTTGCAATGTCATACTTGCTATAAAAATCGAATGGGGAATTCAAATCAGGAATGCCTGAGGCTGCATCTGTGATATATATTGCCTCTAATGCTTGCCTCTGCATCCCTCTGCACCTCCCCTCCATGATGAGCAAATCTTGACACACAGAGGACACAATGCTCATAAGAGCAGTGCCCTCTGCTTTCCACTCTATTTTCCTCCTCGGCCTCTCATCAGCAGTGACTGCTTCGGGGCAGGATAAGAAGTGGGCACTGTCCGTTCAGTTGGCATAGCACCAGTGAGTGGCAGAGGGTAGTGGTTGGCAAGGTAGCTAACCACCAGTAAGAGTAGGGTTCGGGATTACAATTTCAAGCACTGTGATAATTATCACCTCTCCCCCGTAGTTGTCAAATGACAGATTTCACCA
Source organism: Calotriton arnoldi (assembly GCA_963921515.1). Taxonomy (NCBI): domain Eukaryota; kingdom Metazoa; phylum Chordata; class Amphibia; order Caudata; family Salamandridae; genus Calotriton; species Calotriton arnoldi. The sequence goes on from CAWUFW010013102.1 coordinate 63,518, forward strand.
GCAAAAATTTGACATATTTTTTATGGAACTGTTAGACCTGGCATCTTTTGGCATGTTTCCCCTGTCTTTTTGCTTTCTGACTTCTTGGTTTTGACTCCGTTTTTGCTGGTTTAGTGTCTCTGCGTACTTTCTCACTGCTGTCCAGTGTTAAAGTGCAAGTGCTCCTATTGTAAATTGTATTGTGGATTGGTGTATCCATGATTGGCATATTTGATTGCTGGTAAGTCCCTAGTATAGTGCACTGAGAGTGCCAGGGCCTGTAAATCAAATGCTGCTATTGGTCCTGCAGCACTGATTGAGCCAACCACACAAGCAGCCTTTCAAAGGGTTCTCAGACCTGCCACTGCAGTGTCTGCGAGAAGTTGTGACTGCCATGTCGACTTGGCAGACCCTTACCTTCCCTTTTCTTACATGTAAGACACCCCTCGGGTAGGCCCAAGATACCCCTGTGGGCAGGGTGCAGTGTATGTGAAAGGTAGGACATGTACTGGTGTTTGGGACATGTCCTGATAGTGAAATACAGTATATTTAGTTTTTCACTATGGAAAGGCTATCAGTCCTATAGGATAGAATTGGAAGTACTAGGTAACATTTTACGAGTATATCTTCCCATTGAGACAAGACAGAGAAATGGAGTTTAGTATGCCTGTACTCAGAATGTAGAAATGCATCTTTTAGTAAAGATGATTTTTATGTTCTGTGTTTCAAAAAAACACTTTTAGAAAGTAGGTATTTTCTTGCTTAGCTATCCTGTGTGCCCCTGCTGGGTTGTGGATCGACTGTCTGGCTTTGGAGTGATAGGGGCTGGGGATGTGCATTCTTTTCAGACAGCCACTGGGGGGTCAAGGTGTGTCCTGCCTTTCCTGGATGAGTCAGGGCTGGGCTGAATAGGAGGAGATTTCCTTGCACCTGAATGGCCCTGGTCTGCCTTGCACAAGGCAGTCTCCACCTCCTGTCAGGAAGCTGGGCCAGAGAGGAACAAACTGGTTTGGAATGAGCACAGACAAGAGAACAAAGAGCAACGGAGTATAAATATTGGAGCCCTAACCCCAGAACATTAGAACTCACCTGGATCAAGGAACCTGCCAAGAAGAAGAGCTGGAAGAACTGCCAGGAGGAGTACTGTGTTGTTGCTTTGCTGGGTTGGCCTGCAGTTGCTGCTTCTGCCTTGGGCAGTGAAAGGACTGGACTAAACGTTTTTCACTTGTTGCTGAGTATCTCCAAGGGCTTGAAATGGAACTTGCCTCCTGTTCACGAAGTCTCAAGGACAGCAAAGACTTTACTTACCTCTGGGTACGGCCTCTGGAACTGTGGGTTTCAGTTGCCACAGAGGGGGAAAGCAGCCCAGACCGTCAGCTGGCTCCGTGTCCTGAAGGCCCCACAGAGGGCTCCGCTGCACTTCGCACTGCAACCCTGGTCTCACCGACCACAATGACTGCCGCCGCCATCGAGCTGCTACTTACACCGCCACCTGTGGGCACTGCACTCCGCACTGCCTTGCTTCACTCCGCCGCTCTGGTCTCACCGATGATGTCACTGCCCCCTGACCTCAACACCCGTGACCGCACCGTGGTTTGGGGGCATCCCTCATAAGTCACATGACGCACTGCCCCATCCCACACTGCAGTCTGGGCCGACCGACGCCAGCTCCCATTAACCAGCACTATCGCTTGCACCGTGACCTGTCAGCACTGACACGAGCAATTCCTCTCTCCGCACCGCAGCCCTGGTCTCACTGACGCTGCTGGCAACCGTCACTGAGCCGTTGCCTGCACCACGACTTGAGGGCACTGCACGTCGCACCGCTATGCTTCACATCGCAACCACATTTGCCACGACCGACCTGCACCGACGCTGTCGGCTGGAACCAAAGGTGCTGTTTACGAGTCTGCTGACACTAACGCTGGTCCGCACCAACGCAGTTGGCGGGAACTGTTGGATTCTGTTGTTTTCAGCACCGCTGTTGCCCCGGACGGAGCTACCGGCTTCAAGGAACTGCATTTTAAAGTCATTCTTACAAAGTACATATTTTTGATTACTGTATGTTGGTCTTTTATCGTTTTGGTCTTAGTTGCACAGATAAATATTGGTTATTTTTCTAAAACTGGTGTGGTGTCCTTTTGTAGTGTTTTCACTGTATTACTGTTGGTTATGTGCAAATGCTTTACACACTGCCTCTGAGATAAGCCTGACTGCTCGTACCAAGCTACCATGGGGGTGAGCAGGGGTTATTTCAGTATTGTATCCCCCTTATCCTGACTAGAAGGAAGGGTCCCTATTTGGACAAAGGTGCAAACCATTGCCAACTAGAGACCCCCATTTCTAACAGGAACATTCTGGGAATGAAAGGAAAAAATATGCAGATTTCAGTGTAGCAAATACAGAATTTGCATGTTATCTATTCCAATGTACAAAAACAGAGAAAATTATTTTTTTACCACACCCGGTAAATATCATAGTATTTGCTTGTTGTGGTAAATAGCACCCCTATTTCTGCACAACTTGTAATCAAAGTCCAAGCATTATAAGTCAAAAATATTGGAATAGCAGCTAGTGGGAATTTCTAATGGTCATTTAGAACGTTGAAGCCTCCTTTGGTGAATGCTGCCCTGTGCAAAAAGTAGAATTATGCGGGCACATTTACTAAAATATCACTCACGCAGCACAACAACTAAAGTTGCTGATCTGTGCTCTGCTGTGTTGCATTGGAGAGATAGAGCAGAACAGTGCCGTAGCTACAACAAGATGGTGCTGCTGCTTTCTTCCAAAGTTCTATTACACTTTCAGGCTGACTAGTATCATGCGCAAACCTTTGCAGGATATTGGTGAACAGGGGTGTTTACTTCCATTATGCTGTATTTGGCGGCAACTATGGTGAAATAAATCCTATCTGCACACACTGCCAGAGTGCACGTCAAGTCTTTTGTGAACCGTTACAAAGAGGAGTGTTTGTTGTACGTGTTTGGGCTGTCTCGCCCGAATGTGGACCGTTGCAGACAGGACCTTGGGGCGAGAGGCCCTCAGGGTTTTGAAAAAATAAAATAAAATAAATATACATATATATATATATATATATATTCACTGAAAAAACCATAGGTTTTAGGGACAGTTATAGTTAGTTGGACATTGCACTCGTACAAAACCCGTGAAATTCCCCTGTTATAGTTAGTTCAGCTAACTATAACTCGCGCCCCGCAATGCACTGCTGATGACGTCACATATTACATCACTCATGACATGGTCAGTGACATCACTGATGACATCATCCAGTGACTGTGTGTTTCTGTAAAGATTACATATGTTTAATATATATAGGGAAAGGGGTATTGAAGAATGAGTGGGTGTATAAGTGTCTGAATGGATGATTTAGTACGTGAGTGACTGACTCTACAAGTGAGTGATTAAACGTATCTTACTGAATGCATGGGTTAGTGACTAAACTGTGTGAATGTCTGTATCCGTCTGCTTGTTGGTGTGTAAGTGGATGCATGGATTTGCGAATAGCTACATGAGTGTCTATATGGGTTATTGATTGGTTCTCTGAGTATCTGTATGGCTGCCTGAGTGTTTGTGTGGGTGGGGTGTGTGTGACTCTATACATAGATGTGTGAGTGGGTGATTCACTGGGTGCATGATTTCAAGAGTGCATCTGTGATGGACTGCTTGGGTGGGTGAGTGTGTGTATGGGTGTGTTAGTGAGTGAATGTATATCTCAGTGGTACATGTGCGAGTAACTACATATGTAAAAGGCAGTATATATGTGTGTTAGAGTATTTAAATGGCTATAAGTGAGAGTGTGTTATTGTGAGAGTGGCTGTATGGATGCGTGTGTGCTTGTATCAGTTATTGTATAAGAGCATAAGAATGTGCTAGTATTTGTATGAGTAAGTGAGCTGGTGTGTGTATAACTGTATAGGTGAGTAAATGGGTGTGTGATTAATTTTTTGCATGACTGACTAGGTGTGTGAGTACCTCTATGGATGAGTGGCGGTGTGTGAGTGTTTATATAGGTGTATGAGTGCATATGATAGTCCTGTACTGAGTGACTGTAAGTATGAGTGACTGTACAGGTGAGTGAGTGGATGTGTGTGTAGACCTAAGAATCAGTGAGTGGGTATGTAGTTTTTGGTGTTGGAGTGTCTATGGTTTTGAGAATGGCAGTCTGTAATTTAGAGTGGGTGTATCAAAAGTTATATTAGGGTGTGAGAAGATGCATGAAATTATCACATGGATGATGTCATCAGTGATGTCATCAGTGATGTCACTGACCATGTCATGAGTGATGTAATATGTGACGTCATCAGCAGTGCATTGCGGGGCGCGAGTTATAGTTAGCTGAACTAACTATAACAGGGGAATTTCACGGGTTTTGTACGAGTGCAATGTCCAACTAACTATAACTGTCCCTAAAACCTATGGTTTTTTCAGTGAATTTCAAAGGTTTTTTAAATGCTAATTTCTAACTATAACGTGTCTGAAACCTATGGTTTTTTCAGTGAATTTCAAAGGTTTTTTAAATGCTAATTTCTAACTATAACGTGCCTGAAACCTATGGTTTTTTCAGTGAATTTCAAAGGTTTTTTAAATGCTAATTTCTAACCATAACGTGCCTGAAAACTATGATTTTTTAAGTGAATTTCAAAGGTTTTTTAAATGCTAGTTTCTAACTATGCCAACAGAGGTAGGACGTGAAGAAAGAAGAAAAACGCACAGAAAGAAGCAAAAGATGTGCAGAAAGAACCAACAGAGGAGCAGAAAGAGGCCTTGTTGCAAAATCATCCTGTGCCCACAACTTTTTCAGACGGGTACTGGTGGTAACTGACTCTGACTAACCAGAGCCAGTGCACGTTTGCACAGTGGTGAAGGGAGGGGGCCTGAGGTGACATGTGTGCAAACGCGCCTCGTGGCGCGTTTTAAGTTGCGGGATTAAGTCCCCTTGAATCCTGAGGGTCCCTGGGGTCCAACTAGCCCCCCAGGTACCTACAGTTAGGACCACAGAGCTGAGTTGCAGAGAGGCGTTCCGAGGCCATGCACCTTTTTCACCTCTCTGCAACGCACCTCTGTTGTGCTTACTGAAGGTACCTGGTGGGCTAGTTGGCCCCCAGGATTCAAAGGGAATTAACTCCCCAACTTAAACCGCACCACAGGGCGTGTTTGCGCACATGTCACCTGAGGCCCCGCCCCCTCCCTTCACCACTGTGCATACGCGCCCCGTGGCGCATTTTAAGTTTGGGGATTAGGTCACCTTGAATCCTGAGAGTCCCTGGGGCCCAACCAGGCCACCAGGTACTTCCAGTAAGCACCACAGGCCTGCGTTGCAACGCCTGTAACAAATTGTGCAGTTGTGTTTAGGTAGTGAAGAGGGTCGTGCTGGGGGTAGTGTTTTAGGGTTTAGGGTAGTGCAGTGGTGTTTGTGTAGTGTAGGGGGTCATGCTGGGGGTAGGTTTAGGGTAGTGCAGTGGTGTTTGGGTAGTGTAGGGAGTCGTGCTGGGGGAGTGTTTTAGGGTTTAGGGTAGTACAGTGGTGTTTGGGTAGTGTAGGGGGTCGTGCTGGGGTTAGTGTTTTAGGGTTTAGGGTAGTGCAGTGGTGTTTGGGTAGTGTAGGGGATACTGCTGGGGGTAGTGTTTTAGGGTTTAGGGTAGTGCAATGGTGTTTGGGTAGTGTAGGGGTACTGCTGGGGGTAGTGTTTTAGGGTTTAGGGTAGTGCAGTGGTGTTTGGGTAGCGTAGGGGTACTGCTGGGGGTAGTGTTTTATGGTTTAGGGTAGTGCAGTGGTGTTTGGGTAGTGTAGGGGTTCGTGCTGGGGGTAGTTTTTTAGGGTTTAGGGTAGTGCAGTGGTGTTTGTGTAGTGTAGGAGGTCGTATTTTAGGGTTTAGGGTAGTGCAGTGGTCTTTGGGTAGTGTAGGGAGTCGTGCGGGGGGTATTGTTTTAGAGTTTAGGGTAGTGCAGTGGTCTTTGGGTAGTGTAGGGGGTTGTGCGGGGGTAGTGTTTTAGGGATTAGGGTAGTGCATTGGTATTTGGGTAGTGTAGGGGGTCATGCGGGGGTAGTGTTTTAGGGTTTAGGGCAGTGCAGTGGTGTTTAGGTAGTGTAGGGGGTTGTGCTGGGGGAGTGTTTTAGGGTTTAGGGCAGTGCAGTGGTGTTCGGGTAGTGTAGGGGGTCGTGCTGGGGGAGTGTTTTAGGGTTTAGGGCAGTGCAGTCGTGTTCGGGTAGTGTAGGGGGTCGTGCTGGGGGGAGTATTTTAGGGTTTAGGGTAGTGCAGTGGTGTTCGGGTAGTGTAGGGGGTCATGCTGGGGGTAGTGTTCTAGGGTTTAGGGCAGTGCAGTGGTGTTCGGGCAGTGTAGGGGGTCTTGCTGGGGGTGGTGTTTCAGGATTTAGGGCAGTGCAGTGGTGTTCGGGCAGTGTAGGGGGTCGTGCAGGGGGTGGTGTTTCAGGGTTTAGGGCAGTGTAGTGGTGTTCGGGCAGTGTAGGGGGTCGTGCAGGGGTGGTGTTTCAGGGTTTAGGGCAGTGGTGTTCGGGCAGTGTAGGGGGTCATTCTGGGGGTGGTGTTTCAGGGTTTGGGGCAGTGCAGTGGTGTTCGAGCAGTAAAGGGGGTCATGCTGGGGGTGGTGTTTCAGGGTTTAGGGCAGTGCAGTGGTGTTCGGGCAGTGTAGGGGGCGGTGCAGGGGGTGGTGTTTCAGGGTTTAGGGCAGTGCAGTGGTGTTCGGGCAGTGTAGGGGTTGGTGCAGGGGGTGGTGTTTCAGGGTTTAGGGCAGTGCAGTGGTGTTCGGGCAGTGTAGGGGGTCGTGCAGGGGGTGGTGTTTCAGAGTTTAGGGCAGTGCAGTGGTGTTCGGGCAGTGTAGGGGTTGGTGCTGGGGCTGGTGTTTCAGGGTTTAGGGCAGTGCAGTGGTGTTCGGGCAGTGTAGGGGTCGTGCTGGGGCTGGTGTTTCAGGGTTTAGGGCAGTGCAGTGATGTTCGGGCAGTGTAGGGGGTCGTGCTGGGGGTGGTGTTTCAGGGTTTAGGGCAGTGCAGTGGTGTTCGGGCAGTGTAGGGGGTCATGCTGGGGGTGGTGTTTCAGGGTTTAGGGCAGTGCAGTGGTGTTCGGGCAGTGTAGGGGGTCTTGCTGGGGGTGGTGTTTCAGAGTCTAGGGCAATGCAGTGGTGTTCGGGCAGTGTAGGTGGTCTTGCTGGGGCTCGTGTTTCAGGGTTTAGGGCAGTGCAGTGGTGTTCGGGCAGTGTAGGGGGTCGTGCTGGGGGTGGTGTTTCAGGGTTTAGGGCAGTGCAGTGGTGTTCGGGCAGTGTAAGGGGTCGTGCTGGGGTTAGTGTTTTAGGGTTTAGGGTAGTGCAGTGGTGCTTGTGTAGTGTATGGGGTCGTGCTGGGGGTAGTGTTTTAGGGTTTAGGGTAGTGCAGTGGTGTTTGTGTAGTGTAGGGGGTCATGTTTTAGGGTAGTGCAGTGGTGTTTGGGTAGTGTAGGGGGTCGTGCTGGGGGTAGTGTTTTAGGATTTAGGTTAGTGCAGTGGTGTTTGGGTAGTGTAGGGGGTCGTGCTGGGGGTAGTGTTTTAGGGTTTAGGGCAGTGCAGTGGTGTTTGTGTAGTGTAGGGGGTCGTGCTGGGGGTCGTGTTTTAGGGTTTAGGGTAGTGCAGTGGTGCTTGTGTAGTGTAGGAGGTCGTGCTGGGGGTAGTGTTTTAGGGTTTAGGGTAGTGCAGTGGTGTTTGTGTAGTGTAGGGGGTCATGTTTTAGGGTAGTGCAGTGGTGTTTGGGTAGTGTAGGTGGTCGTGCTGGTGGTAGTGTTTTAGGATTTAGGATAGTGCAGTGGTGCTTGTGTAGTGTAGGGGGTCGTGCTGGGGGTAGTGTTTTAGGGTTTAAGGTAGTGCAGTGGTGTTTTTGTAGTGTAGGGGGTCATGTTTTAAGATGCAATGCTCCAATACCTGACCAGTCTGCACTACATAAAACTGCAAAAAACTAAAAATAAAAAGTGTTTTGCACACTTTTGTCATTGGGCTATATGTGGGCTACATCTGGGTAATATTTGTGCTACATTTGGGCTCTTTTTTCACTGGTGGCCATCTTGGAAGACTTCTTTGTTATGAAGTTTCCTAATTTCTTCATTTACTGCAGTCTCCTCAGTAGGAAATGCTTTCAGTTTTTTACTTTGATTCCATCAAGAAGGCATTCAGATGTCTCACATCTGCCATAAATTCAGAATGTTAGCACTTTAGTTGCTCATTAGATCACTGGAGTAAAGCTACTGCTCACCAGGGAGTTAACTGGTAGTCTGCTGCTGGTATTGAAAGTGATTGTTTCAGTCTGCATGTCAGAATTTTCTAATGAAATAGAAGAGGATTTGAGATCTCACTTAAAACATGCCCTAATTTTTCTTTCTGCAGCACTAACCATAATTTCTATTTAAAAAAGAACCCCTCATTTTGTTCCTTTTTAAATTAAATGTTTTAAGTGTTACTGGTTTATTCCAATCAAGATGGCTTCAGGTGTGCCATACTTTTGTCATAAGTAAGGCTGTTAGCGCTCTAGTTGTTCTTTAGAACACTCTGGGAAGCTGCAGTAGAACACAAAGGCATCAACTGGCAGGCTGCTCCTGTTGAAATATAACAGGAAGATATTTGAGATCACACTTGAAATATGTCCTAATTTTTCTTTCTACAGCACTAACCATAATTTCTATGACAAAATGAACCCCATCATTTTGTTCCTTTTTAAATTAAATGTTTTAAGTGTTACCAGTTTATTCCAATCAAGATGGCTTCAGGTGTGCCATACTTTTGTCATAAGTAAGGCTGTTAGCGCTCTAGTTGTTCTTTAGAACACTCTGGGAAGCTGCAGTAGAACACAAAGGAATCAACTGACAGTCTCTGCCCTTGTTGGATGTACATGTTTTACTGAGAATGTCAGACTTCATTCTCACATGAGTGAGAAAGATAATGTGAATTTACAGAAAATATGCTCTCATTTTAGCTTCTGGAGCACCTTCCAAACCTCCATGGGACAAGCATGAGAAAATAGTGTTCTCTCAAACATGATTCATGATATCCCAGCAGAAGGTTTTTCACATGGTAAAATCACCTTAGAATACACCACAATTCCTAAAATTAGTATGGTACCATCAACAAATAAATTCTAATGTAACTAAAGCCTGTTATCACCCTTTATGGTTCTCCTTTTGGTGACCCTCAAAATCTTCTATTCACTACAATGCATTTCAATGAGGTACTATCATTTATATTGGTCCCAAGATGGCTGCCAGCAATTCCAGGATGAAGTGCTGACAGCCAATCAGATCTCACGATGACATGTGTGGTTAGGCTCCGCCCAGATATATATGTGACTTTACTTTTGATTTTCTCAGGAACTACTGAACGGATTTACACCATTTAAGCAAAAGGCACGACACTGAACCAAGGGCTACCTCTTTGCCAAATTTGGTGTAATTCCGTTCAGCAGTTCGGGCTGTAGCTGCGACTAAAGGTTCCTATGGAAAAATGAATGGGGAAAACGCGTTTTGGGACCCCCTTTTTTCTCGGCCCCCGCTTGACGTATCACCCCGAGACTTTCAGGATAGGAGCGGACCAGAGCGCCCCAACAAGTTGGAAACTTTCGCGAAGATTCGTCAACCGGCGCCAACGTTATTTCAAATAGAACGTCGCGGATTTCCTATGGATAATAGGTTTTAACTATAACTATCTACTGGCGACCGCCAGTAGATAATATATATATATATATATATATTCACTGAAAAAACCATAGGTTTCAGACACGTTATAGTTAGAAATTAGCATTTAAAAACCTTTGAAATTCACTGAAAAAACCATAGGTTTTAGGGACAGTTATACTTAGTTGGACATTGCACTCGTACAAAACCCGTGAAATTCCCCCGTTATAGTTAGTTCAGCTAACTATAACTCGCGCCCCCGCAATGCACTGCTGATGACGTCACATATTACATTGCAGCACTGAGGTCTCTCCTGATAACAGGTGAGTAAATGAGAATTCGGATTTCGGCTGATTTTAGAGGAATATTTGTATGTTTCAAAAATCAACACTTAGAAACTTTTTCAGCAAAAAGCAGGCAATGATATCCTATGGAAGGAAATTCAAGTTACTGGTAAGTACGGTTAAAATTACTTTTGAGGATCAGTACTGGGCTGAAAGATGCAGCACTGAGGTCTCTCCTGATAACAGGTGAGTAAATCGGAATTCGTATTTCGGCTGATTTTAGAGGAATATTTTAAAGTTCCAAAACTCCACACTTAGAAGAATTTCCAAGTGAAACCAGTCAATGTTAGCCTATGAAGGAAATTCAAGTTACCGGTAAGTACGGTTAAAATTACTTTTCAGGACCAGTACTGGGCTGAAAGATGCAGCATTGAGGTCTCTCCTGATAACAGGTGAGTAAATCAGAATTCGGATTTCGGCAGATTTTAGAGGAATATTTGTATGTTTCAAAAATCAACACTTAGAAACTTTTTCAGCAAAAAGCAGGCAATGATATCCTATGGAAGGAAATTCAAGTTACTGGTAAGTACGGTTAAAATTACTTTTGAGGATCAGTACTGGGCTGAAAGATGCAGCACTGAGGTCTCTCCTGATAACAGGTGAGTAAATCGGAATTCGTATTTCGGCTGATTTTAGAGGAATATTTTAAAGTTCCAAAACTCCACACTTAGAAGAATTTCCAAGTGAAACCAGTCAATGTTAGCCTATGGAAGGAAATTCAAGTTACTGGTAAGTACGGTTAAAATTACTTTTCAGGATTAGTACTGGGCTGAAAGATGCAGCACTGGGGTCTCTCCTGATAACAGGTGAGTAAATCAGAATTCGTATTTCGGCTGATTTTAGAGGAATATTTGCACAATGGTGAAAGGAGGGGGCGGGGCCTGAGGTGACATCTGTGCAAACGCGCCCCGTGGCGCGTTTTAAGTTGGGGGATTAAGTCCCCTTGAATCATGAGGGTCCCTACGGGCCAACTAGCCCACCAGGAACCTCCAGTATGTGCCAGGGGCTGCGTTGCAGAGACAAGTACAGAGGCCACACCCCTTTTACACCTCTCTGCAACGCAGCTCTGTGGCGCTTTCTGGACGTACCTGTTGGACTAGTTGGCCCTCAGGGACCCTCAGGATTGAAGAGGATTTAATTCCCCATCTTTAAACGCGCAACGGGGCCTGTTTGCACACATGTCACCTGAAGCCCCGCCCCCTCCCTTCACCACTGTGCAAACGCGCCCCGTGGCGCGTTTTAAGTCGGGGGATTAACTCCCCTTGAATCCTGAGGGTCCCTGGGGTGCAACTAGCCCACCATATACCTCCAAAAAGCACCATAGAGCTGCGTTGCAGAGAGGTGTAAAAAGGGCGTGGCCTCTGTACACCTCTCTGCAAGGCAGCCCCCTGGCGCATACTGAGGTTCCTGGTGGGCTAGTTGGCCCCCAGGGACCCCCAGTATTCAAGGGGAATTCGTTCCCTCTCTGCAAAACGCGCCAGGGGCGCGTTTGCAGAGTGGTGAAGGAAGGGGCGGGGCCTACGGGCCCGATCGTTTTTTTTTTTTTTTCCTCTGAAGGGGGCTGTGTGGCCCCCTTCCTTTTTCCTATTTTTAGGCCCTGGGGACCCCATCCCCCAGGGCCTTACCCTCTTTTAATTAAAATTAAAATTAAAAAACGGGAAGGGGGCCGCGTGGCCCCCTTCCCTGGGCCTGTATTGGCCCCGGGGACCCCATCCCCGGGGCATGGCCTCTTTTTTTTTTTATTTGGAGGGGGCTGCGTGGCCCTCCTCCTCAGGCCATTTAAGGCCCCGGGGACCCCATCCCCCGGGCCGGCCTTGCACCTTTTTTTTTTCTTCTTCAATTTTTTTACTTTGGGGAGGGGGCTGCCTGGCCCCCTCCGTGCCACTTATGGCCCCGGGACCCCATCCCCCGGGCCTGGCCTCTCGTTGGGGACTGTGGGGGTCCCCAAGCCCCCCACAGTCCCGCCGGCCTCCGTGTCCTACGGGAGCCGGCATTGCTTACACATGGGGAGCAGCTAACATGCTGCTCCCCATGTGGAAGCAATCAGCTTTGGATATTGGAAGAGAGAGCAGGTTTCCTGCCTCTCTTCCAATATCCAAGCAGTTTGTAATGACAGGACGGGAGCCGCGAGGCTCCCGTCCTGTCATTACAAACAGCAGTGTCCCGGGGTAGGCACCCCGGGACACTGCAGGAGCCGGCTCCTGGGGGTGGCGGTCCCCAGGGCCACCACAGGCTCCAGGAGGGGGCCGCGCGGCCCCCTCCCTACATTTTGAAAGCCCCGGGAGGTGGTGGTCCTCGGGGCTTGGGGTCCAAAACGGACCCCCATTGTAATTTTTCTTAGTGCCCCGGGAGGTGGTGGTCTCGGGCGTGTGGGGGCTGGAGCCCCCCACACAGGTTTTTGTTAAATAAAAAAAGAAGCCCCGGGGAGGTGGCGGTCCTCGGGCTGCGGGAGGGCTCAGAGCCCTCCCGCACCATTATACATAAAGCCCCGGGGGTGGTGGTCCCCGGGCTTGGGGGCCCTTAGAGGCCCCCACACATAAATTAACTCCCCCAGCATGCCCCCGGGACTTGGCCCACCCGGCGGCCAATTAACATCGAAGCGCGGAGACCGCGCTTCGATTTTTATTTTCGGCAGGATTCGCGCACCCTGAGCGCATCCTGCCGATTTTTTAAAAAAAAATTTTGCCCAGGGGGTCCTTGTGGGACCCCCTGAGCAAACCCAGGGGGTCAGGGTGTTTCTACCCTGCTCCCTTTGTGCGCTTTGCGCACGTGCTTCTGTCCCTCGGTTCTACCGAGGACAAAATGGCTGCCAACATTTCCTGAATCGGAATGTTGACAGCCAGCTGACAGCCAATTAACATGCAGCTCGTGATCGGGACGGTGCGCGCAGGGTGCGCTCAGGGTGCGCGAATCCTCCGTGCCCATAGATATCACTATCTTTTTACTTTTGATTTTCTCAGTAACTACTGAACGGATTTACACCATTTAACAAAAGGGTTCTTTCTGAACCAAGAACTACCTCTTTGCCAAATTTGGTGTAATTCCGTTCAGCAGTTCGGGCTGTAGCCGTGTCTAAAGTTTCCTATGGAAAATTGCATGGGGAAAACGCGTTTTGGGACCCCCCTTTTTCTCGGCCCCCGCTTGACGAATCCCCCGAGACTTTCAGGGTAGGAGCGGACCGGAGCGGGCCACAAAGTTTGAAAATTTTGCGAAGATACGTCAACCGGCAAGAGAGTTATTTCAAATAGAATGTCGCAGATTTCCTATGGATAATAGGTTGTAACTATAACTATCTACTGGCGACCGCCAGTAGATAATATGTATATATATATATATATATATATATATATAACCATAAGGTCACCGCTTTCCGCAAAAACCATCCAGCACTCCAAGGAGTATAAATCACTCAGTTTTTATTCTTGTAACGACAACATCTACGCGTTTCGGCAGTTTCACACTGTATATATATCCCAACAATCCGTTATGCACGAACAAAACGAAGCCGAGCCCAATTCCTTATCAGAGTGTTTTTTAATTAATTCATGGAGCAAACAACGCCCGACGCGTTTCGGAGCAGCCGCTCCTTGGTCACGGGTCCCGTGACCAAGCTCCGAAATGCGTTGGGCGTTGTTTGCTACATGAATTAATTCAAAAACCACGCTGATAAGGAATTGGGCTCGGCTTCTTTTTTTTCGTGCATAACGGATTGTTGGGATTTTAGAGGTTCGCGACCTCGCCGTGAGCCCGCCGCCCTATTGAGGCAGAGACATCCGCGAAAACAAGGAGGATTTTATATATATATATATATATATATATATATATATATATATATATATATATATTTTAGAAACAATGGAACCTCGATTCTAAAAGGCACTCTAAATCAGATCTTTGTAAAGGCAAGACGGCTACACTTCACTTCGGATAAAGATGATTTAGCCTTATGCGTTTCGGAGCGGCATGCTCCTTGTTCACAGGCATTCCATGTAAAAGCGCAATGAAGTAAAAAGAGCACTTCAGCCAGCATGTAACTTATTACGCCCTTCAATGGGCAACAGGTGAGTACCACAAATGCAGCATGCTGGGATTTGTAGTTTACAGTTGTTGCCTTAGTAGGCTTTGCAGTGCCCTTTACAATTGTTACCAGCAGTGGGTCTTGCGCTTGCACATATATTTTATTTGTTTGTTTAGCCCTCCAGTGGGCCTCTGAACGATGAGATCTTCCATAATTATGCCGTCTGATTCCCCACTAGGAGACTTTGCACAGTTCTGTGTCTCCGTGGCCCCTCATGCACGGAGGGTGGTGCACTCTTCCCGGCTTGGTCTGCAGTAAATATTTTAGAAACAATGTAAATATTTTAGAAACAATGGAACCTCGATTCAAAAAGGCACTCTAAATCAGATCTTTGTAAAGGCAAGACGGCTTCACTTCACTTCGGATAAAGATGATTTAGCCTTACGCGTTTCGGAGTGGCATGCTCCTTGTTCACAGGCATTCCATGTAAAAGCGCAATGAAGTAAAAAGAGCACTTCAGCCAGCATGTAATTTATTACTCCCTTCAATGGGCAACAGGTGAGTACCACAAATGCGGCATGCTGGGATTTGTAGTTTACAGTTGTTGCCTTAGTAGGCTTTGCAGTGCCCTTTACAATTGTTACCAGCAGTGGGTCTTGCGCTTGGACATATATTTTATTTGTTTGTTTAGCCCTCCAGTGGGAGAAGCCGCTCCTTGGTCACGGGTCCCATGACCAAGCTCCGAAAAGCGTCGGGCGTTGTTTGCTATATGAATTAATTAAAAAACCACGCTGATAAGGAATTGGGCTCTGCTTCATTTTGTTCGTGCATAACGGATTGTTGGGATTTTAGAGGTTCGCGACCTCGCCGTGAGCCCGCCGCCCTATTGAGGGAGAGACATCCGCGAAAACAAGGAGGATTTTATATATATATATATTCCAGCAATTCAATTCCAAATCACAACGCGCTCAGCCAACTGGTGTAGGCGAAAACCGGTGGAATCCAACCCGATATTTAACTTTTTAAGCAAAGCAAGTGCCGCACTCAGATATAATTCAAGGTTTCTTTATTACACCACCATTACCATGTATTTATACATGGTAATGTATACATGGTATACATGTATACATGGTAATAGGGGTGGGCGGAATTTGCGGAGTTGCGTTCCGCAAAATTCCACGAAACGGCAAGAAATCTCCGCGAGCACGCGGAATTTCGCGTGCTCGCAGAGATTTTGCTGCGCCTGTGTTGTTCATTCTGGGACGATGCTCTTCTGCCCCTGAGAGTGACCCTGCATAGATTACAACTTGTAATCTATGCAGGGTCACTCTCAGGGGCAGACGAGCATCGTCCTAGAATGAATCCTGCCCTGCATATTTATCCACGAAGATGCCACCGTTTTGTGCAATACCTCTACTCAACTGGACTACTTTCTACTGGCTAATCAGTAAGTGCTACCTCGTTGGGTAAATGTATAGTGCCTTTCCTACACTGCAGCTGCGTAAAGGACCAGAAGAATTGACCCCAGTGACCTGTGTGTCTGTAACTTTGCCACCGCGCCGGAAATGCGCCGGGGTCCTTTGAGTAAGCTGTCCATCATAGTGGGGAAAGGGCGGGAAGACGTTGCATACCACTAGTGTATGCGGGGCAAAACGGACGGGGCTTCCATGCGAGTTCACATGCATCTTGTTTATAAAGGGTCAGAGCACGATCTGAGCAGCAGATGAGGAGAAAGGACCTCCTGGCCACTGGACCTACACGGGGATTGCGCTCGAGAAAATCAAGGATGCAAAGACCTCCATCAAGGATTACAGCTAACTTTTCACGTTGGAAATGGAGAGAAGGCACATCTGCTTAACAACGCTCACAAATTCTACACGAGGATTGCGCTCGAGAAAATCAAGGATGCAAAGACCTCCATCAAGGATTACAGCTAACTTTTCACGTTGGAAATGGAGAGAAGGCACATCTGCTATAACAACGCTCACGAATTCTACACGAGGAATGCGCTCGAGAAAATCAAGGATGCAAAGACCTCCATCAAGGATTACAGCTAACTTTTCACGTTGGAAATGGAGAGAAGGCACATCTGCTTAACAACGCCCACGAATTCTACACGAGGATTGCGCTCGAGAAAATCAAGGCTGCAAAGACCTCCATCAAGGATTACAGCTAACTTTTCACGTTGGAAATGGAGAGAAGGCACATCTGCTCAACAACGCTCACGAATTCTACACGAGGAATGCGCTCGAGAAAATCAAGGATGCAAAGACCTCCATCAAGGATTACAGCTAACTTTTCACGTTGGAAATGGAGAGAAGGCACATCTGCTTAACAACGCTCACGAATTCTGCACACCTGCCCTGCATATTTATCCAAGAAGATGCCTCCGTTTTGTGCAATACCTCTACTCAACTGGAGTACTGTCTACTGGCTAATCAGTAAGTGCTACCTCGTTGGGTAAATGTATAGTGCCTTTCCTACACTACAGCTGCGTAAAGGTCCAGAAGAATTGACCCCAGTGACCTGTGTGTCTGTAACTTTGCCAAGGCGCCGAAAGCGCCAGGGTCCTTTGATTAAGCTGTCCATCATAGTGGGGAAAGGGCGGGAAGACGTTGCATACCACTAGTGTATGCGGGGCAAAACGGGCGGGGCTTCCATGCGAGTTCACATGCCTCTTGTTTATAAAGGGTCAGAGCACGATCTGAGCAGCAGATGAGGAGAAAGAACCTCCTGGCCACTGGACCTACACGGGATTGCGCTCGAGAAAATCAAGGGATGCAAAGACCTCCATCAAGGATTACAGCTAATGTTTGACGGTAGATCTGGGCAGAAAGCACTCCTGCTTAGCCTCGACCTTGCTGACGAATTTTTGTGCTGATTAATGCGTTACAGAATTTGAGCTTCAACTCGGGCACCTGCTTTATTTATATCTGTAAGTGCTTCCTGTTGAGGTTTAATTTTTGTGACAGGAGCATCGTGCCAGAATGAATCCTGCCCTGCATATTTATCCACGAAGATGCCACCGTTTTGTGCAATACCTCTACTCAACTGGAGTACTTTCTACTGGCTAATCAGTAAGTGCTACCTCGTTGGGTAAATGTATAGTGCCTTTCCTACACTACAGCTGCGTAAAGGCCCAGCAGAATTGTCTCTAGTGACCTTGTGTGTCTGTAACTTTGCCACCGCGCCGGAAAGGCGCCGGGGTCTTTGAGTAAGCTGTCCATCAAAGTGGGGAAAGGGCGGGAAGACGTTGCATACCGCCAGTATATGTGGGGCGGGGCAAAGCGGGCGGGGCTTCCATGCGAGTTCACATGCCTCTTGTTTATAAAGGGTCAGAGCACGATGTGAGCAGCAGATGAGGAGAAAGAACCTCCTGGTCACTGGACCTACACGGGGATTGCGCTCGAGAAAATCAAGGATGCAAAGACCTCCATCAGGGATTACAGCTAATGTTTGACGGTAGATATGGGCAGAAAGCACTCCTGCTTAGCCTCGACCTTGTTCACGAATTTTTTGTGCTGATTAATGCGTTACAGAATTTGAACTTCAACTCGGGCACCTGCTTTATTTATATCTGAAAGTGCTTCCATGCCCCCGAATTCCGTTCCGCCGCGGATCGCGGAAGTTTCGACATTTCCGCGTTCCGCGCGGAACGCGGAAATGCCGAAATTTGGCAAGTTCCGAAAGCGGAACGGAATTTGCCGCCCACCCTTATATATAATGTATTGAATGAAACAAAGGTTAAGGCACAGTTATAGTTAGGAAGACTTATTTTCCCTATACAAACCAAGTTTAATCGACATAAACTTTAAAAATTCTAAAATTATAGTTATAACTTTCATTTTTAATTTATCCACCACCTTCACCTTCAGATTATTATAAGAAGTGGACCTCGTTACACATTATTTATAGCTCGCTAACCAGACAACACTAACTATAACTTGCAACTCTACCATACTCTGTGTTTTGACAAACAATGTCATTTGAGAAGATATAAGTGCTGTTATGAATCTTATGATTTCACATGGTATAAGTGATGCAGTATGCAAGGGTATAAACAGTGCATGGAAAAGCATGAGTTATAGTTAATGATGGGTGGCGAGTAAGGTGGCAAGAATGTGTTCAGTGGTGCGTGACATGTAGAAATTTGAAGGTGGGGCGTGAATTATAAATTGAAGTTATAATTATAACTTTACAATTTGTAATGTTTGTGTATTTTAAGTTGGGTTTGTATAGAAAAAATACATAAGGTATTTCTAACTATACATTATCCTTAACCTTTGTTTTTTTCACTGTGTGATAATAATTTTTAATGCAAATGTGTTTCAAATTGCAGTGTGGAGTGTCATTGATTGGAGTGTTGTAAAGAGGAGTGTAGTGCAGTACAGTGAAGGAGAGTGCTGTAGAGTCCAGTGTTGTAGAATGGAGTATTGTAGAGTGGAGTAGAGTGAAGTGACGCAGTGTACAGTGGAGTAAAGGGTTATACAGAGTAGTGGAGTGGAGTGGTGTGTCATATCGTGGAGTGGAGTTTCGTAGAGTATAGTGGTGTGTTGTACAATGTAGTGGCATGTTGAACAGTAGAGCTGAGTTGACTGGAGTGCCATGAAATGGAGAGTGGTAGAGTGAAGGGACATCGAGTAGAGTGTCGCAAAGTGGCATAGAGTGTAGCAGAGTGTTGTTGAGTGCAGTGGCATAGAGTGGAGTTCAGTGGAGTAGAGTGTCTTATACTTCAATGTTGTCGAGTGTAGTGTCATGCACTAGAGTGGCGGAAAGGCTCATGCAGTGTAGTGCTGTACAGTGGAGTATCATTATTTGTGAGAACACAGTGCATGGTAGAGTGGGGAGTTATAGTTAGTGTAGTCTGGTTAGCGACCTGAAAAGAGTGTGTAACGAGGTCCACTATTTATAATAATTTAAAAGGTGTTGGATAAATTGTAAATGAAAGTTATAAGTATAACTTTAGAATTTTTAACGTTTGTGTAGTTCAAACTTGGTTTGTGTAGGGAAAATAAGTATTCCCAACAACAACTAAGCTTTAACCTTTGTTTTTTTAATTGAATTTCAATGTTTTATAAATGTTGTTTTATAAAAATATGTTAAAAATCATAGAGTCCAGTGTCGCAAGTGGAGAGTTGGTATGTGGAGTGTCGGACAGTACAGTGGAGGAGAGGAGAGTATTTTAAAGTCTATTGTCATAGACTGGAGTATTGTAGATTGGAATGGAGTCGAGAAGAGTGTACTAACTTATCGTACAGTGTAGTAAAGTGTTATATAGTGTAGGCGCATGGTGTCTCACATAGTGGAGTCAAGTATCTTAGTCTGGGGGAGCGAGGTGTTCAGTGGAATGGCATGTCAAACAGCAGAGTGGAATGTCATGGACTGTCATAGAATGTTTTAGAGTGGAGTAGGGTGAAGTAGAGTATCATTGAGTGGAGTATCGTCAAGTGGAGTGTCATAGAGTACAGTGGAGGAGAGTGTCATAGAGTGGAGTGCTGTGTCATATAGTGGAGTGGTGTATCATAGAGAAAAGTTGAGTGTGTGTCGTCGAGTGTCATACAGTGTTGTACAGTGCATAGAGTGGATGGGCATAGAGTGGAGTAGAGTGTCATACAGTGGCCTAGAGTTTAGTACAGTGTTGTAGAGTGGGGTTGCATAGAGTGGAGTAGAGTGTTGCACTGTGGAGCGGTGCATTAAAAATATAAGAATACACAGACATCTAACTACAAACAATTTATTTTTCATCTTCAGACAAGAATCTTTTGCCCACTTGGGCTATATGTGTGGACTGTAAAAATTTCAGTTGTTGTTCTGGGTTCCTCACACCCATCACATTTACCATCACTGCAAGGGGTCAAGGCTACAAGGGGGGAAAAAAGTAAGACATTGTGGCAGAGCATATATATATATTACACAGTGGTAGTAGCCTTTGTGTAGGTATAAGTGAGTCGGAGTTTCCATAGGAAGAGTGTTTTTTGTTTTGCTAATAACTTTGGTGCTTTTTGACGAATCTTCATAAACTTTGCAAAAAAAAAAGTTAATCTACCTTTTTCTCCCTTCGATTTTGTGGTAATTTGACAAGCAGTGGCCGAGTAGAAAGGGGGTGGGCCCCAAAACACTTTTTTACCTATTCAATTTCCATTGGAAAATTACACAATACAGAAAAAATAGCTGTACAGAATTACACCAATTTTAGCAGAAGGCTAGATCTTTTCTCAGAAAGTATGCTTTTGTGATTGGTGTAAATGCATTCAACTGTTTTGGAGAAATTAAGCTTCATAAAATGGAGATATCTGCATGGTTGATCATGGTTGGACTGCAGATTAAAAAATAAAGCATTTTGATTGACTGCAAGGGCTTTTTTCCCTGTTGACCACTGGACCTCTGTTTCCCGTGGGGCCGAGCACTCTCATTGGATTGTCCCTATGTCCTGAAACTTATTGAAAATTTAAGGTAGTAGTGGGCAGGGGGGTAGGAGGGTTTAGCCTGACACCCCCTCCCCCAGCCCTCATGGTGGGGTCCAAGATGGACCCCGAAGGGGCCAAATAAAAAAAATCTAAATTTCTACTGTCTGGCCTGTGGGACTCTTGTGGGAGATTTTGATAGATAGCTCCCTCAAGAGTCCCGTGGGTCAGTGAGCGGTTGCGCACTAACGGGGGCTTAGGTTTTGGACCAAGGGCCTCACCTTCACCCTTGTGTTGTAAGGGTGTTGCCTGCAAACTTATTGCAATAAGATAGTACTTTATGTAAAAATAAAATAGAAATTCACTGAAAAAACACTACCATTTGGAAACCAAAAAACAATGAAATTCTCCAGTTGACTGACATTAGTATAACTTGCTCTGCTGTGATGCACTGCTTCTGGCCTCACGTATTACATCACTAATGATGTTCAAAATCTATGGCGATGCAAGTTATACTTATGTCAGTTACATGTAACTGGTGAATTTCAGTGTTTTTTTGGTTAGATATATTTTTGTTATTTCTTTTCAAAGTATTAATTTAATTTAATGTTATATTTTTATTTCAAGTTGTTCTATTTTATTTTTTGACAAATGTTACTTCTAGTAATGGATTTTTATATTTAATTTTAATAATTTTGTTTCATAATTGCAAGTTGTTCATTATTTATTGATGCTTTTAATCTAGAATCCAAATCCAAATTGATAAAGTACTCCACAAGGAACAGGGAAGAGTCTTCAGGAGATTAAGAGAAAGTTGCTACTATATGTACAGTATCCTCACTCTCTATAGCACTTCCCTTGTAAAAAGAAGAGGATGTGTATTGAAAAAGTAGTCGCTTGATTAGTGCCCTCGGGTAAAAATATCTACTCAAAATTAATTTCCTTCAATAATAAGTGCCCAAAGACAAAAAGCAATCTGTGTCAAAAGCTGGACACTTCTTCTTCACAGAATTTACCTTGATTTGGAGGTTCTGAGATAAGGGTCAGGATCTCCAGTAGTCAAATTGTTTCTGCACAACACGCACTAGATGTGCTAGAAAGCAGGAGTTTGTGGTGAAGGTCACAAGCCTCAGGAAGAAAAGTCAAAGGCAGAAAAACCTCCCTGAAGGTAAAGAAGCTGAATAACACTAGCTCAAGAAACCAGCATGGCAGCCATAACAAGAATGGAGTTCCCAAAGACAACACAAGGTTCTTGGCATGTTCTTTTATATCTGAAAAATGAAATGACATACAGGAGGAAGAAATAAAAAAAAACACCATAACAGATTGGGAGACTTGTAACACAAAATGTACTTTATTATCTTGGATAGGTCTGCAAATTAAATGGAAAGTCTGGGCTGGAATTGGCAAGTTTCCATAATCTACTTTTTGGACCCTTTTATTGAGTTCATGGTTCTAAACAGAAAGCAGGCCAAAGAGGCAGTGAGATGCTGCTGTTTGAGTATCTGCTTACAGAAATGCCATGATGCTGTTCCATATGTCATCCCAGGTGCCAAAGGGTTGGGAAACACCTGATGGAACCCATGCCATCCAAGCTGCCATGCACTCACTCAAATGAGTTCTGCAGTGGCAGCATTTTGGAGCCCACCATGAGAACTGAGTAAAACAGGAGGCCTGGGCGCAATTTTAATTATGTCAGCATAATTTGCATAATTTCAGGAAATTCACATAATGCTTGTCAACGTGAAGTTTCGAAAATTATGCCATTACTCCACTTCTCATAATTATGCACCATTAGCTGTAAAAATGTATACCAAATGGTGGCATTCACGGTGAAGAACAACAGAATGTGAGCAGTTGTTGTTGTTCATGGTGCTATTGTTTAAATGCATCCTTGCACCAAAAATTTATGCAATTACCCATTTTGCCCTAAAATATAACACAAAATTACAATTTGCATTTCACATAATTATTCATAACTTTATGTACTTTTGCCCACACTTTGTGAAATTATGCAACAACAAAATACACAAATTTTGCAAACAGATAAGTCCTAGTAGTGTCAGCAGACCCAATAAACTTGCAACAGTACGCTAGTGTTTGGTTCTCCAACTCCATCACTGACTTACTCCTCCTTCAAGAGCCCAACAAAGTACGGGCTGTCAGAAGTTAGCAATTTAGAGTTGGCGATCGGGTTTCTTTTTTTGCTGTCTATGACTGCTGAGTATAACCAGGAAATGAAAGACAGTAAAAGAAATATAATGCTCCTCCACACCAATGGAGAAAACTGCCATGGTGTGGGGGTCATTAGTTATAAATCTTTCAAAAACAAACTTCCGTATTGTGAATTTGTTTTTGGAAAATGAAAAACTTTGTAAAAGTTTTGACTGACGACCATTTTGTTTATTGGCGTCATCCGTCAAACTTTTACCACATTGACAGGAATCGCTGTGGCTGTCGGACGACTCTAGATTTGGGAGACAGGATGTCCATTAGGGTTGCGGAGTAAATTACTAAATCTAAATCTTTAAATCATTAAATCTAAATCAGGCACTCAGATCCTTGTTTGAGCCTAAGGGATGGGTGGCTTCTTGTGCATCCACAACAGAGTGAATTTCATCTTGGCACTGCCACAGAAAGCCCAGAACAGGTATAAAAGTTGAAAGTGGGGGTAACCGAATAAGTTACAGATCTATGGAATTCCATTCCATTCAACTCACCTGAAAGTGGCTATCATTATTTTTTCATTGCCAATTCCCATTCCTCTGTTTGCCAATGGTGTGGGAAGAAAATCCCCCTTTGTTACTGCTTTGTTTATTCTTTCCTCTAACTCATCAATTTTTCAATGACTTGCAAAATACATTGAATGGATTGATTACCTTCAGTCAAATGTCACTTGCTTTGAAAGTAATAGTTCAAATAATGGTGTAATCAGTGCTCAAATTTCAAAGGAGTAAGTTCCAGCACGCAAAGTTGTGCTAAACAATCTGTGGAAGGCACAATTGAAGTCGGAGTACAATACCAAGCCTGCGTAGTCTTCACTTCAGTCCTCTTTAACCCACCACCAGACACTCGCTGCATCTTTATTTCAGTTTATGGGTCATTTTTCATTCCTGCTTTCTCTCTTTGTCACTGTTTCTCTACCTTCTTTTTACTCACGTTTGTGTTTTCTCACTCTTTCCCTGGAACAAAGTCTGTGGAGGAAAAATAAATGGCAGTTCCCAAAATGTGTGGCAGTGGATCCCATGGTCGCCAATTAACCAAAACTCCAGGGGTCGTGGAAGTGACAGCACAAACTCTTTGACCTTAATGGCATCACAGGAAGTGACACCATATGACCCCTGACATTGATTTTTTTCAAGGAAGGCATGTCAAATCCCCCTAACATTAGAACAATTGAGTATTTGCGTTGGATCGTATCCCGAGGTAATGCTAAGTTGCGCTAAGTGATGTTTTGCACTATTTTGACTCAAGGGATGTTCCATGGGTGGTGCATGGGCGTTCCCAGGTGACCATCTATGGGTTTTGATGTAAATCTCATGAACAAACATTGGTAGACAGGAATTTTCACCAAAACGTTATGCCTCTCTGAGGCAGGCTTAATGAGAATTTTTTTAAATTTCTCCTAGATTTTTCAACATTGCATAGGTGCTGCATTGTTTAGTATGCGTACAAAGTGGGAAAAGCCATAAAGCATAGTTTTTGTACTGGAAGGGACCACTTCAAAACTATGCTTCAGAGAATGCACAAACTCTTTCACTATGGCCGACAGGAAAGTACACTGGTGCATGGCTGCCAAAGTGCACCAGCACACAGGGAGAAAAAAAATGCATTGAGGGCCTCATTTATGAGACTCCTTGTGCCTCCGGAATGTCACTTTTTTGGACATTCCGTGGCGCAGAAGCCTGCGTGATATTTATCAGGTAGCACTAAGCCACTTTTTTTGGCTTAATGCTGCCTGATAAATATCAGTCCCTTTAACGCAGTGTTCTGCGTTAAAGGGGCGTGCAATGGGTGTTGCTGGGGGCGTTCCCAGCAACATCCATGGCCTTTTGACACTGCCCCAGATTTATGAGAAATCGTAACTCTGAGCCAGTGCCAAAAGCTTACGCCTCCCCAGGGGAGACGTAAGGGAGGCACAACGAGGAGAAATATCTTTATTTCTCCTCGTTTTTCCTTTTTCTATGCGTGCTGCATTCTGCAGCACACATAGAAAGAGGAAGAAGCCTCTTGTTATTATTTTTGTACAGAAAGGTTTCCCTTCCTGTACAAAAATAATTATCCCGCAACGCAGGCACCCTTGTACCATGGTACCATTGTGCGCCGGCTCAGGGGGAAAGGACAGGAATGCGCTGTATCTTATAGATACGGCGCATTCCTGCCCTTTTCTTTTGCCATAGGGAAGCGCAGCAGGAAGGCCTGCTGCGTTGCCCTATGGCAAAACCTCATAAATGAGGCCCTGTATCTCTTTGGCTATTCTGCATTTTTTCTCTATCCCTTTGACGCGATGCAGCACAGCAACTTTGGTGCAGCATTGCCTTGCATCAGGGTTTTAAGTGGGATGTAAAAACTGGGGGGTCTCTCAAAGGGGCGTGGCCAGTGTAATTAAGGGCGTGGCTTAAAAACACGTAAGGTAAAAATCTGTTTACCATAGTGTGCCGCCCAACTTGTATTTTGCTGTTTCTGTCATTTCATCTAGGTATATGATACAACAAGTAACATCATAACAACAGCAAGCCAGGACTATTGGCTTTGTCAATGGTCGTTAGTTGCATAAGATAAATAAGCAGCAACTATGGCTTGAATATTATTGAAAAAGCTTCGACCTAATGTCCTGGTGACCACAGGACAATGTTGCTGCTCCAGAGTTTCAAAAAGAGAAGGGAAAGAAATCCAGCGAGAAAATGACTCTCTTTAAAGGATTTCCTTTCCCCTACAACGCTCACCTGGCATGATGTCATGCAGTAACTTCTCCACTAGTGAGAAGTGAGAGCAGCGCACATCGATGTGCCTACTCTCACTGCAGTCCGGAAAAAAAACGGGCCGCTCTGTGCCAGGGCACAAAACAGAGCCCGATAGAGACCCGTTTCGAGGCCCCCTTAAAACACTGCCGGTGCTCAGACCCGGTGAGACCCGGCCCACTTAAAGCCCTGCCTTGCATCAAAGAATAGAAAACTTGGGCCACAAACTCACTCACTACCTGTCACTTGACTCTTACTCAAACACACGTCTTGACATACAGACACATTTGCTCACACAATACACTCGCTCGCTCCCACTTAAACACACTCTCACCAAAACGCACACTCTCCTGCTGCAAGCATGCATACAACATAAATTTTAAACCATTTTTGTTTTCTCCATCTGCCACCAAAGATCCTAAGTGTGCTCCATTTCTTTTACACTAATAGTGAGTAATAGAATATTATTCACTATTAGTATATTGAAAAAGAGACTGCAGAGCCACCCGGGTGTTCTTGGCACTGATTTTACCACTTCTGAGGCCAGGGGTCACAAAGGCAGTGCCAGGGGTTGCAAGGGGCAAACCAGGGGTCACAGCTTTGACCCCTGGTGACCCCTAAATGACGTCCGTGGTGGGCCCCACCTGCAACCTCTGGTTCAAGTTAGGCATTGGGTATAATATATGGAATACACTGATACATTTAGTATCTCTATCCAAGTTCCAATTTAATGGGTCATTACAACGTTGTAAAAATTAGTGTTAATGAGGATCAGATTTTTCCAACAAAACCTCCATCTTCAAATAGGCAGCTTGATAAATTTCCTTTCGGTTTCTGAGATGGCACAGTACTGGGTTGTTAATCAGAACACTTGCATTTTGAAGTTTGAGAAAAATGCAAAATGCACACTTTTGATTGAAAATCCTGAGATTTTTTTTTATAAAGAAAACTCCTGCAAACCTTGAAAATGTAGGGGGGGGAGCAATAACTGTCCTTGTATCAGCACTGTGCTTGGGCGGGGCTAATAAAAAGAGAGCAAGCAGCAGGCAGTAGAGGTGTTTAATACTTCTCTCGCCCGCATGGTGTGGTGACACCATGACAGATATCAAGTAGTCTCTGCCTTATTTGTCTCCTGTGACTCACCTCCACACATTGCCCTTTGCCAACTCTGGCATCCAATGTCTCTTCTGGCCACAGTACTTCATTTGAGCAGGCGGTTGCAGAAGGGGCAAGGGTGCCTGCATTGGCGCTAGGCAGCCAAAACAGTGCTAGCGCAGGGAAAAAGGAAGGAATGCACTGTATTCTTTTAAATACGATGCATTCCTGCCCTCACCCTGTCAAGCAGCGCAGCAAGGTGCATTGCTGCGCTGAGTTGCATGACTTTTTTAGTAAATATGCCCCTCAGTCTTTAACAAATTAAGCACTTTCTGGCGCCTCTCCCTCGCTGTTCAGTGTACCATTCTGACCCCTCTAGGCCCAGCTGTCCCATCTCAACCCTTCTGTCATGTCTCATTTCTGGTCCCGGTAGCCTCTTGTGAACACTGTAAGGCAGGATCTCTGGTGCCAGAGAGAGGGGGGCCATCACAGTAAAATCTGCAATCTTTCTGGCTGCACACATCCCGCTTTCCACCTTTCTCCTGTTGCAGAGAGCATCCGACTAGAGCCTCTCTGATGAGTAAAAGCCTTCAGCATAGACAGATCACAGGCCGAACAGTATTTTTACCAGAAATATTGTTTTTATGGGTTGCAGATGTTGCTTTTCCTAGCCTCAAGATGTGCCACCCCAGGCAGCAATATCTTGGGGAGGGCTGTTTATTCAATTAATTAAAAGACAGAAATTAAAAAGGTAACACACTTTCACAAAGCCAGTAATTATGACTTTGTTCATACAATTTATATAAAGTGCTTCCTGCAGAAGCATTCACACACACACACACACACACACACATACACATGTTACCATCCTTGTGGGGACTATGTGTGAATACCTGCCTTGTGGGGACTAACCTTTCCCGGTGTTTTTAAGATATACTAATTTAAGAAAATGTAAAGAAAAAAATCATTATACAGGATCCTGCTTCAAATATGCAAATATAGCTAAATTTAATCCGCGCACAGAACCATCACTATGGGGACTTGAACATGTGTTACTATCCTTGTGAGGACTTGCTCCAAAATTGTCTATTGTGATTGAATACATTCATGAGAAAATGGCAAAATGTTTTATTTCAATACAGTATTTAAATTATATGACAGGTTATTCATATATGAATAGTTGCCTGTGTCATCTGGGCACACTTAAGATGGTTTTTAATGATTATGCATTTGTCAGTAGAATAATGTAGCAGAGCAAGTCCATGTATACATATATTGAACACATTTTCAGAGAGAAACAAAGAGTTAAATGGTATGAAAAAAGAATATAATACCTAGACAAACCAATTGGCAAGCCAAAAAGCATGCAGTGTGATCAGGTGGGAAAGCCAGGGTCAAATTACCTAGATCTGATTTCATAAACTTCCCACCTAGACGTCATCTTTGCATGACTACAGATGGTATCTGAGTATAGTAATGTTCAAGAACTGATAAGGACAGTGTGTAATTATGCTGATGCCCAGGTCCCCACAGAGAAAGTGTATGATTATGCTGATGCCCAGGTCCCCACAGAGATAGTGTGTGATTATAGTAACATTCAAGTCCCCTCAGAGATAGTGTGTGATGATATCCATGTTAAAATCCCTACAGAGATAATGTTTGATCCCAGTAATTGCCAGTTCTCCAATGAGATAGATTGTAATCATAGTGATTCCAAGGTCCCCCACTGAGATAAAGTGTGATTGTTGTAATGCTCAGGTCCACACAGAGATATTGTGTTATTATAGTTGTGCTCAAGTCCACTCAGAGTTAGTGTGTGATGCTAATCATGTTGAAATCCTTGCAGAGATAGTGTGTATTTATAGTAATACCCATGGCACTACAGAGATTATGTGTGATTATAGTGATGCCCAATTCCTGGCAGAGAGAGTGTGTATTTATTGTCATGTTCAAGTCCACTCAGAAATAGTGTGTGATGATAATCATGTTGAAATCCCAGCAGAGATAGTGGGTAATTACCATCATGCCCAGGTCTCCTCAGAAATAGTGTGTGGTTCTACTGATACCCGGCTCCCCACAGAGATAGTGCGTAGTTATAGTGATGCCCAATTCCACACAGAGATAGTGTGTGATTATAGTTGCGCTCAGGACCCCTCAGTGAGAGTGTGTGATGATAATCATGTTGAAATCCCAACAGAGATAGCGGCTGATTACAATCATGCACAGGTCTCCACAGAGGTAGTGTGTGATTATACTGATGCCCAGGTCCCCAGAGAGATAGTGTGTGATTATACTGATGCCCAGGTCCCCACAGAGATAGTGTGTGATTATACTGATGCCCAGGCCCCCACAGAGATAGTGTGTGATTATACTGATGCCCAGGTCCCCAAAGAGATAGTGTGTGATTATGCTGATGCCAAGGTCCCCACAGAGATAGTGTGTGATTATAGTGAGGTTCAAGTCCACACAGAGATAGTGTGTGATTTTAGTGATGCCCAGATCTACACAGAGATAGTGTGAAATTATAGTGATTCACAGGTCCCTACACAAATAGTGTGTGATCATAGTGATGCCCAAGGCCCCCAAGAGATAGTGTCTGATAATAGTCATGTGGAAATTCCATCAGAGATTGTGAGTGTTTACAATCATGCCCAGGTCCCATTTGAAATAGTGTGTGGTTATTCTGATGCCCAGGTCCCCACAGAGATAGGGTGCGATTATAGTGATTCCCAGGTTCCTACACAAATAGTGTGTGATTATAGCATTGACCAGATCCCTATAGAGATAGTGTGTTATTATAGCCTTGTTCAAGTCTGCTAAGTGATAGTGTGAGATGATAATCATGTTGAAATCCTTGCAGAGATAGTATGTAATTCGAGTAATGCTTATGGCCCCACAGATGTAGTTTGTAATTATAGTAACTCTCAAGTCTCCACAGAGGTAAAATGTCATTTTATTGATGACCAAGCCTCCACAGAGACAGTGTGTGATTATAATGATGCCCAGGTCTCCACAGAGTTAGTGTGTGATCATAGTGCTACTCCTGTCCCCTCAACGATAATGTGTGATAATCATGTTGACATCCTTGCAGGGATAGTGTGTATTTATAGTAATGACCATGGCCCCACATATATGATGTGTGATTAGTTACAATGATACTCAAGTCCCCACAGACATAACGTCATTTTAGTGAAATCCAGGTCCCCACAGAGAGAGTGTGAGATTATAGTGAAGCCCAGGTCCCCACAGAGATAGTGAGTAATTATAGTCATGTTCACGTCCCTTCAGAGATAGTGTGTGATGATAATCATGTTGACATCCTTGCAGAGATAGTGTGTACTTACAGTGATGCTCATGACCCCACAGATGTAGTTTGTCATTATGGTAACTCTCAAGTCTCCACATAGATAACATGTCATTTTATTGATGACCAGGCCTCCACAGAGATAGTATGCAATTATAATGATGCCCAGGTCTCCACGGAGATAGTGTGGGATTACAGTGATTACCAGGTCCACAGAGCGATAGTGTGTAATTATAGTGATTCCCAGGTCCCTACAGAAATAGTGTGATTAAAGTTATGCCCATGGTCCCACAGAGATAGTGTGTGATCATAGTGCTGCTCCTGTCCCCTCAAAGTTAATGTGTGATGATCATCATGTTGACATCCTTGCAGATATAGTGTGTATTTATAGTAATGGACCTGGCCCCACATATATAGTGTGAGATTACTTACAGTGATGCTCAAATCCCCACAGACATAACATCATTTTAGTGAAATCCAGGTCCCCACAGAGATAGTGTGAGAATATAGTGAAGCCCAGGTCCCCACAGAGATAGTGTGCAATTATAGTCATGTTCAAATCCTTGTAGAGATAGTGTGTAATTATAGTAATGCTTATGGACCCACAGATGTAGTTTGTCATTATAGTAACTCTCAAGTCTCCACATAGATAACATGTCATTTTATTGATGACCAGGCCTCCACAGAGATAGTATGCAATTCTAATGATGCCCAGGTCTCCACGGAGATAGTGTGTGATTACAGTGATTAACGGGTCCGCAGAGCGATAGTGTGTAATTATAGTGATTCCCAGGTCCCTACAGAAATAGTGTGATTAAAGTGATGCCCATGGTCCCACATAGATAGTGTGTGGCCATATTGCTGCTACTGTCCCTTCAAAGATAATGTATGGTGATAATCATGTTGGCATACTTGCAGAGATAGTGTGTATTTATAATAATGGCCATGGCCCCACATATATAGTGTGGGATTACAGTGATGCTCAAGTCCCCACAGACATAACGTCATTTTAGTGATGTCCAGGTCCCCACAGAGATAGTGTGTGACTATAGTGAAGCTCAGTTCCCCACAGAGATAGTGGGCCTGATTCATAAAAGTAAACTTAGACCAAAACTCTAAGTTTAGACCTGAAGTCTAAGTTTAGACCTATAGTCTAAGTTTACTACTACTAAAGTTAGACTTTTGTTCTAAGTTTAGACCAAAAGTCTAACTTAGACCAAATGTCTAACTTTAGTAGTAGTAAAGTTAGACTTTTGGCCTAACTTAGACCAAAAGTCTAACTTTACTTGTAGTAAAGTTAGACTTTAGGTTTAAACTTAGACTTTAGATCTAAGTTTAATTTGTGAATCAGGCCCAATGTGTGATTATAGTCATGTTCAAGTCCCCTCAGAGATAATGTGTGATGATAATCATGTTGACATCCTTGCAGAGATAGTGTGTATTTATAGTAATGGCCATGGCCCAACATATATAGTGTGTGATTACAGTGATGCCAAAGTCCCTACAGACATAATGTTATTTTAGTGATGTCCAGGTCCCCACAGATATAGTGTGTGATTATAGTCATGTTCAAGTTCGCTTAGAGATAATGTGTGATGATAATCATGTTGGCTTCCTTGCAGAGATAGTGTGTATTTATAGTAATGGCCATGGCTCCACATGTATAGTGTGTGATTACAGTGATGCCAAAGTCCCTACAGACATAACTTCATTGTAGTGATGTCCAGGTCCCCACCGAGATAGTGTGTGATTATAGTCATGTTCAAGTCCCCTCAAAGATAATGTGTGATGATAATCATGTTGACATCCTTGCTGAGATAGTGTGGATTTATAGTATTGGCCATGGTCCCACAGACATAGTGTGTGATTACAGTGATGCTCAAGTACCCACAGACATAACGTCATTTTAGTGATGTCCAGGTCCCCACAGAGATAGTGTGTGATTATAGTAATTTTTAAGTCCCCTTAGAGATAGTGTGTGATGATAATCATGTTGAAATCCTTGCTGAGATAGTGTGTAATTATAGTAATGCTTATGGCCCCACAGATGTAGTTTGTCATTATAGTAACTCTTAAGTCTCCACAGGGGTAACATGTCATTTTATTGAAGACCAGGCCTCCACAGAGATAGTGTGCGATTATAATGATGCCAAGGTCTCCACAGAGTAGTGTGTGATTACAGTGATTACCAGGTCCACACAGCGATAGTGTGTAGTTATAGTGATTCCCAGGTCCCTACAAAAATAGTGTGTGATCATAGTGCTGCTCCTGTCCCCTCAAAGATAATGTGTGATGATAATCATGTTGACATCCTTGCAGAGATAGTGTGTATTTATAGTAATGGCCATGATCCCACATATATAGTGTGTGATTACAGTGATGTTCAAGTCCCCACGGACATAACGTAATTTTAGTGATGTCCAGGTCCCCACAGAGAGAGTGTGTGATTATGGTCATGTTCAAGTCCCCTCAGGGATAATGTGTGATGATAATCATGTTGACATCCTTGCAGAGATAGTGTGTATTTATAGTAATGGCCATGACCCCACATAAATAGTGTGATTACAGTGATGCTTAAGTCCCCACGGACATAACGTCATTTTAGTGATGTCCAGGTTCCCACAGAGATAGTGTGTGATTATAGTCATGTTCAAGTTCACTCCAAGATAATGTGTGATGTTAATCATGTTGACATCCTTGCAGAGATAGTGTGTATTTAAAGTAATGGCCATGGCCCCACACGTATAGTGTGTGATTACAGTGATGCCAAAGTCCCTACAGACATAACATCATTTTAGTGATGTCCAGGTCCCCACAGAGATAGTGTGTGATTATAGTCACGTTCAAGTTCGCTCAGAGATAATGTGTGATGATAATCATGTTGACTTCCTTGCAGAGATAGTGTGTATTTATAGTAATGGCCATGGCCCCACACGTATAGTGTGTGATTACAGTGATGCCAAAGTCCCTACAGACATAACGTCATTGTAGTGATGTCCAGGTCCCCACAGAGCTAGTGTGTGATTATAGTCATGTTCAAGTCCCCTCAGAGATAATGCATGATGATAATCATGTTGAAGTCCCTGCAGAGATTTTGGGTGAATATAGTGTTGCCTAGGCTACCACCGAGATAGTGTTTGATTATAGTGATGCTCAGGTCATCACAGAGATAGTTTGCGATTATAATTGTGTTCAAGTCTCCTTAGAGATAGTGTGTGATATACTCATATTGAATTCCTGCAGAGATAGCATGCTATGATAGTCATGCTTATGTCCCTGCAGAGATAGTGTATGATTATAGTCATGTTCACGTCCCCTCAGAATGTGTGATGATAAACATTGTGAAATCCCTGCAGAGACCGTGTATATTTATAGTAGTACCCAGGTCCCCACAGAGAATATGTGATTACAGTGATGTCCAGGTCCCCTCAGCGATAGTGTGTGATGATAGTTGTGTTCAAGTCCATAAAGAGAAAGTGTTATGATATTTGTGTTCCCTTCTTCACAGAGATAGTCTGTTATGATAGTTTTGTTCCTGTCCCCACAGAGATAGTCTGTTAGTATAGCGATGCAACATTCAAGTGGGGAAATGAGTGTATTTGGTTGCCAAAAAAGTTCTTCTTCCACATAGTACTATCAAGCTCATCAAAGGCTGTTTCAGACACATAACCTGGTCCCAAAGGTGAAAGGTACCTCAAATGAGACAGACTAACTCAGTTAACCAAATATGTTTCTGAAAAAAAGAATGCAAACTCTCACCCACCAACCTAGCTGGCATGCTTCATTATTGGTTTGTTCCTTAGCAGGTCCCCAATATTGGTGGTGTGGATGGCTTGACAGTCCTTTGAGCTCTTTGGTAGAGATCTTTTTACACACCAAGGGGCATATCATCAACAACCGGCGATAATCATCGCTAAGCGCACTTAGCGCTAGGATAATTATCGCCGGCTATCGCTTGTTTTTATCGCGGAGATAGCGCGCTATCAGCGACGCTTATCTCCAGAGCGATAAAAATAACCGAGTTAGCTGCCAAATGTGCAATTATCGCTGGGATTCCAGCGATAATCGCACAACGTTTGGCGCTACGTTGTTGATAGGGCAGGGCATACTTAACCATGATATCCACCTTCCATTGGATATCATGGCTAAGTCAAACTAAAAGCAGGTGTAAGGAAAGTAGCGATAACCGCGGTTAGCGCTACTTTTCTTATCGCTATGCTTGTTAGCGTGCCCATTGATAATTGGAGAGATGTCGGTTAGCGACATTTCTCCAGTTATTTTGGGAAGGAACGCCACTTTGCATCTCATTAGAGATGCAAAGGGAGGCGTAGGGAAAAGGGTGCTAACATGCGATTATGCATGTTAGCACCCTCTTGTTAATAGGGCGAAAACATTATCTCTGCTTTTCTGGCTTTTAAAGCCAAAAAAGCGGAGATAAGGCCCTTGATGATATGCCCCCAAGTCACAAAGGGATCCACAAGAAAATGCACATAAAATTACCTGTAAATTGCAAGATGGGAACTTATTGTGGTAATCTATGGAAATGTTAAAAAACTTGTTAGGATCTTGAAGGATAATCAGTGACCCCCCCATCCCTCTAGAGGGGTCATTATCGTCCCTGCTTCTAGTGGGCGGTTTGTTGGTTAGGTTTGAGAGGTTGATGGAGATGGAGTGGTTGGACTGTACTGTTGTGTTAGTGGTGTCTAGGTTTTGTGTTAAAATTGGCTCTAACATGTACCCTGTTGATTGCGTTGGCCATGTGCCACCTGTTTGAACCCAAGGACCAGCATGTTATAAATTAGGCCTGATAAGGGTTTGGGATCTGATCTGTAGGCCCAGAGACTAATGTCTTCATGATCACAATGTTGTTAGCTTTAGTCTGTAGGTAGAAGGTGGGTTCAACTCATTCAGAAAGACTGGCTGCCTGTGGGTGGCAAACTAATGCTTAAATAAAGGTGCTGATGGGATCGATGATGTATAAGGCCACTAAGTGTTCAAAAATTGGTTTATGCTGTTGCGATTATCGAGAAGGTAGGTTCTGACATATAGGCCAGCTCTACTCTGTACCATGCTTACCCTATCTATTTTAGAATAAAGTTTTGTGGCCTTCGAGGAGGGGTTTCTCAATGGCGGTACTTAAATTGTCACCAAACCATGACTCTGTGAGCCCAAGTGACAGAAGTGTCAATAGGTCATGGCTGTTGTTGGAGGGCTTTCGGGTTGATCAGGTTTTGACTAGGCCAGGTTTGGCCCTGCTCTCTCAAATGTCAGAAATATCTTGATTCCATCCTCCGTTTTTATAAGCCAAGACAACATCCTAATCAGCCTCTTGCTAGTCCCGTATCACAAAGCTACTATTTTACTGCCCATTAATTACATTTCTCTCTAAACAGCCAATCAGAAATTCTCCAGCTCTTATTCAATAACCTCTAGTTTTTGCGTACTATGGAAGGATTGTATCTTTTCTCTAAAGAGTCAGTTAATGTGCCCTTGGATTTGAAAGAGGTTTATTCTAAAGTTCCTAAAAATACCAGCTTTGTGGGCAATATGAAATCTTCCAAACCCAATTCTAAACATCCATGTGTCGTCTTCAAATAAGCCTAGATCATGATAAAAAATTCAAAGGTTTCTTTCAGAAGCGTGTCTTTAAAGGCAGTGTCTCTCAATTTTAAATCTTCAAAATTGTTTACAACTGCGTTATGGGGAACTGCAATTATGGAACAGTGGAAGAATGTTTCTACACCATTGTGCTGTGTTGTGCTATGTTACATTATGCTTGATTTCTAAAGTGCACATACACTCTTGGGTTTTTTGGTGCTGGTTGCTAAGGATACCACAGAGTGGAGCATCTAATTAAGTAAATAGCCTTAAGATTGTTCAAAAAGGTGGTATGAGAGGTGATGGTTTTAATGGCGAGGCTTTCACGAGTCAGGGAGCGAGAGCTGAGAAGTCTTGTCCATTGTATGAAGATTTCTTATATGGATGTACTCTCAGGAGATGAAGGTGGAATGCCAATAGGGTGCTGTTTGGAGAATACCTGAATTTTGATGGAAAGAGACAAAGAATATGTTTCAAAAAGGAATTTATACATTGTACACTGGACTTTAAAGCAAATTCTGGCATGCATAGGAAGCCAATGTAAGTATGCCAGTATTGGTTTCGTTTTATTGAACTGGGGGCCTGAAGTAATAAGCTGTGTGGCTTTGTTTCTGACAGATTAAAGTTATTGCAGCAAATTGATATTTCTTCCTTCATACCATGCATTACAATAATCTAATCTATGTCTGCACAGTACAGAAATGGCTGCGCTTCTACTTTCAAGTGTAAGGAGCAGAAGAATAGATTTAAGGTTGTGCATATGAAAGGTACAAGAAGAGATAACTGAGGAGACTTGAGAAGTCATCTTTACGTTAGAATCAACTTTGACTTTCAGGTTTTTAACATTGCCACTTGGAGCAGCAGAGGGGGACTGCAGGAGGTGGGCCAAAGTTTAGAATACCATATGCAAGAGTTTTCCTTAGTAACTAGATTGTCTGTTTTATGCAGGTTGATCTTAAGCCAATTTCTTTACATTCACTCCTTCAATCGCAGAGCTACCCCTTCATGGTCATGGAGTTTGAGAGAGTGCCACATTTCGATGAAAATTCAATTGAGTGTCATCTGCATCAATGTAGAAATAAATCCAAAAACATCTGACCTGAACTTTGAACAACTTTGGTGCTCAAAGGTTGGTGGGATGACCTATATGGGCAAACAGCAATTTTCTGGGTCCTGTCTTCCAGGAAGGAGGACAACCATTCTAATAATTTGCCAGACAGCCAACAGAGGATAAGACAGGAGATCAAGATGTTATGTCCATAGTGTCAAATCCCGCTGAGAGATAGAGAAAAATCAGGGCAGATTGACTTTCAGCATATGCTGCCATATGCAGGTCATCTATGATAAAAAAAAACATGGGTAATCCGTTAATATTTGGGTGAAAAACAGTTTTGGCATCATCAATGATATGATTGCCTTCTGGATATGTGAACACTTGAGTAGCCAAAAAATGTATAGGCGATTAATGACAGCCGGTAGGAGGGTGATGGTTCTGTCATTGCATAGAACATTAGGGTCCAGATTGGACTTTTTAAGTAGTGGTTTTACTATGACCTGATTCAATTCCACTTGGACAATGACAGACGCTAAGGAGAGCTTGAGTATTTAATATGTGGTTTTGATAAGGTCTGAGGTTTATTGAATAGTATTCAGATAGATATTGAGTATAAGAGAGAGCCTAACGGCTCAATATGGTCATCATACCCATCCAGAAAAACAACACTTCAGTCATCAAATCAGGGCACTATGACAAGTACCATGGTGGACAGCAGAACAGTGTGTGTCTTCTAAATATTTCCCTACTGTTATTGTTATATCAAGGCCTAACTAAATATTGACTACAAAATATCAAGGCCTAAATACTGAGACCCAAAATATCAAGAATCTTAGTAGAAATAGATAGTACAGGTTTACTATACTTAATTTTGCATCTATGAACCTTGGTGTCCCACCCAGCTGTGAACTGGGCCCTGATCCATTGATATTAGAATTACTGGTGCCCTGATTACTACTGAACAGTGCCCTGCAGCCTGTAAATTTGTATTTGTCTTGTTGATACCCGCACTCCTTTGAACTGTGATCTGCACTTTTTGTTTAGCTTTAAGAGACCGGTGCCCTGTACCCCTCTCAAGTATGGCTTGAAACTCTTACATTGGCCCTTTCACTGATTGGGGTTCTGCAACCGTGGGATATGTTAACCACTCACACTTTGCAGATCTACAAACAAAAGCAGTAACTAAAGCAAAAAGAGGGAGCATGTTATTCATCTCCCTGTCATAGTCTTATCCCCCTTTGCAAGAGGCATTTGAATTGAGTGTGAATCAGATCCAGAAAGTTCATGCATTTCCTGCATTGCATAGATTGCTTAACTGTATCATTTAGCATTTCAGACTTGAGCTTTAGCCTTTACTGTGATAGCCTCTAAATTTGACTTTGAAGTGATACCAGCTCTA
Source organism: Calotriton arnoldi (assembly GCA_963921515.1). NCBI lineage: Eukaryota > Metazoa > Chordata > Amphibia > Caudata > Salamandridae > Calotriton > Calotriton arnoldi. Next base: position 101,338 of record CAWUFW010013102.1, read on the forward strand.
GAACTAGATGCTGATATCGACAAAGAGACAGATACAAGCACTGCAACAGACAGCGTCTGTACCGAATTTGAAGTTAAAGGATCCACCAACACCAAATAAATCAGTGTTGAGATAAAAATAAAAATCGGAGCCAAAGTTGCTGACCTCAAAATGGTCAACAACTCCAGTACTGGAAACTTAGCTGACCAAACAGGCAAACCAAGGCGGCATTTCCCAAAAATCTCCAACATGGCCTGTTTGCTAGCCAAAATATACTCAATCGATGAACGGGCAGTTGGGAAAGCTGGCTTCCTCAAGGGCTGTAATGCCAGATGAGGAGGAAGTACCTTCATTAGGCCTCTTACTGAGATATGAAGAAGATCTATGATGCTTAACATGCTGCCTTGTTGTTTCTTCAAGCCATAAATTTAAACATGTCAGGAAGGTTTATTGAACCAAGGTCAAAAGTATCTGTTTAAGGAAACACAAGCATAATGGTGAGATTCCTTTGAAGTCTCCACCAGCTACTTAACCTCACTAAATATAAATACAGGAGATTTGCTATTGCTGTTCCCTATTGATGCAATACCTTTAATTAACGTCAATGGACTTCATATATTAGCTTGGCCCAGTCTTCCAAAATGTTAGCTTTGAGGAAGTGGAGAACCATGTTGGCTGTTGCAATTAACCAAAAGCAAGAGTATAGAAGAAACTGTTTTTGGCTGCATCATCAACAGAAGTGGAAGTTAATAAGAGAGCACTTGATGGACAAAAAAATGCCATGGAAGTGCATGAGAAACAGAGAATATTAATCAGTAAATGGTCAAGAAAATAGTTGTGTGGGAGAATTACACAATTATGACCTCTAGATTCTCTTGAGGTGATCTTAAAAAGTCAGTAGGCTGAAATATTTTATCATATGTAAAAATGAGGAGTTGTCAATTGTCCTTAAAACTGCAATCCTATATGAACTTTTTGGATCTACAATAAAACACTTTTTGAACTTCTGCATAAAAATGTTGAAGAATATTAGGTGCGTTAATTGAAGCAACTCTAAAACATGACAAATTACCCAGCTTCTATTTACTATTAATTTCTACCTTTTTAACTACTGAGTGGTATGATATTTAATCAAATCCTTTCTTGTATATCAACAGCAGGTACGTTATGTACAATTACAGCAGACACATTAACCTCACACACTGTCTTATTCATTTGATACCTGTGATAGATAGATTAAAAACATATTTCTGAGACAGACACTCAAACAATTGAGCTACCTTTTTGGAATTTACTACTACACATACTGTCACTGACGACATTTATAAAGCACATATTACATCATGATTCCTAGCTGTTAGGATTTTAAGGAAGATGTGAAACTAGGAGTGTCCCAACAAATGAGCTGCAACCAAAGTATTTTGCAGTTAGTATGACAGCATTGAATAGGAGTAGCAGAAATGTGCAAGTCTGCAGGTTAGCTGGAAGACCATCGACTGATTTTGATTTTGGCAGAGAGGGCACTCTGACTCAAAAGTGGCATACTACCCTGCTTGCCAAACTGATGCTCTATTTATAGTCAGGACGGCCATTATGTTTCCGATGGCAGTGTTTGCGCAGGATGTACCAGTGGAAACCCTATACCGACAGCCCGACTGAGTTGGATACTTTGGATTCGGTGCATCAGATAATCCAACGTATTTTAAGTGGACAGTTTGATCTATTTTTTTCCAGTTCAGAACTGCCAGGGACACCTTTTTCAGTAAAGCTCCCATATGTTTATTGGATACTACCAACACTTCTCAGCAGTGTGTGCCAAGACTAGCCAGTAGTGCAATACTTTCATTGCACATTTCTAACACATCAGAGGAGGACTGCTGCACATTCTATTGTACATTACCAACACTTATCAGCAAGGCTGCTCCACTTACATTGTTAAATACTGTTGAAACCTGAAGGTTGTTTGGGTTATGCTGCAGTGTGATCAAAAGTGCTATTTATGTTATGTTATGTTATGTTAGGGATTTGTAGCGCGCACAGCTACTCAATAGAGTGTCCCGGCGCGAGCCCAAGAGTCAAAGGGAACAAAGCGTAGAAGGACTAAAAACAGGCTAGTTGAACAAGAAAGTTTTTAGCTTTTTTCTAAACTGAGAAGGATTCTTAAGATTACGCAGATCCAGAGGCAGAGAATTCCAGTAAGATACTGCTAGATAGGACAAGGAGCTGCCACCCTTACGTTTCAAACGAAACCTGGGAACAGATGCTAGAAGCATATTCGAGGAACGAAGGCACCTGCCGGGGGTGTAGAACTGAAACCGTTTCCTGAGATAGGCAGGGCCATACTCGTAGAGTGCAATACCAAAGGGGATGATGGACGGAGCGCTTGAGCCAATCAAACACTCACCCCCAGTCAACTGATCTGGGTTTAATCCATCATCATTCTTTAGCTCACTCCACCACCCCAGTTCAGACATGGCCATATGCAAATCAGTCTGACCCTGTGCCTCATGGGAACAGTCCAGCCCGAACTGCCAAGCCATGTCTTCCCTGGACCGGAAACAAGCATCCTGGGACCGGTTTCTGGCTATTCAGCCGTCATCAGCCAGGCTAGCTTGAATCCAGTGGCAAAGTGAGCAAGGGACCCACGTCTGGGCATACCCTGCCAACTTAGGGCGAACAAAGCGATACCAAAGGGGATGATGAACGGAGCGCTTGAGCCAATCAAACACTCACCCCCAGTCAACTGATCTGGGTTTAATCCATCATCATTCTTTAGCTCACTCCACCACCCCAGTTCAGACATGGCCATATGCAAATCAGTCTGACCCTGTGCCTCATGGGAACAGTCCAGCCCGAACTGCCATGCCATGTCTTCCCTGGACCAGAAACAAGCATCCTGGGACCGGTTTCTGGCTATTCAGCCGTCATCAGCCAGGCTAGCTTGAATCCAGTGGCAAAGTGAGCAAAGGACCCACATCTGGGCATACCCTGCCAACTTAGGGCGAACAAAGCGATACCAAAGGGGATGATGGACGGAGCGCTTGAGCCAATCAAACACTCACCCCCAGTCAACTGATCTGGGTTTAATCCATCATCATTCTTTAGCTCACTCCACCACCCCAGTTCAGACACCTGGCTTGGCAGTTCGGGCTGGACTGTTCCCATGAGGCACAGGGTCAAGACTGATTTGCATATGGCTGGGTTCAAACTGGAATGGCATGGTGAGCAAAAAAACGATGGATTTAGGCCCAGATCTCTGTACTGGGGTGAATGTATGACATTGTTCTGCATTCTGTCCATCAACTGTTGTTTTTGCATTTGTCACCCCGAGTGGGATGGGTATGCCCAGACGTGGGTCCCGTGCTCTCCATGCCACTGGAATCAAGCTATCCTGGCTGAAGAGGGTGAAACCCTGAAACCGGTCCTAGGATGCTTGTTTCCAGTCCAGGGAGGACCTGGCTTGGCAGTTCGGGCTGGACTGTTCCCATGAGGCACAGGGTCAAGACTTATTTACATATGGCTGGGTTCAAACTGGAATGGCATGGTGAGCAAAAAACGATGGATTTAGGCCCAGATCTCTGTACTGGGGTGAATGTTTGACATTGTTCTGCATTCTGTCCATCAACTGTTGTATTTGCATTTGTCACCCCGAGTGGGACGGGTATGCCCAGACGTGGGTCCTGTGCTCTCCATGCCACTGGAATCAAGCTATCCTGGCTGAAGAGGGGTGAAACCCTGAAACCGGTCCTAGGATGCATGTTTCCAGTCCAGGGAGGACCTGGCTTGGCAGTTCGGGCTGGACTGTTCCCATGAGGCACAGGGTCAAGACTGATTTGCATATGGCTGGGTTCAAACTGGAATGGCGAGCAAAAAAACGATGGATTTAGGCCCAGTTCTCTGTACTGGGGTGAATGTATGACATTGTTCTGCATTCTGTCCATCAACTGTTGTTTTTGCATTTGTCACCCTGAGTGGGACGGGTATGCCCAGACGTGGGTCCCGTGCTCTCCATGCCACTGGAATCAAGCTATCCTGGCTGAAGAGGGGTGAAACCCAGAAATCGGTCCTAGGATGCTTGTTTCCAGTCCAGGGAGGACTTGGCTTGGCAGTTCGGGCTGGACTGTTCCCATGATGCACAGGGTCAAGACTGATTTGCATATGGCTGGGTTCAAACTGGAATGGCGAGCAAAAAAACGATGGATTTAGGCCCAGATCTCTGTACTGGGGTGAATGTATGACATTGTTCTGCATTCTGTCCATCAACTGTTGTTTTTGCATACTCGTAGAGTGCAGCATGAGCAATGGTCACAGCTTTGAAGATTATCCTAGTTTTAACTGGCAGCCAGTGTAAGTTACGCAAATGTTGCCTAACACTGGAGCGCTTAGGAAGATCCAGTAGAAGACGAGCGGCCGCATTCTGAACAACCTGTAATTTGTCCAAAAGGTAACACGGCAGCCCGACGTAAAGTGCATTTGCATAATCTATGCGAGAGGTAACCAGAGCACGGATAACCGTTTCTTTAGCAGAGAGAGGCAATAACAGTAAGAATCTGCGGAGGAGTTTTAAAATACCAAAGCAGGTGCCAGTGAGTTTGCCAATCTGGTTACCGAAACTGAGTTGCTCATCAAACCAGATGCCAAGATTTTTCACAGGATGGCCAGAAGGAGAAGGACAGGGGGATTCAGTCCGCCAGAAATGATGCCAAAACAATGGGGGAAACTCCCCAAAGAAAAGAATCTCGGTTTTGTCTGCGTTACATATTAACTGAGCCGACGCAAGCCAGCTAAAAACCGCAGACAGACAAACCTTGACATGAGATGTGGCGGACTCGACTTTCTTCCAAGTAAACAAAAATTGCATATCATCGGCATAGGCAACCACTTTGGCACCCAGGTCGTCAGCCAGCTGAATAAGAGGGGTCATATAGAGATTAAATAGCAGAGGACTAAGAATAGACCCCTGAGGAACCCCTGTCAGCAGAGCTTGAGGTGTAGACACAAAAGGGGGGATCCAGACTTGTAGAGTTCTGTTTTCCAAGAAGGATTTTACCCACTCCCAAGCAGTACCGATGTTGCCCAACTTCTGTAGACGGGAAGGAGAAGTGAACAGGGGACAGTATCAAAAGCGGCCGAGAGGTCCAGCAGGACCAAGACGGCCCTGCCCCCAGCATCCAAAGTCTCACGGATAGCCTCCGCTACTTCCACAAGGGCAGACTCAGTGCTGTATGTGGCCCTGAAACCCGATTGGGCAGGGTGGAGAAGGCCTTGCTGTTCAATGAATGATGTGAGCTGCTTGTTGACCATTTTTTCACAAACTTTAGAAATAGCAGGAAGCAGAGAGATGGGGCGATAACTGGAAGGAAGATGGGGATCCAGAGTAGGTTTTTTTATGAGAGGGACAAGCAGCGCCTGTTTCCAGTCAGTAGGAACGAGAGCAAGTGAAAGTGAGGTATTAATCAACTGATTCAAAAATGGATTGACAACAGCAGCAGCTGTAGCCATAAGTTTCACAGGGCAAGGATCATGAGGGAGCCCGATTTGAGGCAAGATAAAGCAGCCAGGGAGTCCGGCAGAGATACAAATTCAAAAGCAGAAAAGGTAACACAGGTAGTGGAGCCAGATAGATAATCAGGGGCCAGCTGAGAAGGCTGGCTATCAGAGTTTTGAAAATGAGATTGCAATGCCCTGACCTTGTTGATAAAAAATTAGAAAGTTCTTCACACCATTTGAGAGAAGGGGTGTGGGCCGCGTTCATAGCATTGGGAGAAATGAAACTTTTTACAATGCTAAACAACTCTTTAACACTATTACTGGACTGGGCAATACGGTCAGTGTAATAGGTCCGCTTGGCCTATCTAATGGCCGCATAGTAAGCCTTTTGGGCCATTTTCAATTTGGTCTTGGCCTCAGAGCCATAGTCTTGTCTCCATTTTCTTTCCAGCCTTTTACTATGCTGCTTCAGAGTTTTGAGTTTATGCCACTTTCGGCCACATGTACGACCATTTTTTTTTGCGACTTGCAATCTGTCAATTTTAACGAATCACAATTTGCGAGTCGCAAAAGGAAATGTAGTAATGTGTCCCAGACACATTTTGCAATTCCAAATGGGGTCGCAAATGACCTACCTCGTCAATATTTATGAGGCAGGTTGCAATTTGCGACCCATTGGGAATGGGCAATAACACAGGGATGGTGGCCTGCTGGGGACAGCAGAACCCCATGTCTTTGTTTGCTTTTGAAATAGAGCAACTTTTTTTTTAAATGCAGCCTGTTTTCCTTAAAGGAAAATGGGATGTGTTTCAAAAACAAAAATGAAATGTTTCAGTTTCATTTTTTAAGAGTAGGCAGTGGTCTGTGGGACCACTGTCTGCTCTAAAAAAACATTTTTGCTGCCAGTCACAAAGGGGAAGGGGTCCCTTGGGGACCTCTTCCAGTTTGCGAATGGCTTACCGCCTACTCAAAGTAGGCAGTAAACTGCGATTGTTTTGCAACTGCATTCCGGTCGCAAAACAATCGTACATGTCCTTGCGACTCGCTATTAGGAAGGGACGCCCTTGGCACACCCCTTCCTAATACCGACTCGCAAATCCTATTTCGCTTGTCGGTGACAGGCTACTGACTTGCAAAATAGGGTTAATACAAGCAACAACCCATTTTAGCGGTCGCAGACGGCCCTCATCGCCGTTTGTGACCATTAAAAATGGTCATACATGTGGCCCCTCGTCCTAATTCCCATGTCTCTGCGCCCAAGTGTATCAGCCTGATTTACAAAAGTAGCTTACAATTTTGAGTAATTAAACATTTGAGTATGTTTACTACTTTCTGGCAATTCCCAATACATGTCTCCTCCAAGCCGAAGGGGCTGGGGGCTGTACACTTTTGAGTAATTTACACTTTTGAGTAGTTTACACTTTTGAATAAGTTTAATGATTTTTGGCTATTCAGAAAATCTAAGTGTAAATGTACTCAAAAGTGTAACTTACGCTCAAATTGTGTGATTAGCCAAAAATGTAGACTTTCTCAAAATTCTACATTTTTTTCAAAAGTGAAAGTTATCTTTGTGAATCAGGCCCTTATATATCTTCCTAGTGTTCCTCTCTCGCTATCTTAAAAGTTTTTGATTCCCTAAACTAGTGTCAAAGTTACAATGTCCCAGTGTGATATATGTTTGCCTTGCTATCTGTACCGTCTCTCTACCATTGCCCTGGTCTAAGGCCTTGTCTTGGAAGTTGTGACTCCCTGTTTCAATGTCTCTTCGCCAGGGCGCATTTCTTCATGTCCCAATGGTTGTGTCTCAATGTACTGGAATCAATGCAACCCTGTCTCATTGCAATTGTCTCTCTCTGTCCAGAAGTTTTTTCCTGCTCTCCCCATGCCGCCCCTATGCACATCTTTCTATGTCCAGGTCTCCCTATGTTAATATTTGTCCATGTCCATCTCACCATATCACTGTCTATGCAGCTCAATGTCCTTTTGTCTTCCTGTGTCTGTTTTCGCATCTGTCTCCCTGTTTTAATGGATGCCTTTGTGTCTATCTGATCCATGTTTTATTGTGTAATTTTCCCTGTGTCTCCTGTGCCCATGTGTTCTCCATTCACCACTTTATGTTTATGTATGCCCACGTCAGCCTCCCCCGTCTCGTTGTCAGTGTCTACCTCTGCCCATAATTCCTCTTGTCTCAATCCACAGTGGCTGACTGCAACCCATCAGCAAATCATCTGTTCAATGAAGCTAAGACCTGTAATTTCCAGGAATAGCTAGACGTTGTATTGAAAACACTTTCATTGTAGCAGGAGCTTCTAAAAAATGAGGCGCTTTACTCAGAAAAGTGTGTGCAGGACACGTGGTGACTGCAATGCAGAAACCAGGATGTGGTAGGAACTTGGAGAGCAACAGCGAAGAGTGCACATAAAGCGACTTGCACAATCTGCAAAATGTTTTTTGTCTAGTGCAGAACACTCAGTTGCAACCCAGATGACAAGGTGCGAAATCTAGCATTTTACATTATCCTGTCAAGATTCCTTATTCACAGTTCACAATCTACATTTCAGACTTTGGATGCTTATTTGTATACAGGCATTTAACAGACATATAGAAATACAAATAACCCGGCTTTATGCTAAGCCATTAATGATGCTATTCGTGTGAGTATTCATCCTTCTTGGAGCACTCTGATTTAGATTTGTCAAATTCAGATTGCTGCTGTGCCCATTACCTGAGCCCTAAACATTTTATAATTTTAAACATATTATTGTAGCATTAAAATGTAGATAACTAGCAACTTGCAGCATCACAGCATTGTATATTTGGCGAAAGAGGGCCTAATATGAGAAATATATGTTGTCGTAAAACAGAAAATAGTCTTTAAATTGAGTTATATGATTAGGTGCACTTGCCATTCTTTTGTTGGACACCTGCCTCTAAAGTAGGCTTAGTCGTAAAAGGTTGAAAGAGTTAAAGAAATGCGGTTCTGAAAATGTTTTTTTTTCCCACTTGAGAACATGTAATAAAGTAGTATAAAATATTTCCTTCAAGGTTACAGTTTAATATAACCCGGAATTTAAGTTGCTAATCTCGTCTGCATACGGCTTCATTAAGGGGTGCAGACATCAGTACATACAGCCCCAGCGGATTCCCTCTCCACAGCTGCATCCCTGTGCTCTTCGATTGCTTGCTGCTCTGTGGGCGCTGGTGCCAGGGAGTGGAACAGGTCTGAATGGAGCTGGGAGGGAGCGTCAAGCTCACGACCCTTTGTTATGCTGAACTCGGGATAGAGCACATTCACACCTGATTCTCAACAACAGTCTGACAGCAGAGGCTGACGAAAGAGACTCTCACCCGCAGCTCAACAGGGGTTGCCTCAAAGAACTGGGCACGGAAGGGTTTCTTATCTTCAGAGGAAGCAAGGTTGTGGCAATGTTACCTGCAAATTCTCATCCACAATCCTACATTACCTACAGCTGGAAAAGTAGGTAAAGTCAGGAATCTGCGAAAGCACCTACAGTGCACGTTCATGCATCCAACATTTTTTCTGTTACTGTTTGACAATATCCAAATTTCATACATTTTTCTTTCCATTCAGTCACACGACGGCTTGGGGGTACAGTGACCTGTGCATAATTTACCAATTTGCCTTCCACCGTTTTCTGTTCTAGTTTTAATATTGCACTATTTCTTTTTCGATACTAATACTTTCTTACTCACTGAGCCACCCGTTTTATAGACACACATTCTGTACACCATTATTTGTTTTCATTTTGTGTTTTACTATGATCTTCATTTTACCTTTTTTCAAAAGATTTGGAGATTCGTAGTGCCTTGAAATGTTAGTTGCTAGCTTCATGTGCAGCGTCTAACATTCCCAGACAGCGTGCGAAGATGTGCCTCATGCACATGGCACCTGCTCCTCATGCTCAGCTTCAGTACTGAGTGCACATCCCTCCATAACAGAAGTTCCATGGAGTGCCATGTTCATAGCAGCGAACACCATAGTGTGCTTTCTGTGCATTGTTTGCATAGCTGCAGTCTCAGGCATGTGGCTCCTGCATATCTGCTATGTCCAGCATGTGTTTACTGTACATTGTGTGTACAATAATGTGATTACAATGTGGCTTCAGCATTAAACATGCACTTATTGCTACGCTTGCGACAAAGACTTCACATGGACGTTGACTCGCCAAAATGCCAGGGGTAGTGAAAGTGACATGACACACCCTTTTACCTTAATGGCATCACAGGAAGAGACCATGCCATGAATCTTCCCAGTAAGTGAGGCCACATAACTAGATCATAATGGCATGACAGTATTTGACAGCGCTGACATTCCCAAATAGCTGTATGAATACTGACAACACTACACAGAAATGCCCAATATTAGGATGCAAAAAGAAGAACCCAACCGTCTATTGAAGAAGCTGGAATGAATTTACCAGTCTGTGAAAATTCACTTATTCGGAAATTCAAAAGCATTTATTTGCTTATCTTTTTGAACTTTTTTTTATATGCGCAACTCTTTTCATTTGTATCACATGCCTGTCAAAAAGACACTTCAACTTCACAGTGATTACATGTGTTAAACGAACAGTGTGAACTACATTTATACATAAATAAAAAACACATTCAATTTTTACAAGACGGAATAACTAACTCAAATCAATGTACATTCATTTGTGTGAAACATAATAAATAAATCCAGTCGGTTTCATGAACAACAACCAGTTTTGTATTAAACTGCACTATTTTTGTATAACTCATCAAAGGATGGGGACTGAGCAGGTGCAGTGGCGCTGGGGCTTAGACGTTTGTGGAGCCCTCTGCAGTATGCTTCCAGCACAGGAATGCAACTAACATTAGTGCTGCGGGTAGAGTCAATCCAGGGATAATAATGTAAGGAGCCCAGTGCAACATACTCCTATGGCCCAGATGGCTGAGGATCACAGTGCAAACTGCTCCCAGGTTAGAGCACAGGGGCACAGATATCATTAGTGCAGCAGGTTCAGTGGCACCAGGACTAAAGGAGAAGAAGAGATCACTGCAGCCAAATTCTAGCCAAGCATGGAGCACAAGCGCAGGAGTTCAGTGGTATCAGGCATAGGCTGGGTTAAGAGCCAACAGCAGCCTGCTCCCAGTAGTAAGGACTGGGGTGCTGCTATCATTGCATTGTATTATGAAATGAAATGAAATTTGTACTTGTAAAGCGCACTTATACCCCCAAAGGGGTGTCCTGGCGCTGTACGCATACCGCTGTGGAACCCTTCCTGGCTTTTCCCTGTGAAATGTCCAGTCCTGGGCACCCCCAGGGTGAAGCCAGGCATCCCAGCGCTGTTGTGGAGATTAAGCAAGCTATTGCCCAGAGTTGCAGAGTGGGACCCATGATTAGAATAGGCACCGAGGCAAGAATTATCAGGTCCGAGGAAATTGAGCCCAAGACCCGCCGAGGCGGGAATTGAACCCTGGTCCCGGGCCAGATCTCTGCATCAGGGTCTGCCGCTCTAACCATTGAGCCACAAGTACTATAGCACTTACACAGTGCTTCATACTCCTATGTGGGATGCCGAAGCACATTTTTGGATGGGTAGCATGCAGTAGCGGTCCGGGGTAGGAGTGCCGGCCGGGCGGTGACGTGGGGTGGGGGGTAGTAAACCACGGATTACAGCCGAATACAGGTAAGTAAACATTTAAATAAATAAAACGAATCTCGTTACACGCACTGCATCGCATTTGGTGATGCAGTGCGCCCAACGAAATTCGTTTTATTTATTTAAATGTTTACTTACCTGTATTCGGCCGTAATCCGTGGTTTACTACCCCCCACCCTGCCCCTCCCCCACCCCGCCCTTCCCCCACCCCACGTCACCGCCCGGCCGGCACTCCTACCACGGACCGCTACTGGTAGCATGATACACCATCAGTGAGTGCGTGGCTCGCAGAGTGTTGCATTTATCACCCTATGTGGGAAATGTTTTATCATGCGCAAGTTACCAGAGAGGTGCTTTTATTTTGTTTTGGGGAGCAGTGCCTATGGACGAGCTGTGACACATAGGCACACAAATTATAATGTTGTTAGTCTATAGTCAGCAACATGGTGCTAGCCTAATCAGAGGCACAGTGGCGTTCTGTGTTCATGTACTCCAAAACGGGGAACAATCAGAGAAGGCCTAGAAATCTAATTGGCAGCATGCACAGGGCAAAGATCCTGTCAAATGAGTGAGAAAAATGCGAGGGGTATGCGAAATTTGCTTTTGTGTGATTACATGACATTTTAGGAAAATTATGAGCAATAACGCATAATGATGCAAAATGCGAATCCATCATTTAATGCTATATTTTAGCGTGAAATGTGTTCTCATGTCAATTTTAATGTGAGGACACATTTCGAGGTAAAAAATATCACAAAAAACCACAGGTGGAGTGAGGAACAGCAGCTTTCGTTCTGGCCATATGCGTTCTCCCCATGTGTTTGCGGTAACATTTTGCTGTCAACAACAGCACATATTTACGCAACGTAACGAAATGGCACAATTTCAGGACTTTCGCTTAACAAGAAATTCCCAAAATTACACGAATTACTATGGTGTGATTTCAGTTTCGCCCAGGCCTAAAAATTATGCCAGATGGGCAAGAATAGAAGTTAGTGATATGAACAGTAGTCATGCAACTTTTTATTAAAGGCAGAGATACTACCTACTAATGTACAGTTATGTCATTGACCTTGGAGCAGAACACCACGCGATGTGAAAGATTTTTGATTTAAATAAATGCTACTCATAAGGTGTTCTTGTAAAAGGTATATTATATGGAAAAAAGACCATTAAAAAACACACACACAAACATTGGCACATTGTCAACATTTGTGCGTAAATGAATGTTTAAAACCGAGCTATCTTTGCTCTGCTGGAGGAAAAAAATTATCACATCGAATTGCAATATGCATTTGTTTTTGGGGGGATTTGCTTATGTGGGGCCCAGCCTCATCACATAAGGTAAAGAATGTTACTTGGTTGCTGGTTTGAAGATATTTCTTTTTCACAGCAAAGTATGCTTTGCTTTTAAAATTGTGTTATGCACTAATGTTAGTGGACTCCAGTTTGGGATGTTACTGTAGTTGGTAGAAATCTACAGACACTGGGGTCAGGGGGTTAAAGCGAATCGGCTGGAGCTGGCAGTGTCAAGGTCTAGGCCCTTTGTCATTCAGAGCTGCCGGGACAGCGCTCCTTCGCACCTCTTCTTGGGCCAGAAGAATGACAATGGAAGCCCTCACCTTGCACATCAACAGGAGGGGGAGGGGTTGCCACAAAGGATGGAGCAGGGATCGGATACAGCTGTTCTCCTTGGAGTGTAATGTTAAAGGGTTTGCAGTGACGGGAATGGGAGCTTCTAGTCTTAGGCCTGGGAGAAGGTGCATTTAAGCACATGAAAGACTGACTTGGAAATTGTTTTTAAACATAGTCTGCAAGTCAATTTGTGGAAGAAACGGAGAATGATTAAAATAGTGAAAACAAAAGACAAGCTACATTAAATCTGTTAATATTCAAAAAACAAACTCTGCTCATGCATTACTGCGAAAGATTATCTGCAACATGCAGAGCGGGAACTGTCTAGAATGTGCTTGCGCTTCTACCCTAGTGTGAATTTATGTGCACAATGTCTGACCACATTTAAAGATGTTGCATTAAGTGCTACATGTACGATTTTTCAGCACTGGATCGTCGCAAGCTTCTCCTTAGAACGGAAGTTGAGTGCAGAAACGCTGGGCTCATTAAGAGTAGACTATGAAATCATGGCTTAATTCTTTAGATTAAAGAATTAGTAGTGTATAACTTTTCTGATTGCAAATGCAGGACTACAAGCCTCAGAATGCAAACAACCCTTGGCACCTTTCAGGACATGGGCTATGTGCGACCATATCGAAGTCACACATCCTTGTAATATTTAAGACCCAGTAGGGATCTTTTTAGTTCTTGTGGACACGTCACAAGTAGGGAATTATTTTGGGCATCGCACTCAAAAGCACTAAAAAAGTTGACAAACACACTATGCAATGGAACAACATTCTTATAAAGCTCTGGCTAACCATGAGTACTATTGCCACTTCACTGTACATTGAGAACATGCTCTTCTATTTATTAGATAATATTTCCTTCATGGCTATCCAAGTATGTAATTCATAATAGAGTATCTTGGAGAATATTTTGGTAGGTGGACATAGCAGGACAAGCAGTCTGTGATACAAAGTATTAACCTATTGAGCCTCCTAAATATAGGCACCAATAGTGCTCCCTTCCACTCTTGAAGTGTATGGAAGACCTCCTAAGATGACATGAAAAAGTGAGAATAAGCCATGGTGCACCAAATATGAGCTTGCTTCATATTGTTTTTTATTTAGGCCATCTGGTCCTACGGCTATAGAAACATTCCATTAATCAATTAGCGTAGTCACTCTCACTTTTTAATTTGTCTCCGCAATTGCAATAAGAACTGAACAGTCAAATATGAGCAGAGGAGCTATGCTGTTATGAACACCAACTAGTTTAGTTATATATCCTACCCAAAAGGCTGGAGGGATCTCTTCCTTTGATAGAGTAGATAGCTCCACAAATATGTCTTTTCAGATTAATTCCTATTTTGTTTTAGTGCCCCTATAGTCTCGAACATGTTCACTATAGTGTTCCAGTTCCTTATAACTGTATTTCATTTCTTGTGAATAATCAGATTTTTCAGAATCAGGTTTTCTCTTTTGATATTGAGGTGAATTAGTCAATAATTTAAAGTGGCTCCCATTTCCTACACACTTTTCTGAGGTGTTTAAGGTTATTGCTAACATCTCTAGCTTATCACTGCCAATTAATCACTCCATCAAGCAGGATTTATAAAGCATGGCTAATCATCTGTGAGGGTAGCCAGGTGCTAAGGGACTTGCTGCTTCGGGTGGGTTCAGTTGAACAGCCAGGTCTTAAGTGCCTTCCGGAATTCTAGGAGAGAGATCGAGGTCCGGAGGTGAAGGGAGAGGTCATTCCAAGATTTAGGAGGAAGGTAGGAGAAGGAGCACCCTTCACTGTTGCTTCGGTGGATGCAGGGGTTGTGTGTGAGGGAGAGGGAAGAGGAGCGTAGGTGTCTGGAGAGTTGGTGGACATTCAGTCGGTGGTTGATGTTTGCTGGTCCTTGGCTGTGTAGGGCTTTGTAGGTGTGGATCAGCATCTTGAATTGACTTCTCTTCTGTATGGGGAGCCAGTGGAGTTTCTTGAGGTGAGGGGTGATGTGGGTCTATTTGGGGAGGTCGGGATGAGTCTGGCCACTGAGTTCTGTATGATTTGCAGTCTTTTCAGGAGGTTAGTGGTGATTCCTGCATGGAGTGTGTTGCCGTAGTCGAGGCGGCTGATGACTAGGGCTTAAGTGACGGTTCATCTGGTATTGACGGGGAGCCATTTGAAGATTTTCTGGAGCATGCAAAGAGTGAGGAAGCAGGCTGATGAAACTGCGTTGATCTGGCTTTTCATGGTGAGTTTGCTGTCCAGGGTGATGCTGAGGTTGCGAGCATGGTCTGTCAGAGTGGGTGAGGGTCCTAGTTTGGAGGGTCATGAGGAGTCGTTCCATGGGGAGGTGTTGTTGCTGAAGATCAGCACTTCTGTTTAGTCTGTGCTGAATTTCAGGCAGTTATTTTTCATCCAGTTGGTGACACTCATCATACACCTGCGGAAGTTGGCTCTCGAGGTGGTGAGGTCTTCTGAGAGTGAGAGGATGAGCTGGGTGTCGTCTGCGTAGGATATGATGTTTAGTCCATGGGCTCTGATGATGTTGGCCAAAGGGGTCATGTAAGTGTTGAGCTGTGTGGGGCTGAGGAACAAGCCTCGAGGGATGCCGCAGATGATGTTCTTGGGTTCCAAAGTGAACGGAGGTAGGCGGATTCTCTAGATTCTTCCAGTGAGGAAGGAGGCGATCCATTTGAGGGCATCTCCTTGGATTCTGATGGGATGATGTCTTTTGATTAGGGTGTGGTGGAATACAGTGTTGCATGCTGCAGAGAGGCTGAGGAAGATCAGGGCCGCCATTCCTCCCTGGTCAAGGAGAGTTTTGAAGTCATCGGAGGCAGCGATCAGGGCAGTTTCGGTGCTGTGGTTGGTGCGGTATCCAGATTGGGAGGTGGCCAGAAGATTGTTGTTCTCCAGGTGTTCTGCAAGTTGGCAGTTGGCTGCTTTTTTCGAGGACTCTGGTGGGAAAGGGTAGCAGAGAGATGGGATGGTAGTTCTTGAGTTTGGTGTGGTCGACGGATGGTTTCTTGAGAAGGGTTTGATTTCTGCATGCTTCCAATATTCGGGGAAGGTGGCCAAGGTGATGGATGCATTGAAAATGGCAGTAAGCTTGCTGCTGATTTTCTTGCTCCTAAGATTGAAGATGTGGTGTGTCGGGTTCGTGGAGGGTGCAGTGTTCTGTGTGGTAAGCTGGTCCCAGAAGGTGAGTAGGTGGTCAGGGCTCTCATTTGTAGAGCGAGGTGGCTGAGGAGGTCAGAGGGGGCGGGTTGAAGTCCGAGTTTCTGTAGATGGTGGAGATACTGTCATGGAAGAAGTTTGCAGGGTGTTGCAAAGTTCCTGGGAAGTGGTGATGATGATTTCGGTGGCTGAGGGGTTGGAGAACTCTCTGACGATTTTGAAGAGTTCTTTGCTGTGGTTTCGGCTGGCTTTGCTGCGGTCCACCAGGGTGTTCTTTTTTGTCTCCTTCAGGTGCTGGTGGTAGTGGTTGAGGGCTGTCTGGAAGGTGGCTCTGTCTGTGGAATCCTTGCTAGTGCGCCATCTCCTTTCTAGTTGCTTGCAGTTGCGTTTCATGGTTCTTAGTTCCATGGTGTACCAACTGGCCTGTTTGGTGGATCTTTTGCGTATGCTGGGATTAGTGGGGGCGACTCTGTCGGTGCAGTCAGTGATCCAGACCAAGACGTTTTTGACAGCCTGTTCTATGTTTCCTGTAGTATCAGGGTGGGAAGTGTTGAGGGCATCGGTCCACTGGCTGTCTGACACTTTGATCCAGCTAGGGTAGGGGGGCACTGGGAGGCTTGGTGGAAGTGCCGGGAGGGTCTTGTGATGATGAAGTGGACAATGGTGTGGTCTGTCTAGGTGAGTTCGGTGACATGACTTTACTTGACTCTGTCACTGGCCGTGAAGATGGGGTCAAGCATGTGTACTGCGTTGTGAGTGGGGCTGGTAAACTAGTTGGGTGAGGCCGATGTTGTTCATGCTTTCGAGGAGGATGGCCATGTTGGTGTTGTTGATGTCATCGAGATGGAAATTTAGGTCTCAGAGGAAGATGTAGTCCCTAGAGTCTATGGCGAGCAGGGAGATGAAGTTGGGAATGGCGTTGCAGAAGCTGGGGTGTGGTCCTGGAGGTCTGTAGGCGAGGATGCCTCTGATGGTGGATTTGCCATCAGTTTGGAGCTTGAGATTAAGGAGATCCATGATTGGGTTGGTGTCGTCTTCCACTGTACAGCACATTACTCCACTCGCCAACACTTTACTCCACTCTACATTACTTTGCAACACTCTACGCTACGCCTCTCTACAACACTCCTCTATGCCCCTCCACTCTACATCACTCCACTCTATGACACACTAGTCCACTCCATGCCACTTAACTCTAGGCCACTCTACTCCACTCTACGGCACTCCACTCTGAGCCACTATACGACTCTACTCCACTCTAGACCACTCCACTCTGACACTTTACTCCCCTCTATGCTCCACCACTCCACTCTATGACACTCCACTCTACGACACTTCACACCACTCTAAGACCCTCCACTCTATGCCACTTGATGCTACTCTGACACTCTATGCCACTCCACTCTTGCTGCACCACTCTACTCTGGCACTTTACTCCAGTCTACGCTACACCACTCCACTCTACAACACTCTATGCCACTCTATGACACTCCACTCTGACACTCCACTCTACGCCACTCCATGCCACTCTACAACACTCTATGCCATTCTGCTACACTCCCTGCCCTCTACTCTACTACACTACACTCTACACCACTCCACTGTATACTACTCCACACCACTCCACTCTATGCCACTCCTCTATGACACTCTACAACACTCCACTCTACTACCCTCCACTGTACTCTATGCCCCTCCACTATGTGACACTCTACACCATTCCGCTCTATGTCACTCTATGATACTTCACTCTGTGACACTCTATGCCACTGTACGCCACTCAATGCCACTCCACTCTACTACACTCTATGCCACTTCACTCCACTCTGTGACACTCCACGCTATGCCACTCCTTTCTATGACACTTTACTCCATTATTTGCTATGCCACTCCACTCTACTCAACTCTACTCCACTCCACTTTATGGCACTACACTCTACTCCACTCAATAACACTTTACTCAATTCTACAACACTTTACAACACTCTATGCTACACCAATCTATGCCACTCCACTCTATATCACTCCACTCTATGGCACTCTACTCCATTCCACTCCATGCCACTCTACGACACTCCACTCTACAACACTCTACTCCACTCTATGCTAAACCACTCTATGCCACATCACTCTAGGCCACTCTATACCACTCCACTCTTAGCCACTATACGACTCTACACCACTCTATGCCCCTCCACTGTACGCCCCTCCTCCCTACGCCCCTCCACTCTGCAACACTCCACTCTACCTCACTCTTTGCCCATCCACTCCCCTTCACTCTGTGCCCTTCTGCTCTACGACCCTCCACTCTATAACCCTTCACTCCATGACACTCCACGCTACTCTACTATACTCCACAACACTCTACTCCACACCACTCCATGCGTCAGTCTACTCTATTCCACTCCACTCTAATCCACTCTACGCCCCTCCACTCTATGCTCCTCCACTCTACGCTCCTCCACTCTACGCTCCTCCACTCTATGCCCCTCCACTCTACGCCCCTCCACACTATGCCCCTCTGCTCAGCGGCACTCCACTCAATGCCATTCCATGCCACTCTGCGCCACTCTATGCCACTCCACTCTGTACTCCGTGCTATGATACTTCACTTTACTCTACTCTACTCCACAACATTTTACTCACTGCATGACACTTTAATCAACTTAATGCTATGCCACTCTACTCTATGACACTCCACTCCATGATACACCACTCTGTTCCACTCCACTCTACTCTATACCACTCCACTCCATGACATTCCACTCCACGATAATTCACTCTATGTAACTCCATTCTATACCACAACAATCTACGACACTCTATGCCCCTCCACTCTACAACCCCTACTCTACGTCACTCCACTCTATGACACTATACTCTCGACACCCCTCTACGCTAATCCAAGCCACTTAACTCTAGGTCACTCAACTCCACTCTACACCACCCCACTCTAAGACACTCCACTCTACAACACTTTATGTCACTCTACGTGACTCCACTCTATGCCAATTCACTCCAATCTATTCGAGTCTAAGGTGCTTTACTCCACTCTGCGCCCCTACACTGTGCGACCCTCCACTCTATGCCCCCCACTCTATGTCCCTCCACTCTACGACTCTCCACTCTACAACACTCTGCTCTATGACGCTCCACTCTATAACTCTCCACGCCACTCTACGTTCCTCCACTCTACACCCATTCACTCTATGGCCCTCCACTCTACACCCCTCCACTCTACACCCTTTTACTCAGTGCCCCTCTATGAGACTCCACTGTATAGCACTCTATGACACTCTACTCCCCTCCACTCTATGTGATTTTACCTCACTCCACTCTAAGCCCCTCCACTCTACATCCCTGCACTGTATGCTGCTCTACACCACTTTAAGCCACTCTACACCACTATATTCTACTCCACTCTACAACACTTTACTCCCCTCTATGTTACACCACTACTCTTTATGGCCACTCTGCTCTATGACACGCCACTCTACGACACTGCACTCTACATCACTCTGCATGACACTCCACTCTATCCCACTCCGCTCTATCCCACTCCACTCTATCCCACTCCACTATACAATACTCCACTATACAATACTCCACTATACAATACTCCACTCCATGCCACCCCACTCTACGCCACTCTGTGCCCCCCTTCTCTACAACACTTTGCTCCACTCTACTCTAGGCCAATCCACTGTGCACCCCTCCACTCTACGCTACTCTATGCTACTCTTCACCAACCTACTCTACTATACTGTACGCCACTCTACGCCACTGTACTCAACTGTTTGCCACTCTACTCAGCTGTTCACCACTCTACTCAGCTGTTCGCCACTCTACTGCACTCTACTCGACTCCAATCTAAAACACTTTACTCCACTCTATGACACTCTACTCCACTCTAAGACATTTTACTCCACTCTAAGACACTTTACTCCAATCTACGACACTTTACTCCAATCTACGACACTTTACTCCAATCTACAACAGTATACTCTATGACACTCCACCCTACGACACTCCACTCTATCCCACTCCACTCTGTGACACTCCACTCTATGACACTCCACACCACCCTACTCTATGACACTCTATGCCAGAGGTCTTCAATCTGTGGGGCGCGACACCCAGGGGGGCCGTGGAGGCATGGAAAGGGAGTCGCGCTCTTCATTTGCTAAAAAAAACATCCCAGACGTAGTTAAAATGCTTTCCCTGGAGTTTTATTCAGGGACTCTCGTGTGCTGGGAAATCAAAGCCAGACAGACATCTAAACACACCTTTCTACCAGTGTGTTGCTGGCCTGAAAGAAATGCAAATGTGCACAACGAGTTAATCTGCAAATGTAAAGGACTTGCAGATTAACTCGTTGTGCACATTTACATTTCTTTCAGGCCAGCAGCACACTGGCAGAAAGGTGTGTTTATCCGTCTGTCTGGGTTCGATTTCTCAAGGACTGGAGAGTGCTGTTGCAGTTAACAGCAGGCCTGGGCGTAGTTCGTGGAGTTTTGCTACGCAGGACTTCGCGAAGTTACAAAAAAACTCAGCGAAGTTCCGCGAGTGGCGTAGTGCAGTGCGAACTGCAGTTTGTGCTGGTATTCCTGCTGCTCGGGTAGAAATTCTACCCGAGCGGCAGCTCCGCTCGCAAACTTACTGTTCATGGATCGCAAACTTACCGTTCGCGATCGTGAGCGGGGAAAAAACTCTGCTGCACATCGCGAAGCGGAGTTTTCTGCACTCCGGAACTCCGCGGAGTGCAGAAAACTCCGCAAACTCCGCAAACGGAGCGAAGTTCACCGCCCAGGACTAGTTAACAGACAGTGGCTTAAACCAAACGTGAGGGAGCCCCCCTGGAAGATATGCTGAAGGGGCCCCTCACATGTGGGGGGGCTTTGTTAGGTCCCTGGTTGCTGTAAGTAGCATACACATCTGCCAAGCAAATGATGGCAGCAGTGACCAACGTTCAGTCTAACGCTGCACCGAACCCCACATCCTTATATAGGATTATTTTTTGCGTTAAATATTTTGTGATTAGAGGAGCAATTTTCTGCATGCTATTTATTTACATTTGGGCACTTCTAAAGCGCTATAGCCAGGTAGGTACCTCAGCGCTCATTTTTCAAAGACCATTTCTGCAAATCACTAACCAGTCATATAAAATCACAGGAGCCTTGTAGTGGAAAAGCCAGGTGTTTAGTAGCTCTCTAGTCTAAATCTCAGCACAGTGTGTTCTCTTCTCAGATTCAGTGTAAACCAGTTCTAGAGCATTGCTGCAGTCACTGAAAAAATCTTTCCCCATAAAGTTCTCTGAAACTTGGGAAGGGTGAATAACCAAGCTTTTTCTGGGCGCAGACTGTACTTGGGGGTATAGAACCTAGATTTGTGGGTAAGAGGGCTATGTCTACCGCCATATAATGCTTTATGAACTAAGCATATGCATTTAAAGTTAACCCTCTGAAAAACCTGAAGCCAGTGATGTTTATTTAGGCACTTTGAGAAGGACTTATGTTTTTTAATGCTTAGTATGAGTCACGTTGTGACATTTTGTACTAATTGCGGTTTATTCGAGGCTTTTGCAGGATCCCCAGCTATACAGCATTACTGTAATCAAACCTCATAGTCACAAAAACATTTAAAATCTGTATTCTTTTCTGGATGTTGAACAGAAACCTAACTCGTTTTAGTATTCTTAATTGAAAAAAACAATTCTTAGTAATTGAGCAAATCTATTTATACACTGGTAGGTCAAAATAACATTTTATTACAAGATTCTTTATCAAATGTACAGGGGGGGACTCTGATCTAAAGAGACGACTCCCACACCATTCACAGAGGAAGTGGTGCCAGAATTTCTACCTGGTTTCCCTACTATTCCTATTGTCCAAATCTTGTCTCATGTTTTGTAAACACTGAACCAAAACGGTACAGTAGCTCAGTGAGTTGAGTGTGCATTGCTGAAAGCTGTGTGACCTGAAAATTGCTGGATAAAAGCAAGGAAATGAAATTCAGAGTTTCATCCGTCTAAGGTTGTTAAAGGCAGTGGCATTTTAAATGGGAAACACTATTGATTGTTTATTAAAATGTTCTATGTAAAAGTGCAGAAGAATTAGCAGCTTGTTATACTGCTTTGTGATAGTGAGAAAGGAATGTCTTTGTATGGTAATACATGCATATGTATGTCCTTCCGAGCATGCACCTGACGTACCGACATGGCAGAGTTAAAAGCAAATTGTAAAATTGTAAGATAATAGTTTCCGACTAGAGAGGAAGAGATTGGTAATTTAAAGAGGCTATGTATTGAGTTCAGTCATCCTGGGAGGCGTGTTATTGATCCACGCAGAGTGAGGAAGCATTGGAGGGTTACCTAGAATGTCATCCCAGAATGTTTCCAAAGGTGATGGTGGGAGAAGACCTTTTAGGCAGTGAAGACTTAGGCGACAGAATGACAGACGGACAATGTAATACACTAACTATAGGAGCTCTGAACAAAAAATGCACTTGTTCCGTGCAAAACAGAATGTAAAGGGTGATAGCACGGCCAATAAGGGTGAAAAAACATTTGTTCTCGTTATTCCGCATTACTTACCACCAATGCTGTGATCAGATGCTAGTCGACTGATAGCCAGCAGTAATAATGTTGGCACCCAGGTGATTTTACTTCTGTTATTACCTCAGGTGACGCTAAAATCTACTGACTATATGCAAGAAATGCGTTTTTCCCCCTAAAATGACCTCATTTTAGGAGTTAGTCAATGGAGACCAAGCTAGTAGCTGCTATCATGTGTTTAAACAAAACATTTGAAAACCATTGTAATTTAACTATTTTGAGCAGACTCGCTGTAGATTTTTGGAACACCCTAACAACAATATTTTGTGGAACACTTAAAAAAACACATAATAGCTGGCCTTTAATGAAGTGGCCGGTGCCAAAATATTGAAGCGCTGTAGCTCAGTAAATAACACTCGTTACTCAATTCAGTTGTATTCTATTGCAATTTTACAATTTTATTAAACACACTTCGGACATTCTGACCTTCAGCACTAGCGTAACGAAACTTGAGCCCCCCCCTGCAAACTACATGGAGGGCCCCCCTCTGGACTGTCAAGAGCTGTCACGCCAGGGTACTGTGCTAAGGGGCCCCCCTGGAGCTCGGGCCCCCGCACCGCGGAGGCCTTTGTTACGCCCTGTTAATAGATCAAATCACTTGAAGCTTTTTGAGTGGTAGTGAGCTGTGAAGTTCTTACTTTTAATTGTTATTGTATTTACATAGCGCTTACTTTCCCTGAGAATGTGTTGAAGGGACACTTATGTAAAAAAAACTGTATTACATAGGGTCTGGATATTACTAAAATCTATTGGTCTCATTTACAGTGAAATGGTGTTGGGCAGCTCCGCAAGTATTTTTGATGCGCTGCCAATTCAAAAGGGCAGGAATGGACTGTATTTATAAGATACGGTGCACTCCTGTCCTTTCTGCCGGCGCACAATTTGGTGCCTAGCACCAATGCAGGCACCCTTGCACCACGGTGCAAGGGTGTCTGCATTGTTGGCAGGATTGGTTTTGTGCAAGAAGGCATGCCTTCCTGCGCAAAAACAACCCATGGATGCCTTTTCCACATAGAATGAGGAAACAATTGAGGAGACATAAAGATATTTCTCCTCATTAGGCTTCCCCTGGGGCAGCGTACAGTTTTGACGCATCCTCAGGTTTACAGATGCTTGTAAATCTGGGAATGTGTCAAAACCCATGGGAAAACCCATCGCAATGCCCATGGAACGCCCCCCCCGACGCACTATAAGGCAACGCACAACTTGTGCTGCGTTGCCTAACAACATATCTAGGACGCCATCAAAAGCCACACAAAGTGACTTTGCGTGGCCTCGTAGATATGGGTCTGCTCTCTGTGCAACCAGAGCATCATAAAAAATGATGCATCGGCAGCGCAAGGGGCTTATAAATAAGCCCCTATATTTTGGAAGCAGCCTTATATTTTGGAAGCACCATTTTATCGTAAAAAACATTTTGCACATTTTGTAGCGGTCTATCTTATACTGCGTGTAATGCAAGTATAAAATAAAGACTTACATATTCACAGTGCTTTCAGTGACAGGTTGTGACCTCATAGCACTAAAAACTACACAAGTCACTATTCTCCACTGCACCAACCACGATTTAATTCTGTGGTTTCACACAGACGTTTGCAGTGCATTAACTAATAGAGGTTTCATAATTTATTATAGTGCATTTCCCACTTAGTAACAACTTTTTAAAATGTATTTATTATTCATTGAAGCTGCCCTTTATTTTATATGTAGCTACCTGACTGTGAAAGACCTAAAAAACGTACGTATGTTTTAATTATGATGAATGATGTTCAGCTACCTCCAGTTACATGCAGCTGTAAATGCCAAGCCGTCAGCATCCCATGAAATATAGTATGGTTTTCCTCTGATGCCGTGCAATAAAGTTGCAGCCCATGCATTACATCTATTATACCAAGGGCTACTGGAATTATGTGATTGTGCGGCCGAAGCGATTTTAGCATACTTATAGACTTGCCGCATTTGCCACATAATCCATCATCTGCCGCATAATCTGCTGATTTTAACCAAAAAAGATGTATTTACTCAAAAGGTTTAAAAGTTACTAAAAAGCAGCAAAATGTGTTGCCGCTCTGTAGAAGGCCCTCTGTAAAGCTGTACTGGTCCTCTTTTTGTTGCTTATTGCTATATTTTGGTGTTAAACTGGTACTAATGAGGTGCAACCACAGATTGGCCGTTTCTCTGGAGAACATTTATGGTTGTCAATGATAAGGACTACCAGGTTCTAGAAATTGTCAGGAGGGGGTCCTTACGCCTAAAAATTTTGATGGGGGGGGTCTCGGCATCAAAACGTTTGAAGACCACTGCTCTATGCCCCTCCACTCAACGAACCTGCACTCTACGCCACTCTACACCACTCTATGTCACGCTACACCACTCTACTCTATTCCACTCTACAACACTTTACTCCACTCTACGCTAAGCAACTTCACTCTCTGCCGCTCCACTCTCCTCCACTCTACGACATTCCATTCTACAACCCTCCCCATCACTCCACTCTACAACACTCCACTCTGTCCCACTCCACTGCATCCCACTCCACGACACTCCACAACACTCTATGATACTCCACTCTACAACACTTTACGCCACCCCACCCCACTCTATGACACTTTACTCCACTCTACAGTATGCCCCTTCACTCTACGCTCCTCCACTCTAAGCCACCCTGCGCCACTCCACTCTACTGTACACCACTCTATGCCACTCCACTCAACTGTTCACCACTCTACTGAACTCTTTGCCACTCCACTTTGGATACTTTGCTCCATCCTACAACACTTTATTCCATTCTCCTCCACTCTATGACACTCCATGACACTCTACTCTATGCCACTCTACTCCACGCTACTCTACATCACTCCACTTTACGACACTCTAATCATGACACTCTATGCCCCATCACTCTTGTCCCTCCACTCTACGACTCTCCACTCTATGACACTCCACTCTATGCCCCTCCACAACACTGTAGGACACTCTTCTACACTCTAAGCAACTCGCTCTATGTACTCCACGCCACTTTATTCTATGCCACTCCACTCTACTCTATGACACACTACTGAAATCTACTCCACAACTCCACTCTACACCACTCCACCCAACTCTATGCCACCCCATTCTACGACACTCAATGCCACTCCTCTCTTCAACACTCTGCTCTACTCTACTCCACTACACCCTACTCCACTCTACTCAACCACACTTCACTCTACTCCATGACCCTCCAGTCCAGTCCACACCACTCTACTCCATGACATGCCAATCTACTCCATGACACTCCATAACACTCCCCTCCACTCTATGCCACTCCAGAACTCTCCACTTCACCATATGCCCCTTCATTTTACATCACTCCACCCTACTCCACAACACTCCATGACACTCCACAACACTCCTCTCTACTTTCTGCCACTCCACAAACCTCCACTCTCCTCCCCTCCCCTCCCCTCCACTCCACTCCACTCTACACCACTCTACAGCACTCTACTCCACTCTACACCACTCTACACAATGCTACTCCACTCTACTTCACTCTATTCTATAGCACTCCATGACACTCCACATCTCTCCACTCTACTCCACGGCTCTCCACTCTACTTCACCACACTCCACTCTATGACACTCCACAGCCCTCTACTCCACTCTACACTGCTCCACCCCACTCTACACCACTCCACTCTACCACATTCTACTCCACTGTATGGCACTCCACTCTATGACACTCCACTCCATGCTACTCTCCTCTATGCCACTAACTTTTAGCCATGTTTAACAACAGTCATGCTCGTGTACAAAATGGCTGAAACACATTGGCAAAGTCAATAGATCTTGCATAGACCTATTGGCTTGCCAATGCTTGTTATGATTGTTCTTCACCCGCCCTTGGGAATGGCAACAAACTGTTTTAATTTGGAAAGCTTCAGGAACAGTTTAAGCTGTTCAAATGTTTTAAATGTACTTATATATTATAGTGATATTTAAATATATATTCATAGAAGTTCACTATTATTATAAGCACATGCCTTTTCTGTTAAAAATAAATTTCCCCATGCTGTGGGCATAACATTGCTTTAGTTAGCTGCCTGAGAGAATGTAGCCCTTACAGCAAAACAACTAATAGTCTCAATCATCTAATATAACATATTCCATGGTGCATATTAACATTTAAACAAAGGCAAAGCAATATAAAGGCTCTGCATTTCTGGCACAAGCATTAAACTGTAACAATTTCCATTGATGCCTCTAGGTTACTTGCAAAAAATGATCAAACCAGTTTATATTGTATCGCATTGTGTTGCACCATCATTCTTTAAATGCATATATGGATAAAATGGCAATAGCAAAGTATGCAGGGATTCAAAAGTGACCCAAATTGCTTTTAACAATGTTATCAAACCACTAACAATTTTTTGACCCAAAATGTCTAAATTCAATAGCTTCTTGTGAAACTGTCAATAAAGTTTTATATTAATACATAGAGAAAAGGATCATTTAAATTGAAAATATTTGGAAAAACATAGGAATATGCAGCTTTTACTTTGAAATGTCTGTCCTTTCTGCTGCTAGTGTGTGTATCTGGTGAGCAAAGTGTGTTTAAATGTTGTGTGTTTAAGACTGCAGTACCGCCTCCTGTCTACAGGGGCAGAGCTGAGCAAAAATATAAACACACTTATTGAAACACAGGTCCCCACAAGGCAATTTTAAAAAAGTTGTAAAAATTTGCACAGATGTTCCTGAAGCCATTTTTTATCATTTAAAGGACACCGCCTTGTGGGGACCTGGGTTCAGGTCCCCAGAGTGCAATCAAGTCCCCACAGCGTGAATGTGTTATCACACCCAAGTCCCCAGAAGGATAATAACACAAACCCTCGCACACACACACCTTACCAGGCTAACACACCTCCAACTTACCTCTGCTGTGCCATCATCTGTCACCTGGTGCCGATCCCGGGATTCAAACCCTAGTTGTTTGGGTGGAAGTCAGGAACTTACCCACTGGACCACACTGGCTTCCCTCTTAGTATCTTATCAAATCGTCCCTATATCATGGTCATCCTTTTCATGTGTAATGGAATCCACAGGCAATGACACCAGGGCCTGTATGTTGCTTATAGTTACTACTGCAAGGGTCTGGAACACCAAGGAGCTATAGCTCAATGGTAAGTCTTGTACCTCTGATGGCACAGGCTCATCAAGACAAGGGTTCGAATCCTGCCAATGCTTTCAAAGTATGCCAAGTTGGTAAATGTTCATATGGTGCTTTTATTTTTATTTCCACTTGGAAAAACAGAAGAGAAAAGTGGCCCCTCTATTTAGTTTTGTGCGCCCCAAAATAACAAATCTTTCCCCTCATGACCTTCTACCAACCCCCCTTTTTCTCAAGTAGGTGCAATAGAGACAAAGTCTTATTTTCCTTTATCAATGTATTCATTCTTTGTCCTTGAAATTCGGTGTATTGTAGCGCGCAAATGTGGCCTCGGGGCTTATAACTGAGCACAAGAATGCGAGGAAGGTGCTACACTAATTGTAAATTCGGTTGGATGGTGGTGATTTTTCATTTTGGTGTGAGCCGATCTCTGGTATCAGGGGTTTGGTGCCTGTGAGGTTGGCTATAAATAAAGCTGCAGTATGAGCTATGGCTAATGAAATGATGGGTAAAGTTTGAGGCAAGTGAAACTTCCTTTATTAGGTGCAATAAGAAGCTAGAAAGGTTGTTTTCTTCAAGAGGCAGATAAGGGCAGAGTCAGGCCTTATGCTTCAGCAGGTCTGAATCATGCCAGCTGCAGCATGTGAAGGGATGGAGCATCACAGTACATCATGGGGCTGGGTTGGGCTGGGGCTTTAAACACCCCCTTCCATCCTTTGAAGAACATCCTCAAACGCCCATGTTCTGCATAAAGGATGACTGCAGGCAATTTTGGGACCCTGCTAAATGAGGGTGATGTCCCCATGTGCAACCTTCGAGTGGCAATATCCTTAGCCGAAGATAGGCTGCTTTTGAATTCGGCTGAAGAGCATATGTTGGAGGATATATCACAGCGCAAGCTGTCCACCGTCTCAGAAGAAAGTAAGCATGGGAAGACATTATTTGCATAGGACAGCCCTCTTTTCAGTCCAATTATTATGCTGCAATTGCCATGTAGCGTTACTAGAGGGCAACAGTATGAAAATAAGAGCACACCAAGGCTTTTCTTCTGCTTGCTGACATAGCTCTTGTTCATGTTGGTCTTGCAGTGCATATGGAGTGGAGGACTGAGATGACTGAGTGAATGATTAATGAGGAATGGTTGGCCTGAATTTGTGGACAAGGGGGAATGTTTGGAAGGTAAACAGCAAGATGAAAGTGCCAGAGCATACATGTTTGCTGGGTGATTGAGTCAGTGTGTCACTTGTCTCTTTGAAGGGACGTGTGAGAGAAGAACAGCAGCTTCATAGTCCTCAGATGGGAGAGGAAGCAGAGATGAATATCTCCCTCAAATAAAAACACTTACACCACTTCAAAGCTGACAAGTGCGATATGATGCTTTTCAGGTGTAAGGATTTGCCATGTTTGGCGCATAAAAATGCATGGTTAGTGAGGTTTTTCAGAGAATGTCAGTAGGGCACCCTTTGGGAGTATCCTTAAGCCAGAAATGTCAGGCACTCCTTTGGGGTTATGAGGCCAAGAAAAACGTTGGGAAGCTTGCGTCATTCATCTGCAGGACAGAGAGATACTGGGGAAAAGTTACAGAGGGAGCCAGGCTGCACAACATTTGGTCACGTTGGGCAGAAATCGTTAGCAGGGACTTTTGACCACCCCTCACTGTGGGACCAGCATCCTCATACCTCTGTGTCTCTGACACCTTATTTGACCTCTGGATACCACCATCTCATTAACCCTCAAAAGTTTTCTCCTGGGACCCAGCTTTGCTAGTGCGCCAACCACGTTTCAATCCTTTGAGTGAAGACAAACACCCACCCTATGTGCCCTCCATTTACATTCCGTCAGTAACCCAGCTGCTTCTGTCACTGTTCATTCTCAAGTGACCGGTTGGATGTACATTGCTTGGGTATACAGGTATTTAACGCTCTGTACAGGCCCTCTCAGCACACCCAGACTACACTTCTTTAAATCATGAATACATGTTCTGCCTAACAGGAAGGTTCTGGCCTTCCCTCTATGGATCATACCACACATAAGGAGGACAAATAATTTGAAGAGCACACCAAACTCTCTACAGACACTGCCAATACATGCACTGCTGCCTATTTGCATGCCATGATTATTCTCTATGACCCTTCTAACCAATTGCCACAGGTACCCTTTCCCTTCCTCATTCGTCTGCTCCACTGTAACCCTTTATTTAGCAAATGTGTGTGCTCTCAAATTTCATAGCGGAAATCCCTATACTGTCTGTTTTCAATAGAAATTTCCCAAGCGTCCGTATACCATGAGTGGAATGGTGGCAGTAAAATCTTGGGGAGCCCTGCAGGCAAAAATACCCCCATATTCTCCTTGTTGTACCTTTCAATACCATAACCTCAGAAGGATTGTATGGTGCCCCCTTGTGGTTGGTAATAGAAACTGTCACAAACCTGCCCCCCGTTGCCCTATCCTTTTTTGGTGCACCCCACAATGGAGGAGGGGAGCAATAAAAACTATGGGTAGCCACCCCAAAATTACCCAGAAGGCATGTCATTCTGTGCCCCCATCACCATTCATAATGCACCCCCAAACCCCTTTTAATACTGCTCCAACAAATTCAACTGCCACACCCCCAAATCAGATAGCGTAGCGGGGGAGCAGTAAAAAACAATTGGGGTTCCCCACTCTGTGTAATCAACCCTCATGTGGGCTAGGGAACCAATGCATGAGTGTCCACATCAGGCTTCACTCTGACACCTCTTCTCTGACCTAGGCTCCTCTTCACTGACCTCCTTCTTTGTCCCTGGTATCCCACCCACTGACCTATGCACTCCTCCTACACCTATCCCCTGAGTTCACACACCCTACACTCCAACTCACTTAACTACTGTTACTGAGCCCACCCCTTGCTCTCACCAGACACATGCTACTTACCAACCACCATTAATGACTGCACTCTAACACGGATCTCGCACACACTTACACACAGTCACACACACACTTCTTACCAGGCTAACACACCTCCAACTTACCTCTGCTTCGCCATCATCTGGTGCCGATACAAGGATTCGAACCCTGGTTGTCTGGGTGGCAGTCAGGAACTTACGCACTGGACCACACTGGCTTCCCTTTTAGTAGCTTATCAAATCGTCCCTATATCATGGTCATCCTTTTCATGTTTAATGGAATCCACAGGCAATGACACCAGGGCCTGTATGTTGCTTATAGTTACTACTGCAAGGGTCTAGAACACCAAGGAGCTATAGCTCAATGGTAAGTCTTGTGCCTCTGATGGCACAGGCTCATACAAGACAAGGGTTCAAATCCTGCCAATGCTTTCAAAGTATGCCAAGGTGGTAAATGTTGATATGGTGCTTTTATTTTCATTTCCTAAGTTTATTTCCACTTGGAAAAACAGAAGAGAAAAGTGGCCCCTCTATTTAGTTTTGTGCGCCCCAAAATAACAAATCTTTCCTCTCATGACCTTCTACCAACCCCCTTTTTCTCAAGTAGGTGCAATAGAGACAAAGCATTATCTTCCTTTATCAATGTATTCAGTCTTTGTCCTTGAAATTCGGTGTATTGTAGTGCGCAAATGTGGCCTCGGGGCTTATAACTGAGCACAAGAATGCGAGGAAGGTGCTACACTAATTGTAAATTAGATTGGATGGTGGTGATTTTTCATTTTGGTGTGAGCCGATCTCTGAAATCAGGGGGTTGGTGCCTGTGAGGATGGCTATGAATAAAGCTGCAGTATGAGCTATGGCTAATGAAATGATGGGTAAAGTTTGAGGCAAGTGAAACTTCCTTTATTAGGTGCAATAAGAAGCTAGAAAGGTTGTTTTCTTCAAGAGGCAGACAAGGGCAGAGTCAGGCCTTTGCTTCAGCAGGTCTGAATCATGCCAGCTGCAGCAGGTGAAGGGATGGAGCATCACAGTACAGCATGGGGCTGGGTTGGTCTGGGGCTTTAAACACCCCCTTCCATCCTTTGAAGAACGTCCTCAAACGCCCATGTTCTGTATAAAGGATGACTGCAGGCAATTTTGGGACCCTGCTAAATGAGGGTGATGTCCCCATGTGCAACCTTCGAGTGGCAATATCCTTAGCCGAAGATAGGCTGCTTTTGAATTCGGCTGAAGAGCATATGTTGGAGGATGTATCACAGCGCAAGCCGTCCACCGTCTCAGAAGAAAGTAAGCATGGGAAGACATTATTTGCATAGGACAGCCCTCTTTTCAGTCCAATTATTATGCTGCAATTGCCATGTAGCGTTACTAGAGGGCAACAGTATGAAAATAAGAGCACATCAAGGCTTTTCTTCTGCTTGCTGACATAGCTCTTGTTCATGTTGGTCTTGCAGTGCATATGGAGTGGAGGATTGAGATGACTCAGTGAATGAGTAATGAGGAATGGTTGGCCTGTATTTGTGGACAAGGGGGAATGTTTGGAAGATAAACAGCAAGATGAAAGTGCCAGAGCATACATGTTTGCTGGGTGATTGAGTGAGTGTGTCACTTGTCTCTTTGAAGGGATGTGTGAGAGAGGAACAGCAGCTTCATAGTCCTCAGATGGGAGAGGAAGCAGAGATGAATATCTCCCTCAAATAAAAACACTTACACCACTTCAAAGCTGACAAGTGCGATATGATGCTTTGCAGGTGTAAGGATTTGCCATGTTTGGTGCATAAATATGCATGATAAGTGAGGTTTTTCAGAGAATGTCAGTAGGGCACCCTTTGGGAGTATCCTTAAGCCAGAAATGTCAGGCACTCCTTTGGGGTTATGAGGCCAAGAAAAACGTTGGGAACCTTGCGTCATTCATCTGCAGGATAGAGAGATACTGGGGAAAAGTTACAGATGTAGCCAGGCTGCACAACATTTGGTCAGGGTTGGACAGAAATCGTTAGCAGGGACTTTTGACCACCCCTCACTGAGGGACCAGCACCCTCATACCTCTGTGTCTCTGACACCTTATTTGACCTCTGGATACCACCATCTCATTAACCCTCAAATGTTTTCTCCTGGTACCCAGCTTTGCTAGTGCGCCAACCACATTTCAATCCTTTGAGTGAAGACAAACACCCACCCTATGTGCCCTCCATTTACATTCCGTCAGTAACCCAGCTGCTTCTGTCACTGTTCATTCTCAAGTGACCGGTTGGATGCACATTGCTTGGGTATACAGGTATTTACCGCTCTGTACAGGCCCTCTCAGCACACCCAGACTACACTTCTTTAAATCATGAATACATGTTCTGCCTAACAGGAAGGTTCTGGCCTTCCCTCTATGGATCATACCACACATAAGGAGGACAAATAATTTGAAGAGCACACCAAACTCTCTACAGACACTGCCAATACATGCACTGCTGCCTATTTGCATGCCATGATTATTCTCTATGACCCTTCTAACCAATTGCCACAGGTACCCTTTCCCTTCCTCATTTGTCTGCTCCACTGTAACCCTTTATTTAGCAAATGCTTGTGCTCTCAGGTTTCATAGCGGGAATCCCTATACTGTCTGTTTTCAATAGAAATTTCCCAAGCGTCCCTATACCATGCCGCACGGAGGGGAAGGGTGGAAGTAAGATCTTGGGGAGCCCTGCAGGCAAAAATACCCCCATATTCTCCTTGTTGTACCTTTCAATACCATAACCGCAGAAGGATTGTATGGTGCCCCCTTGTGGTTGATTATAGAAACTGTCTCCCCCCCTAGCCCCCCCTGTTGCCCTATCCTTTTGTGGTGTACCCCACAATGGAGGAGGGGAGCAAAAAAACTATGGGTAGCCACCCCAAAATTACCCAGAAGGCATGTCATTCTGTGCCCCATCACCATTCATAATGCACCCCCCAAACCCCTTTTAATACTGCTCCAACAAATTCAACTGCCACCCCCCAAATCAGATAGCGTAGCGGGGAGCAGTAAAAAACAATTGGGGTTCCCCACCCTGTGTAATCACCCCTCATGTGGGCTAGGGAACCACTGCATGAGTGGCCACATCAGGCTTCACTCTGACCTAGGCTCCTCTTCCCTGACCTCCTTATTTGTCCCTGGTATCCCACCCACTGACCTATGCACTCCTCCTACACCTATCCCCTGAGTCTACCCACCCTACACTCCAAATCACTTAACTCCTGTTACTGAGCCCACCATTGCGCTCACACAGACACATGGTACTTACCAACCACTCTGCAATCATCATTCGCCAGGCATGACTCCACTGTTATACAGAACTCACACACACACACACACACTAACACTTCTTACCAGGGTAACACACCTCTAACTTACCTCTGCTGCGCCATCATCCGTCACCTGGTGCCAATCCCAGGATTCAAACCCTGGTTGTCTGGGTGGAAGTCAGGAACTTACCCACTGGACCACACTGGCTTCCCTTTTAGTATCTTATCAAATCGTCCCTATATCATGGTCATCCTTTTCATGTGTAATGGAATCCACAGGCAATGACACCAGGGCCTGTATGTTGCTTATAGTTACTACTGCAAGGGTCTAGAATACCAAGGAGCTATACCTCAATGGTAAGTCTTGTGCCTCTGATGGCACAGGCTCATACAAGACAAGCGTTCGAATCCTGCCAATGCTTTCAAAGTATGCCAAGGTGGTAAATGTTCATATGGTGCTTTTATTTTCATTTCCTAAGTTTATTTCCACTTGGAAAAACAGAAGAGAAAAGTGGCCCCTCTATTTAGTTGTGTGCGCCACAAAATAACAAATCTTTCCCCTCATGACCTTCTACCAACCCCCCTTTTTCTCAAGTAGGTGCAATAGAGACAAAGCCTTATCTTCCTTTATCAATGTATTCATTATTTGTCCTTGAAATTCGGTGTATTGTAGCGCGCAAATGTGGCCTCGGGGCTTATAACTGAGCACAAGAATGCGAGGAATGTGCTACACTGATTGTAAATTAGGTTGGATGGTGGTGATTTTTCATTTTGGTGTGAGCCGATCTCTGAAATCAGGGGTTTGGTGCCTGTGAGATTGGCTATGAATAAAGCTGCAGTATGAGCTATGGCTAATGAAATGATGGGTAAAGTTTGAGGCAAGTGAAACTTCCTTTATTAGGTGCAAAAAGAAGCTAGAAAGGTTGTTTTCTTCAAGAGGCAGAAAAGGGCAGAGTCGGGCCTTTGCTTCAGCAGGTCTGAATCATGCCAGCTGCAGCAGGTGAAGGGATGGAGCATCACAGTACAGCATGGGGCGGGGCTGGGCTGGGCTGGGCTGGGCTGGGCTGGGCTGGGCTGGGCTGGGCTGGGCTGGGGCTTTAAACACCCCCTTCCATCCTTTGAAGAACGTCCTCGAACGCCCATGTTCTGTATAAAGGATGACTGCAGGCAATTTTGGGACCCTGCTAAATGAGGGTGATGTCCCCATGTGCAACCTTCGAGTGGCAAAATCCTTAGCCGAAGATAGGCTGCTTTTGAATTCGGCTGAAGAGCATATGTTGGAGGATGTATAACAGCGCAAGCCGTCCACCGTCTCAGAAGAAAGTAAGCATGGGAAGACATTATTTGCATAGGACAGCCCTCTTTCCAGTCCAATTATCATGCTGCAATTGCCATGTAGCGTTACTAGAGGGCAGCAGTATGAAAATAAGAGCACACCAAGGCTTTTCTTCTGCTTGCTGACATAGCTCTTGTTCATGTTGGTCTTGCAGTGCATATGGAGTGGAGGACTGAGTGAATGAGTAATGAGGAATGGTTGGCCTGTATTTGTGGAAAAGGGGGAATGTTTGGAAGGTAAACAGCAAGATGAAAGTGCCAGAGCATGCATGTTTGCTGGGTGATTGAGTGAGTGTGTCACTTGTCTCTTTGAAGGGACGTGTGAGAGAGGAACAGCAGCTTCATAGTCCTCAGATGGGAGAGGAAGCAGAGATGAATATCTCCCTCAAATAAAAACACTTACACCACTTCAAAGCTGACAAGTGTGATATGATACTTTGCAGGTGTAAGGATTTGCCATGTTTGGTGCATAAATATGCATGGTTAGTGAGGTTTTTCAGAGAATGTCAGTAGGGCACCCTTTGGGAGTATCCTTAAGCCAGAAATGTCAGGCACTCCTTTGGGGTTATGAGGCCAAGAAAAACGTTGGGAAGCTTGCGTCATTCATCTGCAGGATAGAGAGATACTGGAGAAAAGTTACAGAGGGAGCCCGGCTGCACAACATTTGGTCACGTTGGACAGAAATCGTTAGCAGGACTTTTGACCACCCCTCACTGTGGGACCAGCATCCTCATACCTCTGTGTCTCTGACACCTTATTTGACCTCTGGATACCACCATCTCATTAACCCTCAAATGTTTTCTCCTGGTACCCAGCTTTGCTAGTGCGCCAACCACGTTTCAATCCTTTGAGTGAAGACAAACACCCACCCTATGTGCCCTCCATTTACATTCCGTAAGTAACCCAGCTGCTTCTGTCACTGTTCCTTCTCAAGTGACCGGTTGGATGCACATTGCTTGGGTATACAGGCACTTACCGCTCTGTACAGGCCCTCTCAGCACACCCAGACTACACTTCTTTAAATCATGAATACATGTTCTGCCTAACAGGAAGGTTCTGGCCTTCCCTCTATGGATCATACCACACATAAGGAGGACAAATAATTTGAAGAGCACACCAAACTCTCTACAGACACTGCCAATACATGCACTGCTGCCTATTTGCATGTCATGATTATTCTCTATGACCCTTCTAACCAATTGCCACAGGTACCCTTTCCCTTCCTCATTCGTCTGCTCCACTGTAACCCTTTATTTAGCAAATGCTTGTGCTCTCAGGTTTCATAGCGGGAATCCCTATACTGTCTGTTTTCGATAGAAATTTCCCAAGCGTCCCTATACCATGCCGCACGGAGGGGAAGGCTGGCAGTAAAATCTTGGGGAGCCCTGCAGGCAAAAATACCCCCATATTCTCCTTGTTGTACCTTTCAATACCATAACCGCAGAAAGATTGTATGGTGCCCCCTTGTGGTTGGTCACAAACCTGTCTCCCCCCCTAGCCCCCCCCGTTGCCCTATCCTTTTGTGGTGCACCCCACAATGGAGGAGGGGAGCAATAAAAACTATGGGTAGCCACCCCAAAATTACCCAGAAGGCATGTCATTCTGTGCCCCCATCACCATTCATAATGCACCCCCCAAACCCCTTTTAATACTCCTCCAACAAATTCAACTGCCACCCCCCAAATCGGATAGCGTAGCGGGGGAGCAGTAAAAAACAATTGGGGTTCCCCACTCTGTGTAATCACCCCTCATGTGGGCTAGGGAACCAATGCATGAGTGCCCACATCAGGCTTCACTCTGACACCTCTTCTCTAGGCTCCTCTTCACTGACCTCCTTCTTTGTCCCTGGTATCCCACCCACCGACCTATGCACTCCTCCTACACCTATCCCCTGAGTTCACACACCCTACACTCCAACTCACTTAACTCCTGTTACTGAGCCCACCCCTTGCTCTCACCAGACACATGCTACTTACCAACCACTCTGCAATCACCATTTGTCAGGCATGACTCCACTCTAAGACGGCACTCGCACACACACTTCTTACCAAGCTAACACATCTCCAACTTACCTCTGCTGCGCCATCATCTGTCACCTGGTGCCGATGCTGGGATTCAAACCCTGGTTGGAAGTCTGGAGCTTACCCACTGGACCACACTGGCTTCCCTTTTAGTATCTTATCAAATCGTCCCTATATCATGGTCATCCTTTTCATGTGTAATGAAATCCACAGGCAATGACACCAGGGCCTGTATGTTGCTTATTGTTAGAAATGGGATCTCTAGTTGGCAAGGGCTTGCACCTTTGTCCAAGTAGGGACCCTTCTTCCTAGACAGGGTAAGGGTTGTTACACTCGTGAAGTAACCCCTGCTCACCCTCGTGGTAGCTTGGCACGAGCAGTCAGGCTTAATTCAGAGGCAGTGTGTAAAGCATTTGCACATAACCAACAGTAATACAGTGTAAGCACTACAAACGGACACCACACCAGTTTAGAAAAATAACCAATATTTTATATACTCAAGACAAGACCAATTACGACAAAAATCCACAATACTATACTTTACGAATGAATACTTGATACGTTAACTTCTTCTTTGCAGGAATAGCACAAAAGCAAAGTTCGATACGAGTCGGTAGCTCCGTCCGAGCCTACCGTGATGCTGAAAACCACAGAGTCTAACAGTTCCAGCCGACCGCGTCGATACGGGCCAGCAGAGTCGTGAACAGACTCGGTCACAGTACCTTTCTCGTTGTGGCTGGTACGGAGTGTACGAGCCGGTCGGCGTTCGTCGCGGTTGCGGTGCAAGACGGAGCGATGCAAGGTGCGGTGTCCCTCGATGCGGTGCAGGCAGCGGCTCGATGAGCGTTGTGCAGACGGAGTCGGTGAGTCCAAGGCGTGCGATGCAGGGCGAGACGGTGCTCGATGCGGTGCTGACAGGTTGCGATGCAGGCGACCTAGCCGGAGTGCGGGAGCTGGCGTCGGACAGCGGTGCGAGTCGGAGCGGTGCGTCGCAGACGTGCGAGCGGTGCCCCAAATGCGGTGCGGTCCCGACTCTTGAGCCAGTTGCAGCGACAGTGTCGGTCTGGTCCGGCTGGCCCAGTGAAGCGTTGCGATGCGAACTGCGGTGCCCACAGGTCACGGTGCAAGCAGCGGCTCGATGTTGGCGGCGTCGGACGTCGCCCACGGTGAGACCAGGGTTGCGATGCGAAGTGGGGCGATGCGGTCTGTGGTGCAAACAGGTCACCGGCCAGGGATGGATTCGGTTGACGGAGTCGGTTGCAGTTCCCTTCCTCTGTGGCAACTGAAACAGCGTTCCAGAAGCGGTACCCAGAGGCTTGTGAAGTCTTTGCAGTCCCTGAGACTTCTTAACAGGAGGCCAGCTCGGTTCCTGGCCCTTGGAGATACTCAGCACAAGTTTGTAGAAAGTTCAGTCCAGTCCTTTCACTGCCCAAGACAGAAGCAGCAACTGCAGGCCAACCCAACAAAGCAACAACACAGCAAAGGGGCAGTACTCCTCCTGGCAGCTCTTCCAGCTCTTCGTCTTGGCAGGTTCCTTGATTCCAGCGAGATCTAAATTCATGGGGTCAGGGCCCCAATATTTATATCCCAAATTCCTTTGTTCTCTGAAGGCAGAGAGGCCTTCGCCTAGTCCAAACCAGTTCTGGAGCACTTTGTTGACAAGTCTCCGTCCCTTCTTTCAGTGAGTAGGCCAGGGACATCAGACGCACCACAGGAGGTGGAGCCAGCATTGTGGAGGGAAGGCACTGTCCTATTCAGGGCCCAGGTGCGACCCCTCCCACCCATCTACAGGTCGATCTGGCTATTCAGCCCTGCGCTGACTCACCCTGTCTCCTGGCATCCCCCAGCCCCGGTCACTCACATTCCAGACACGGAATACACAACCTCGCAGAGGCAGGCTTGGATGGTTAGGCAAGAAAATACCCACTTTCTAAAAGTGGTATTTTCAAACACAGAATGTTAAAACCAACCTTACTAAAAGCTGCATTTTATCATTCTGAGTCCAGGCATACTAAACTCGAATTTCTACCATGTTCCCGGGGTCAGTTAGGATTATATACTGTAATAATCAAAACCACCCGTTCTGGCCTAGGGGAACAGGTAGCCTTGCAATAGTGAAAAACGAACTAGGCTGTAATTCACTATCAGGACATGCCGCACACACCCGGGCATGTCCTACCTTTCGCATACAACGCACCCTGCCCACAGGGGTACCTTGGGCCTACCTTAGGGGTGACTAACATGTAGCAAAGGGAAGGTTTAGGGACTTGCAAGTGTGTGCACTTGCCAAGTCGACATGGCAGCCCCAGGCTGCGCACAGGCTCTGCGATGGCAGGCCCGAGTTACACTTTACGGGCTGTTTGTGTGGGTGGCACAATCCAGTGCTGCAGCCCACCAACAGCATTTGGTCTATAGGCCCTGGCACTCGCAGTGCACTTTACAAGGGACTGACACATAAACCAAATAGGCCAATCATGGAAACACCAATCCATAACACATTTTATACAGGAGCACTTGCACTTTCCCACTGGACCGCAGTGAGGAAAGTGCGCAGAATCATCACATCAGCAAAAACAGAGTCAAAACCGGGAGGTCAGAAAGCAAAAAGTCAGGGGAAACACGCCAAAAGATGCCAAGTCTAACACATGTCCCCTCCAGCTGAAAGTAGGGAGAACTACCCAACCCCATGGGAGTTCTCTTCAGTAAGGCGGAAGAACCTGGACAGACCATCTGCGTTGGCGTGTTCTGTACCAGGACGGTGCTCCACCGTAAAGTCCATTCCCTGTAGGGAGA
Source organism: Calotriton arnoldi (assembly GCA_963921515.1). Classification (NCBI taxonomy): domain Eukaryota; kingdom Metazoa; phylum Chordata; class Amphibia; order Caudata; family Salamandridae; genus Calotriton; species Calotriton arnoldi. The sequence continues at coordinate 141,312 of CAWUFW010013102.1, forward strand.
TGGACCACCTCAGCAGTTTTGGATTCTCACCCCTCATTTGCATCAACCATCTGAGGGGCCTGTGGTCTGTCTGAACCCGGAAGTGAGTCCCAAACAGGTATGGTCTCAACTTCTTCAGCGCCCAGACCACAGCAAGAGCTTCCCTTTCTATGGCACTCCACCTCTGTTCCCTGGGAAGTAGTCTCCTGCTAAGGAAGACTACAGGCTGATCCAGGCCCTCTTCGTTCAGTTGTGAGAGCACCGCTCCCACACCATGCTCTGAAGCGTCAGTCTGCACGACAAATTCTTTGGAGAAGTCAGGTGCCTTGAGCACGGGCGCCGTGCACATGGCTGCCTTCAGGGCATCAAAAGCTTTCTGGCAGGACTCAGTCCAGATCACTTTCCTGGGCTGCCTCTTAGAGGTCAGCTCTGTTAAGGGGGCAACGATGGTGCCATAGCCCTTAACAAATCTCCTATAATAACCGGTGAGACCTAAGAAGGCTCTCACCTCTGTCTGGGTCTTGGGGGCTCCCAAGCCAGAATGGTGTCAATCTTGGGTTGTAGGGGCGCCACCTGGCCGCTTCCTACCTGGTGTCCCAAGTATACCACCGAACCCTGCCCGATCTGGCACTTACTGGCCTTGATCGTGAGGCCTGCACCTTGCAGAGCCCTCAACACTTTCTCAAGGTGCTGTAAATGTTCTTCCCAGCTGGAACTGAACACAGCAATGTCATCCAGGTAGGCGGCACTGAAATCCTCCAGCCCAGCCAACACCTGATTGACCAACCTCTGAAAGGTGGCAGGGGCATTCTTCAACCCAAAGGGCATCACCCGGAATTGGTAATGACCTTCTGGGGTTGAGAATGCTGATCTCTCCTTGGCCCCATCGGTTAAGGCAATCTGCCAGTACCCAGACGTTAAATCAAACGTGCTGAGGAACCGGGCAGCTCCCAACCGATCAATGAGCTCATCAGCTCTGGGGATGGGGTGCGCGTCAGTCCTGGTGACGGCATTGAGCCCACGGTAGTCCACACAAAACCGGAGTTCTGGAGTAGCACCGGGCGCCGCAGCCTTTGGGACCAAGACCACTGGGCTGGCCCAAGGACTGTGGGAGGGCTCAATCACCCCTAACGCCAACATCTTAGAGACCTCCTCCTTGATGCTGGCTCTGACCCGGTCAGTCAACCTGTAAATCTTGTGCTTCACAGGATGGCTGTCGCCGGTGTCCACGTCATGGGTACACCAGTGAGTAACACCGGGAGTCAGAGAGAACAGTGGGGCGAACTGTCCCAACAACTGGCGACAGTCCCCCTGCTGCTCCTGAGTCAGAGTAGGGGAGAGGATCACACCCTCTACTGACCCATCATGCTCCTTGGTAGACAGGAGGTCAGGGAGAGGCTCGCTCTCCTCTTCCATCCCATCGCTGCCACCAATGTTAGAAATGGGATCTCTAGTTGGCAAGGGCTTGCACCTTTGTCCAAGTAGGGACCCTTCTTCCTAGTCAGGGTAAGGGTTGTTACACTCGTGAAGTAACCCCTGCTCACCCTCGTGGTAGCTTGGCACGAGCAGTCAGGCTTAATTCAGAGGCAGTGTGTAAAGCATTTGCACATAACCAACAGTAATACAGTGTAAGCACTACAAACGGACACCACACCAGTTTAGAAAAATAACCAATATTTTATATACTCAAGACAAGACCAATTACGACAAAAATCCACAATACTATACTTTACGAATGAATACTTGATACGTTAACTTCTTCTTTGCAGGAATAGCACAAAAGCAAAGTTCGTACGAGTCGGTAGCTCCGTCCGAGACTACCGTGATGCTGAAAACCACAGAGTCTAACAGTTCCAGCCGACCGCGTCGATACGGGCCAGCAGAGTCGTGAACAGACTCGGTCACAGCACCTTTCTCGTTGTGGCTGGTACGGAGTGTACGAGCCGGTCGGCGTTCGTCGCGGTTGCGGTGCAAGACGGAGCGATGCAAGGTGCGGTGTCCCTCGATGCGGTGCAGGCAGCGGCTCGATGAGCGTCGTGCAGACGGAGTCGGTGAGTCCAAGGCGTGCGATGCAGGGCGAGACGGTGCTCGATGCGGTGCTGACAGGTTGCGATGCAGGCGACCTAGCCGGAGTGCGGGAGCTGGCGTCGGACAGCGGTGCGAGTCGGAGCGGTGCGTCGCAGACGTGCGAGCGGTGCCCCAAATGCGGTGCGGTCCCGACTCTTGAGCCAGTTGCAGCGACAGTGTCGGTCTGGTCCGGCTGGCCCAGTGAAGCGATGCGATGCGAACTGCGGTGCCCACAGGTCACGGTGCAAGCAGCGGCTCGATGTTGGCGGCGTCGGACGTCGCCCACGGTGAGACCAGGGTTGCGATGCGAAGCGGGGCGATGCGGTCTGCGGTGCAAACAGGTCACCGGCCAGGGATGGATTCGGTTGACGGAGTCGGTTGCAGTTCCCTTCCTCTGTGGCAACTGAAACAGCGTTCCAGAAGCGGTACCCAGAGGCTTGTGAAGTCTTTGCAGTCCCTGAGACTTCTTAACAGGAGGCCAGCTCGGTTCCTGGCCCTTGGAGATACTCAGCACAAGTTTGTAGAAAGTTCAGTCCAGTCCTTTCACTGCCCAAGACAGAAGCAGCAACTGCAGGCCAACCCAACAAAGCAACAACACAGCAAAGGGGCAGTACTCCTCCTGGCAGCTCTTCCAGCTCTTCGTCTTGGCAGGTTCCTTGATTCCAGCGAGATCTAAATTCATGGGGTCAGGGCCCCAATATTTATATCCCAAATTCCTTTGTTCTCTGAAGGCAGAGAGGCCTTCGCCTAGTCCAAACCAGTTCTGGAGCACTTTGTTGACAAGTCTCCGTCCCTTCTTTCAGTGAGTAGGCCAGGGACATCAGACGCACCACAGGAGGTGGAGCCAGCATTGTGGAGGGAAGGCACTGTCCTATTCAGGGCCCAGGTGCGACCCCTCCCACCCATCTACAGGTCGATCTGGCTATTCAGCCCTGCGCTGACTCACCCTGTCTCCTGGCATCCCCCAGCCCCGGTCACTCACATTCCAGACACGGAATACACAACCTCGCAGAGGCAGGCTTGGATGGTTAGGCAAGAAAATACCCACTTTCTAAAAGTGGTATTTTCAAACACAGAATGTTAAAACCAACCTTACTAAAAGCTGCATTTTATCATTCTGAGTCCAGGCATACTAAACTCGAATTTCTACCATGTTCCCGGGGTCAGTTAGGATTATATACTGTAATAATCAAAACCGCCCGTTCTGGCCTAGGGGGAACAGGTAGCCTTGCAATAGTGAAAAACGAACTAGGCTGTAATTCACTATCAGGACATGCCGCACACACCCGGGCATGTCCTACCTTTCGCGTACAACGCACCCTGCCCACAGGGGTACCTTGGGCCTACCTTAGGGGTGACTAACATGTAGCAAAGGGAAGGTTTAGGGACTTGCAAGTGTGTGCACTTGCCAAGTCGACATGGCAGCCCCAGGCTGCGCACAGGCTCTGCGATGGCAGGCCCGAGTTACACTTTACGGGCTGTTTGCGTGGGTGGCACAATCCAGTGCTGCAGCCCACCAACAGCATTTGGTCTATAGGCCCTGGCACTCGCAGTGCACTTTACAAGGGACTGACACATAAACCAAATAGGCCAATCATGGAAACACCAATCCATAACACATTTTATACAGGAGCACTTGCACTTTCCCACTGAGGAAAGTGCGCAGAATCATCACACCAGCAAAAACAGAGTCAAAACCAGGAGGTCAGAAAGCAAAAAGTCAGGGGAAACACGCCAAAGATGCCAAGTCTAACACTTATAGTTACTACTGCAAGGGTCTAGAACACCAAGGAGCTATAGCTCTATGGTAAGTCTTGTGCATCTGATGGCACAGGCTCATACAAGACAAGGGTTCAAATCCTGCCAATGCTTTCAAAGTGTGCCAAGGTGGTAAATATTCATATGGTGCTTTTATGTTTATTTCCAGTTGGAAAAACAGAAGAGAAAAGTGGCCCCTCTATTTAGTTTTGTGCGCCCCAAAATAACAAATCTTTCCCCTCATGACCTTCTACCAACCCCCCTTTTTCTCAAGTAGGTGCAATAAAGACAAAGCCTTATCTTCCTTTATCAATGTATTCATTCTTTGTCCTTGAAATTCGGTGTATTGTAGCGCGCAAATGTGGCCTCGGGGCTTATAACTGAGCACAAGAATGCGAGGAAGGTGCTACACTAATTGTAAATTCGGTTGGATGGTGGTGATTTTTCATTTTGGTGTGAGCCGATCTCTGAAATCAGGGGTTTGGTGCCTGTGAGATTGGCTATGAATAAAGCTGCAGTATGAGCTATGGCTAATGAAAAGATGGGTAAAGTTTGAAGCAAGTGAAACTTCCTTTATTAGGTGCAAAAAGAAGCTAGAAAGGTTGTTTTCTTCAAGAGGCAGAAAAGGGCAGAGTCAGGCCTTTGCTTCAGCAGGTCTGAATCATGCCAGCTGCAGCAGGTGAAGGGATGGAGCATCACAGTACAGCATGAGGCTGGGCTGGGCTGGGCTGGGCTGGGCTGGGGCTTTAAACACCCCCTTCCATCCTTTGAAGAACATTCTCGACCGCCCATGTTCTGTGTAAAGGATGACTGCAGGCAATTTTGGGACCCTGCTAAATGAAGGTGATGTCCCCATGTGCAACCTTCGAGTGGCAAAATCCTTAGCCGAAGATAGGCTGCTTTTGAATTCGGCTGAAGAGCATATGCTGGAGGATGTATCACAGCGCAAGCCGTCCACCGTCTCAGAAGAAAGTAAGCATGGGAAGACATTATTTGCATAGGACAGCCCTCTTTTCAGTCCAATTATTATTCTGCAATTGCCATGTAGCGTTACTAGAGGGCAGCAGTATGAAAATAAGAGCACACCAAGGCTTTTCTTCTGCTTTCTGACATAGCTCTTGTTCATGTTGGTCTTGCAGTGCATATGGAGTGGAGGACTGAGATGACTAAGTGAATGAGTAATGAGGAATGGTTGGCCTGTATTAGTGGAAAAGGGGGAATGTTTGGAAGGTAAACAGCAAGATGAAAGTGCCAGAGCATACATGTTTGCCGGGTGATTGAGTGAGTGTGTCACTTGTCTCTTTGAAGGGACGTGTGAGAGAGGAACAGCAGCTTCATAGTCCTCAGATGGGAGAGGAAGCAGAGATGAATATCTCCCTCAAATAAAAACACTTACACCACTTCAAAGCTGACAAGTGCGATATGATGCTTTGCAGGTGTAAGGATTTGCCATGTTTGGTACATAAATATGCATGGTTAGTGAGGTTTTTCAGAGAATGTCTGTAGGGCACCCTTTGGGAGTATCCTTAAGCCAGAAATGTCAGGCACTCCTTTGGGGATCTGAGGCCAAGAAAAACATTGGGAAGCTTGCGTCATTCATCTGCAGGATAGAGAGATACTGGGGAAAAGTTACAGAGGGAGCCCGGCTGCACAACATTTGGTCACGGTTGGACAGAAATCGTTAGCAGAGACTTTTGACCACCCCTCACTGTGGGACCAGCATCCTCATACCTCTGTGTCTCTGACACCTTATTTGACCTCTGGATACCACCATCTCATTAACCCTCAAATGTTTTCTCCTGGTACCCAGCTTTGCTAGTGCGCCAACCACGTTTCAATACTTTGAGTGAAGACAAACACCCACCCTATGTGCCCTCCATTTACATTCCGTCGGTAACCCAGCTGCTTCTGTCACTGTTAATTCTCAAGTGACCAGTTGGATGCACATTGCTTGGGTATACAGGCACTTACCGCTCTGTACAGGCCCTCTCAGCACACCCAGACTACACTTCTTTAAATCATGAATACATGTTCTGCCTAACAGGAAGGTTCTGGCCTTCCCTCTATGGATCATACCACACATAAGGAGGACAAATAATTTGAAGAGCACACCAAACTCTCTACAGACACTTCCAATACATGCACTGCTGCCTATTTGCATGCCATGATTATTCTCTATGACCCTTCTAACCAATTGCCACAGGTACCCTTTCCCTTCCTCATTCGTCTGCTCCAATGTAACCCTTTATTTAGCAAATGCTTGTGCTCTCAGGTTTCATAGCGGGAATCCCTATACTGTCTGTTTTCAATAGAAATTTCCCAAGCGTCCCTATACCATGCCGCACGGAGGGGAAGGGTGGCAGTAAAGTCTTGGGGAGCCCTGCAGGCAAAAATACCCCCATATTCTCCTTGTTGTACCTTTCAATACCATAACCGCAGAAGGATTGTATGGTGCCCCCTTGTGGTTGGTAATAGAAACTGTCACAAACCTGTCTCCCCCCCACCCCCCCTGTTGCCCTATCCTTTTGTGGTCCACCCCACAATGGAGGAGGGGAGCAATAAAAACTATGGGTAGCCACCCCAAAATTACCCAGAAGGCATGTCATTCTGTGCCCCCATCACCATTCATAATGCACCCCCAAACCCCTTTTAATACTGCTCCAACAAATTCAACTGCCACCCCCCAAATCAGATAGCATTGCGGGGGAGCAGTAAAAAACAATTGGGGTTCCCCACCCTGTGTAATCACCCCTCATGTGGGCTAGTGAACCACTGCATGAGTGGCCACATCAGGCTTCACTCTGACACCTCTTCTCTGACCTAGGCTCCTCTTCCCTGACCTCCTTCTTTGTCCCTGGTATCCCACCCACCGACCTACGCACTCCTCCTACACCAATCCCCTGAGTCCACCCACCCTACACTCCAACTCACTTAACTCCTGTTACTGAGCCCACCTCTTGCTCTCACCAGAAACATGCTACTTACCAACCACTCTGCAATCACCATTTGCCAAGCATGACTCCACTCTAACACGTCACTCGCACACACACACTTGCACACAGACACACACTCACACACACACACACTCACACACACTCACACACACTCACACACACACACACACACACACACACACTAAGTAGTGCACTGTCTGCGTCACGTCCTAAGTAAAGGCTGCCACACTCACAAACCATAGTATAAATCACACATTATTTGTCACATGCATAGTGTAGGCAGATAGTGCTGTGTCTTGCTACAAATAAAAGGACCCTTTGAGCCAGTACACCCGACACTACTTCCTCCTAAAGTGGGAAACAGGGAATTACATTACAGACAGGACATTGTAGGCGCAGCAAGGTGGGAAGAGCCTCCCCAAAGGGTCAGTTATAGTTTGGGTGATGCCTGGTGCGGAAATCCATGTCTCTCACATTTATTTATTTGATTCCGTTACTCATCCTAATGTAGAGTGTCAGAGCACTTTACAACACAAACATATTATACACATGCAATGAGTCATACAAGTACATAAATTAATGTATAGGAAATGTTACATAAGACAATGAGAACTACAAGAGGTAGGAGTTGCATGTAATCCATATTGGTAGGCATTGTATGCTAACAGTGCTTAGTGTGGAGAAACGAAGGGCCAGATTTACTAAGTTTTCATACGGTGAAGTAACCAGAGTTGCTGTGCTGTTTTGCGTCTAAAGGAGAGAGCACAACTGCACCATGTCTACTAAGATATGATGCTGTTGCCCTCTCCTCTAGTGCTGGCAAACCTTAGGCTGCCTTTTGCCAGTGCGCATACCCTTGCACAATGGTGCAAGGTTGTGTGTGTGATGTCAAGAATAGGTTGTATACTGGAAGGGTACCCTTCCAGCACAAAATTCTGTGCTTTGACACAGTTAACACTTTAACACTTTGAACATGTGGGAGCCTATTTACAAGCCCCTTGCGCCAATTTTGTGTCATTTTTAATATGGGAAAAGTGACATACGGGTGGCGCAAGGGGCTGGTAAATCTGCCCCCTGGTGTACAGTGCAGCACACAGGCAAAGTTAGAAAGGCTTGGAGAAAATAAATCTTTTCTCCACCTTTACCCTGCCTCAAGGAGGTGTACATTTTTGATGCAGTTCCCTTTCAATCAAACTTAGTAGATAAAGATAAGCATCAAAATCCATTGAAGCTTCTAGTTACTACCCATTGTGCACCTCCTTGAAGATTCAAAGTAGTGCATGCTGCTATTTTACATCACTTTAAGTCTACGTTCCAATGCAATTTAGGATTTGCGCTGGAAAGTAAATCCCAAAATAACACTTTGCATCAGGTTTGTGTCACTTTTGTGATGCAATCTAGGCACAAAGTGTTAGTAAATCCAACCCATAAACTCAGGATTTGAAGCATAATATGATTGAGTGTGTCATGCTAATGAAATTTTATTACTACCCAAAGGAACCCTTTTTATCACTCTTAAAATAACAAAAGATTGAGGAAAAGCAAAATAATTCTAAACGTATGCTTGCAATTTACATGCAGTGGTTTGATGCCAAGTTCATAGCTCAATGTGCTATAGTAGGATTGTAAATTATGATCTCCATGCTGCAAAAGGATCTCTGTGATAAAAGCAGTAACTCATTAAACTATCTACCTTAAATAAAAATCTGCGATGTACATGTTACACATTGTGCTTTTCAGCAAGAACATTAAACCCTTATGTTACTTTATCATGAGTCAAAACTGGGACTAAACAAATCAAAGGTCTCTCCATCACGTATATTAACCACTTGAGTTATCATGTCTATGTTATTATCTCCAGAAAAATGTCGGACACACGTGGATCTCTGCAGGCTGCTCTTTGTCCCGCCTCAGTCTGGCATGCACCAGTCACACCTACCTAAAGCCGATACTGCCTCCCGAGCAGAAGAAACAACCTCCCCATCAGTAGAGGAACGATAAATAACAGTTGTAGGTACTCAATCAATAAATATAAGCAGTACATGAATCAGAGCTCTTAATTACCTGCCTAGGGTCTGGAGATTCTACAGACAGAATCTGCAAAAATTCTGATTTCTGTAGAGCAGGCGCGGTCGGTGGTAGGAGTGCCGGTCGGGCGGTGACGTGGGGCGGGGGAGGGGCAGGGTGGGGGGTAGTAAACTACGGATTAAGGCCCAATACAGGTAAGTAAACATTTAAATAAATAAAACGAATTTCGTTGCGCGCACTGCAACGCATTTGGCGATGCAGCGCTCACAACGAAATTCGTTTAATTTATTTAAATGTTTACTTACCTGTATTGGGCCTTAATCCGTAGTTTACTACCCCACCCTGCCCCTCCCCCGCCCCACGTCACCGCCCGACCGGCACTCCTACCACTGACCGCGCCTGCTGTAGAGTGTGCTTGGACCTTTCTATACTTTTGCCACGTGCTTAGTATGCCCAGGTAAACATTTACGGTCCTATGTAGAAAAAAAAACCCTGAAATCATAGGTGGGAATTAGACCTCTATCTCTATGTACTTTTTTTCTATTCACAAACATCCCTAGTTGTATGCCTGAAAAGCTGCATCCGGCAGAGGTTTCGAGACCTAGTTCTAGGAATGTCAAGTGACTGTTCCCAAGGATTCCTATTTTTCCATAGTGGAGGATTCCAAACAGGAAATGGAGCACCCTGTGAAAATGTACATTTTTTCTCTACTGGGAAAACATTTTTTACCATGGAGAAAGCTCTTACCCTACTTCGCCATCAAATCTGTGGGTGAGCCATTCGCCTTCCTATCCTAGAAGGGCAGCTTCTCCAGTTCCTGACTAGAGTCAATGTCTGACCATTTCCAGGACGGGAAGAGGTCCGAAAGAGTTTGGGAATGCCCACAAACATATATATTTGTGGGTGTTCCCAAGCTTCCAAGGCAAACCAGGCCTTGGAACACCCGATTCACATCCTGTGTGTAGAATTTACTTCTCTGGTTTTCTCTGCATTTGTGGTGGAGAAATCTGCAGCTGTAAATTCATTCACTCCTACCAGGAATCCCCTTTGTGGATTCTTCTCAAGCATAAATAAGGTATTTTCAGCTATACACTGATGTTTACAACTGACTTTTCCTTTGTAAATAGGGCTCTTGTGATCTTCTAACGAATGCCTTTCTAATCCTTCCCGTAACTCCGCCCTCTTGGAGTTAAACCATAGTGGAGGTACCAGAAACTCAGAGGAATTAAGTTACTGAGGGATCGCAGGTGGGACTATAAGGGTTCCCTTAGAATTTTGGAATTACCTGGAGAATCATTAATTCTTGTTCTGATTCATCTGTTAATTCTTCATTTTGCCCTAGAGTTTCAATTTCAGCAGCCAAAATCTCTGAGTGAAACAAAAGAGATCCTCTGTGTGTCCAGGCATTTCATAGTTCTGAGAGGGTGCCACCGCACTGTTTATAACTGTGCGATTTCTAGATAGATGCACAGACAGGTGTTAAACAATGCATTATTTGGATCAAATGTTACGTTTGGAAAATCAGACATGACATAAACACCGAGGTATTTGTAATGTCTCCTATGTGTAAGAAGTCTCACACACAGGTGGAAAACAAGGCACCAATTGTATCAAATGATTAGTGTGGGACAACGCTCGTATTGTAAACACCCTATTATTTGTCTCGCAGTGCGTTCACACAGGATGCAAATTATGCAATATTTGTGTTATATGTTTAGGGAGACAAGTACAGTAAACATTGCACTGTTTACATCATGTGCTAAATGTAGACACGCACAGTCAGAATACAAACCATAAGTCCAAAAATGTTGTGTCGATGAGTTCATCAGAGGAATGTAGCTATACCGGTTTGGAAGCAGCTCCATGTTCATAAAACCTGGTGCTTCAGCACCTATTCAGAGCACAGTAGGAGATTCAAGGGAACACGTGGCTTCCAGTGCGGCTGCCTGCCTATAGGAAGCAAGCCTTGAAGCTATGAAGTGTGTGTTTTGACAGCACTCCAGTAAACCAGCAGCAATGTCTGTCTTTTTGCTTTCGACTCCAGAGGCCCACCTCTCTTTCCTTCATCAACTTACTTTGCAGACCTTGTAGTTGTTGGGTTATTGGAAATGCAGAATTTAGCCACTTTGAAAATTCCACTCTATGCAGTGTTTTTATACTCTTCAAAAATAAAAAATGTATGCACACCTATATTTTGCTCTGATTGATGCTCATGAGATGAGTGCAGCAGTGCCTATTTTTAAATAATTTATACAGCATGATTTTGAGATAAAAGTCTGTACTGCGAGGGAACATCTTACTCATTGTGTAGCTATATGTGGGCGAGCCACTGAAAGCTCAAACCAGCTCGAGCTTAACTCCTGGCTCTGGGTCAGCTCCTCTTGGACCTCAAACCAACTGGTGCACATTTGCAAATCAGACCGGTGTTGAACTTGTAAAGACACGCTGTATAGGTATTTTGCAAGGTATGGGGGCCTGAAAGCATATGTGTTTGCTGCAGGAAATGCTTGTGGTAATATCAGGGAAATCAACATTAAAAAACAGGCCCACCTGGCCATTAAACCGACCCACAGGCTTCTAAAAAACATTGCCCACACACTGATCTGTCAAGCCAGCCCATCGGGCAGTGCTTAATTTGAGCTGGGGCTTTCCGGTGCTAAGCATCAGCAATTAATTGGTTTCTGGTGCTCGGCACCGGCACCTAATTGTCAACACCATACCTAGAACAGTCTAGCACATGGTAGTGCTGCTCATTTAATTTAGAGAAGAGAAGAACAACAGTTGTTTAGGAATACAATATACATTAAAATTGCAAATACCTGGCTCCCCAGCCAGTCCTTTAGCTTTGGGGACCTGTAAAAATCTGAACTGTAGCATTTACATGCGAGAGAGATGGTTAGTAGTTGTTTTGGCAGCGATGACAAGGGCGATGGGTGGTGCAAGCTGCAGTGGCCTCCTGGTCAGAGCCCTGGCACTTAATATTTTACAAATTAAGCACTGCCATCGGGCACTGCCTGATTGCCCTATAGGCCAGATCGACCCTGGGCGCAGCAAACATCTGTGCCCATCAAATTCCAAACAGGGTAGCCAGGAGTTTGGCAACACACAGTCCTCTTTGAAAATGCCAAGTTCATTATGTTTTCTTTCTAATAAATAAGAACTCAAATATATAAACACTTTGAATACCTGTACTGCATGACTTATCCATTTCATTATATTCAGGCATTTCATCTATTGTTCCTTTAATTGGTCAATTCGTTGGGCTTTAAATCCTACTTAAATTTTTTAAATATACCAAATATATTTGATTTTTTTTTTTATTACGTAAATGAAGTATTGTTGTTCCTGGTACAGATTGCCCCATCTTCATTGAGGTGTGCAGGGCTGTGCAAGGCTGCTCCTGTAGTCAGTCGCGGTCCGTGTAGGAGTGCCGGCCGGGCGGTGACGTGGGGCGGGGGAGGGGCAGGGTGGGGGGTAGCAAGGTACGGATTACGGACCAATACAGGTAAGTAAACATTTAAATCAATGAAACGAATTTCGTTGCGCGCACTGCATCGCAGTTGGCGATGCAGCGCTCTACAACGAAATTCGTTATATTGATTTAAATGTTTACTTACCTGTATTGGTCCGTAATCCGTACTTTGCTATCCCCCACCCTGCCCCTCCCCCGCCCCACGTCACCGCCCGGCCGGCACTCCTACAAGGACCGCGACTGCCTGTAGTTCTTTACTGTGTCATCGTTCACAAATGGAATAACCGTCATGGTGGTTAGGTGATGAGAAATTAATGTTTCTAAATTCATGTTAATTATCACTTCGTGTAAATGCGGCACAATGCAGCGATATACTAAGGTGAAACGCTTACACGTGATAAATAAATTCAATTTGGAATTTTCTATAGTCTTTGTCAAATTTTTACATGATGTTTGTTGTACGATTTGCATGCCAAACATGGTGGTTGCTTGGCTCAGATTATAGCTCTTAGAGCTAAGCCAGACCCTTGCTTGCTCCGCTCTCCCTATTAATTTTCTGGCCTGCCCACCTCTATGTCTGGCCACTAGTCCCTGGAAAGCAAAAAAATGAATGTAATTTTGACTCTGTGATCTGTAGCTCACCACCTTCCAGGCTGGTTGCTATGAACTTTTCACCCTCCTGGATAATGCTTCAACCAGAAGCTGGCATATATTTGACAGCTCAGATTTCAGGTTTGCACTCCTTGGAACGGGGAAAGCACTTGCAGTTAGTTAGTACATTATCCAGGGGGTGGGTGAAACTGCAACGTTGTTTCCTTGTGTAACACAAGTTCGTTTTTTGAAAGAATTACACGTATTTCAATGAATAATACCTTTTGATGTTTGTGTGAAAATTGTGCGTGTGGTACACCCTCGCAAGCACAAGTTGCATAAGATACCTACTATGTATTGTCAACTCATTTTTAAAGTCACACAGCTAACATTGCTGGTGCAGTGCATGAGGCTGCAGCCCACATTCACCTTCACAGTTCCCACGAGACATTTTCTCCGACAAGTCCAAGGAGGATTGGGAGAGGGATAAGGGGCCTATTTTTATACTAGAACGAAACCAGGAAATAGACTATGGACTCCTGACAATGGATAAACATATGCTCATGAGCCTGTGCAGAATCTGAATCCTTGCAACAATAGCAAATATTTCAGTCCATTACAAAGCCCTCGTAAGTAACAGATATTGAGGTAAATAACAGAACAAGCACATTTTGGTCCAGGAAGCACCAAAATCCACGGTATTCCCTAACAAGCATGTGCAATGCAATAGGTCTCGCATTTTAGAAACTTTGACCTATTGGTATTGTAAATGACAATGCCTTTTATTATTGCAGGTGTTTTTTAAACACATAAATAAATGGCATTGTCATTTACAATTCTAATAGGTCAAATCTTGCAATTGCGAGATCTATTGCATTGCAAATGCTTGTTAAGTTTAACTTCAACTCAGTTCAATAATTTTCACTTTGAATAAAATTTTAACTCTGCATGTGTCTAATGTGCTTGTGCCTTCCCATCGTCGTCAAAGACAAGATTTGCTTTTAGACTGCTACTGTACAGACAGCAAGGATGTCTTTCATGAACATTTGCTCTCTCCTGCTACCATAACTGTACACTCTCTGCTCAAATGGATGGAGAGGTGGTCTTTTGCACTCAGAGCTTGCACCAACACTGAGTGAAAGCGAGAAAGACAGAGAAATATTTATAGAACAAGACTGGGAAAGCTGGATTTCTTATTAGAAAGACAGCTAAATGAGGGAACTTCTATTTTGCTGAACATGGCTGAACTGCATTTGCTAAAGTAGCCATTTACACCATTCTGGACAAAGCTGCACAGCAACCTTATGTTTTTTTTTGGTAGCTATTATCTTGGGAACTATTAAATATTTAGTGAATTTCACATCCATTGTAGAAGGCAAAGATCACACTATCAAAGTGAAAATAATAATATATGCGAATATACTTGTTTTTCACGCATTATTTTTCCCCGCAGGGAATTACAACGCGGTCGTTACAACGACTGCGTTGTAACCACGCATACCAAATCCAACACCTTCGTAACAACGACTTGCGGAGTAATGGTATGAGTGGTACCAACGCGGTCGTTGTAACAACCGCGTTGTAATTCCCTGCGGGGAAAACGTTTTGTGGTAAACGTTGTTTACCGCTACGAATATATATGCAGTTTTCCACATAACAAGAAGGCCACTATATAGATTGAGCCATAACATGGCAACATTTGACAAGTTGAGCCTAGCCCCACTTGATTTCATAACGTTTGTGTTCCAAGACAAGTAAACAAACACAATAAAAAATACAAAATGTAGTCCATAGATTAAATGGACACATTTGAAGTCCCTGTTGAACAAAGTCATCATCACAGGTCATTCATCAGCAGTGTTCCTTTTGGCAAAGAATCTATTCGCTTTACATTTTTTTTCACATATTCTTTTGCACACCAATAAACCTCTATGGTTTGTTACCCTAAAGGGTAAATTCTCATCACAAAAATGTGAGTGTAGATCCCATTCTTGCTAAACGACTTCAGAGAAACCTTCATACCTCATGTTTTCTGCAAAAGGTCCTCAAATGACAGTAATTGTTAAAACCATCACAATTGACTCTGGAGTCACTTCCGAGCCTGCTGATCTACAGCTCACACGCACGCCTCAAACATTCTTTGGTGATTATGCAGTGCCTGTTAGAATCTTTGGCGCGTTTTTGATTTGAAACATCCCGGGAACGGGTGTGATTCCACAGGGGTCCCTCAGAGTGTATCGTGTCTGCTTCGCTGTCTCCGGTGTGCAGGCTTTAGACGGACAGATACAGATCACTTGCAGCCTTTAGGAGTGACGCATGTGGAAGTGTTTAGTTTTTACTTCCCTGTATTTATTTGTATGAGAACAGGCTTGAGGAAGAATGGTGCACAATAGGTAGCGTTCAGGACGCTGGCATACACATTTTTATTTGATGAATAAGGGTGTATGCATTATATTTTTATTTATAAATCCATGCCAGAAAAGACTTAGTGTGGCACTTAGTGGCTAGGAAGCGAGAAATGGCATCTTCTGTGTGATACAAAGGACTGAAATGGTCTCAGTGTTGTAAAAATAGTAGAAGAAACAAAGGTTCCACCCTTGACTTTGTGTGATGCCAGGGCAGTTACGGGTAACGGGGTGATACAGGTGGTATAATGCCGAAAAAAGGAAGGTATCAGCGGTACACAGGTGGTCAGATGCTGGAGGTCATCTAGGTGGTGCCGTACTTGGACACACTTCTGTGCCAGCGGTAATGCAGGTAAGGTTACTTACTCCACCTAAGAAATGGGATAGTCTCCATGCCTATTCAGTCTCTGTCCCCTCACTCAAACAAGGCTTATACTGCCTGCGGTTCATACTGTGAAACTACAGGAGGACCACCCACCACTGTGATTAAAAAGAAACTGAGATCTACCAGCCGGCCACTACATATCAGCCCTGAGATGTAATTTACTTCAGGATCAGGTTCTCTAGTCCTGAACCCCTAATCTGTTTGACCTTTAATGGAGCTGCATGAAAAAAGGTACTTTCGGAATGTAAAGATCACGTTGTAAAAAAATCAACACTTGTAATTAAAACTGAAGATCGTGAGTTCTCCAACCGCCTGCTCCAAGAAGAACCACTTTCTCCCTAACTTCAGTAACTTAGCGAAAGCTCCTGTGGAGAGTGTTCGGGAAGCAGAGAAAACAAGCAGGCTCCGAGTCCGCAGTGCCTGCACACAACTAGGTACTCCCCTCTGCCCCCCCCCCCCCACTCTGCACCTACCAGGCTTCTTCTCCTGCCGTTGGAGTTCATGGTGCAGGCCTGTGGGAAAGGCTGCAGACGATTCCGTCGTGCTGGTAAATGCAACTCCGAGGAGCCGGGAGGTGTGGCTGCAGCAGTGTGGGCACATAATAAGGAAAGTAAGCGGGGCTACCACTTGTAGCAAAAATAAGTCGGGCGTGCCATTAGTGCAATGCAATAATGCTTGTTATTTCCTTGGCCAGCAACTCCGTTTCTCTAAAGAAAGGGACACAGCTGCCATTAAAAATAGAGCGCGGAATGGAGCGCTTACAAAAAAATAAATATGACTGAACCACCATCAGTCTTTCGCTGCATCCTAAATTGCCTAGCCACAGGGATCCACCCCACTGATGGAGGGTCCTGATTAGAGAGTTTTCAGATAGATTTCGGGGTGGGGTGGGGTGGGAGTACAGAAAGTAGAGCAGGATCGAGGTAAGAAATTATAAAATGATTTTATTTTTTGCTTCCCTTTGACCTGAAAATAAATGTTATCTGTCAACTGCAATGAATATTGTGAGAGCACATGGCCCATCCAAACCAAGTAATGCCTTTTCGTGTGCATTGCTCTTTCTGTTCCTGCTTGTTTGATGTCTGCATCAGTCCCTCTGTGTTTCTTGCATATAAGTGTATGCGGCTGAGCGTTCGCTCAACTTTGTTTGTCCAGGTGTGCCTGCTGCAAATAGATGCCATTGCTTAAAGGTATATGTGAGAGAGTGCTGAAGCTGCACTTCTGTGTGTAAAGGGCTGGGAAGTGCTATAGAAATCAGTGTTTAATTTGAGACGGTGGTTTAAAGTGGGGGGCACAGCACAGGCTCTTAGTTTTTCTGCATCTGGCATTTGCAGACACATTTGGGAAAGACGGAGGAAGAGAAAGACGGAAAAGCATCACAAAAGGAAAAAGCTGCAAAAGCGAGTTGAAGGGGCAGGAACTGGCTGAAAAATGGATTAAAAGAGGCCCGATATTGCATTAGGATTACGCTGACTCAGTATTCTGGGCTCGCACATTTAATTGAAGCAGCGTTTAAGAGGAGAGCTTTAGGCACCGGCACCTTATTTACAAATTATGCAGTGACAGAAATACCAACACATACAGCACAACAGAAGGGGTGTCTGTGTCAACTGGCCTGTGCGCATCCGTGCCTGTCTGTATGGCGATGAATGGGTTTAGGGACAAGTGGAGTTATTTTGCTGTGCCGGTCAGAATATGCATCTGGTGTGCACACACACGCCTGCATGTTGTATGACATGCAGTACACAAGTGCTCGACCCATTGGTTTACCAATGCTATTGTGCTCATTGGCTGGGTGATTAAAGAAAGGGGCGCAGCACAAACTACATCACAAATACTACTTTAGGCGAGTTTAAAATACACCTCCTTCACGAACAGCTTTTGCGTGCGTTATGTAGATGAATCGTTCTGAAGACAAAGTCCACCAATACCAAGCTACACAAACCGATCGCGGGCTATTAATGTGTATGGGCATTTCCCCCACCCCACCCTAAAATAAACAAAAACTCTTCATATACGAGAGCAGGGCTCCGAAGGTTCAGTGCGTGCGATTCAAAGCCGACCCATCTTAAAACCGAACTCCCACCAGCAAATTGCGATTAAATCCTCTCGTCCTGTTCAGTAGAGTGAACATTAACGATGCCGCCCAGATCCGCCACTGGTAGCAAAAACAAGTCGGGCGTGCCATTAGTGATACAAATAAAGTGCAGCAGACATTCTCAAAGGGAAAGCGTGGCAATGTGCGCTTTAAAAAACAAGCGAAAGCGCCGCCAGTGTGAAAAATATAGTGCGTCCATCTCACGCCGCGAGTAAAGCATCCAGTCCCAGCGTGCACATCTTCTGTCCGTCCGCGTGCACATCTGGAATCCATATTGATTCCAAAAGGCCCTCGCATGGCGAGAGCAGCGCATGCGCGCTGCTAACGCCAGGCGAGACCTAAAAACGTGTGATAGGCGATAATTATCCCTCCCAAAAAATACGGGCACCTAAGATAGTTAATACATATAAGGGAAGGGAGCTTATGCTTTTAAGTTAATAAAGTGTGTGGAATATCATTATTTGCTTATGAATTTGCCCATTATATTGGTTATTGCATGATTAAAAGGGTGTGAAGAAAGGGTCTCTTGCAGCAAATTACGGGCAAAATAACAGATCTGAATATTGTTGCCAGCAACCCAATCTATAAAGACTGTGGACTTTTTTTTTAGAGTTTAGTGAATGGGACACTCAGTCACAAACGTGGCAGAAGTCCTGTCTCCTCTTTTACAAGCACATTATAGCCTATGGCACTTGTAATACAGCAGACGGGATATCCATCACGTTTTAGAGAGTATCTCAAAACGTATCTCTCCAGTCAAAATCTAAAAAAGGCACTTTTTTCCACGATAACTTGTGTTTTTCAGGTTTTTCACTTTTTCTTGACCTAACAATGTGGGGAAAGTGCTTAACTGAAACACATCTATTTCTGCCAGGACTACAAGGTGAACGTTTCTGGGTAACACCTGAAGAGAGAGGGGTCAATAGAGAAAAGATAGGGAGGCTGTTTTAGTACTTTTGTAAACACCGAGGGTGCAAGCAGCAGTTGTCTCTTAAAGAGTATGTGAACCGTTTACTATAAAAGAGAGTGCAGCTGAAAGGCAGAATGTGTTTGGAATTGCATCTTTTAAGAAGTATTTGAAACCGTTACTAAGCATATATTACCTGGAAACTTTGCAAAGAATGAGTTCAATATATTACCACATGTATACGTCGTCCTGCACTCTAACACTGTCTTTGTACAAAAAACTGCAAGTAAAAAAAGTGGGGCACGTTGGCTGTGCCAATGCTTTATTCATTGGCTTTAATTCAGGCACCATGAGGATCAATTGTTGGGGACTAGTCTCCTGCTCTGGAGACTCCTGCTCCTTGCTTGCCTAATCAGGCTTCAGTATAGATGCAGAGCGAAGATTCCTAATTTGTCTTCTAAAATATATTTTGCCATCTAAGAGTCCAGTGCAATCAAATGGCCCACTGGTGGTCCTTGGATCATGAGGTCACTTCAGTCTGGGCAAAAAGCCACTTCTTTATAAAAACTCTATCCAGGCACCTACTCAACCTGCTGCCTCCCTGTGTGTGATCAGCAATGAGAGGGGTGCCCGTAGGGCCATCTTGAACACCACTACTCAGTGCAAACCAGCACATAATAGCTGAGCCTTCATTACTGACTTTCATAGCTATCTTCAGTCAGGCAGAAGGGACTGGAAAAGAAGCAAACTGATCTGTATCTCTCTGCTCAAAAAGCCATAACATGCTATCATAATGCCTTTATACTGCCAAAAAATATAAGTTTGCTGGTCGGATTAAGCTAGCTGGGAACTAAACCAAGACCTCAAGGGTTCACTTCAACAATTCAAGCCATTGTCTTCCGTACAGATATGGATCCTTCTCGAAACCAGTGTATGAAGTTGTCAACATCTTTCAATAATGGAAATGGTGAGGTTGGGCTCCCACCTCTTACAATACTAAGCGGGATGAGTGACGCATTTAAAATGAACCCACAGCCACTCACGATCCAATAAACAGAGATTTCATTCATGTGTTCTACCACGTGGAGTGAGCAAAGTGTTTTTTCTCTGGCAAAGAATTGTGAACTTGCTGATTTTTGCCCTCTGAGAACTTTTCAATTTGTTCGGTTTACCTTTGCCTTTGCTGATGCTATGCAAGGTATTTTTCACTCTATTCAAACACTGCCAAGATGGTTAATGCATGTACATTTTCTCTGCAGGTTTAGCATATGAGGAGATAATCTATGCTTAATGGCAAATGTTTCCAGATTTTTTGTATGAAAGTTTACCTTTCATGATATAAATCTTTGGAAAACTCACAATTTTCAAGCAAATGTGACCAAGCACAAAACTTTACAACCTTCTGGAAATTGCAAAGATTTTCATAGACCTTTACAAAGGTTGCAAGAAAAAATACATAGCACATTCACCTGTCCCTAGTTCAGGCACCCACTTCTTATAAACATCTTTCTTGCATTTGATATGGTCTCAGAATTCTCAATAAAAGTTTGCGCTAGCAGCAGGAAAAACATGACTAACCAGAACACAAGTGGCTTTTACTCATGGCAATTGTATTTTTCACACTATTCTTTAGCATGAAATGAGTTCTTGTGTCAAAAATAGACATGAACATGTATTTTGCACTAAAATACAGAGATAAACGACACATTTGCATTTCCCATAATTATGCATAATTTCGTTTAATATTCATGAAATTTCTTGTAGTTATCTGAAAACAAATGGGGCACATTTCACACATCCTAATTAAAAATCATTCAATCTGCTGTAAAATTGGCTTCCTCCGGACAAAGATTGCTTCCTTTGTCCCCTGTTTGTAGAAATCCAACATGTCCCTCTTCCATCTTTGAGTACACCATGGTCAATGTCTTGGACATTAAAACAAAATCTTATGTTTTTTGAAAAAAATTCCCCTGCTTGAAATTTATGTCATACTAATGTCACCATTATGGGACTGCTAGCACTCGCCCCAATCATCAACAGCCTTATCAACTCCTTTGTTTCATCTGTCCAACTGCCCCATGACCCAAAAACATGCAACCAAGAGTTGTCTTATAATGAACCCATCTGTGATCCTGACAACCTCAAATTTCTTGCTTCCCTTGAATTTTTAAGGGGCTTAGCGTATTACACTTCATATTTTCATGCACCTCCGCTGCAGTAGCATTTAAAGTGTTTAAGTCGTGTGCAGTCTGGATTCAGAGCTCACAGTGCAGCTGACACTCTGCTTACTTTGTGCAGGTGGTTCATGACTATTCAGAATCTGTGCACTACTCATATAGAAGCTCTCTTTTATACCCAAGCAAATACAGTATTGAAGTCAGATTTTCACCACTTGTGTGTGCTAAGATGATCCTGCCATGCTTTCACCTGGCTCAAAAAAGATCTTACTAGTCCACGAAGTAACATCCGACCACAATTATCACAATGGCTTCTATAAAGGTCCCTTTAAAAATTACTATGAAAACTCTAAAGAGTCAAGAATCATGCTGCCCTGCTCTTGATGTGTCTACAACAGCATGAGTATAGCACGCTGAAACTAAAATCCATCCATTTCAAGAAAAATCACAGCTCAACACCTGTTTTCTCAACCACAAGGTACTTGACAAAATGCAATTCAAAACGTATTTGTTGCCTACCAGTATTGCAAGAACCTAAGGCCAGCTAATCCAAACCACCCACTAAAAATTGGTAAATACTTGAAAATTTGTGGAAGAAATTTCCATGCTTGGGAATCTTCATTGCTGAATACCTGAGCACTTCAGTTTCCTCTTCCAATAATTCAAGTCCTCCCTCTTATACACAATCAGACATCTGTTGACTCAAGCAGCCGCGGTCCGTGCAGGTAACAGCGGTGGGACGGTGGGGCCGTGTGAGGGGTATTCCGAGGGACGATGCAGAGGGAAAATTATTTATTTAATTTTCCCTCTGCATCGTCCCTCGGAATCCCCCCTTGCACGGCCCCACCGCCCCACTGCTGTTACCTGCACGGACCGCGGCTGGTTGACTGATATCCATTGCCCTGCTAGTCAGATGCCTTAGATCTTTCTGTCACTTCCATTCCCGGCCAAATTATAGAATTACGTGGATCAACAACCCCAAGGCTTTTTGACTGATAATCTGTAAATAAGGTGGAGGGCTTCCCATAACAGATTCTAATTTTCACCTTGACTATCATGTGGTTGTATTTTGATCATCAAACTTTATTTAAACCCATCATCTTGGATGTCTCCTCATTCCCAAGTGCACCGAGGCTGCTGCAATGTAGAATCGAGTAACAGATAACAACAGAACAAATGCAATTAATCGGAGAGGCCCTGACAGTTCAACACAGGTGTTATTTGGAGGGGCTAAATGGATAAATTGTTACTAAGAATTGCCAAATAGTGCTTTTTAAAGCACTGTATAGCACATATATGGAATAAAAAGGCATAGGTTCTGCAGTTAGTTCTGAAAAGTTCCTCATGAAATATTACTTAGGATTTTAGGGTATTGACATTTCCGTCTGCATTTTCCATATTCTTGTCATTTTTCTTTACATGATTATTAATATATATTGTGGAGTTTGTGAAAAATGAATCTGAAATTAGTATATTTCTAAATTTATTTAACAGGTAAATGTACACTCAATCTTGAAGGTCTGACAGATTTTAATCATATAAATACCCTACGTGATAAACCAATACAATAATATGAAAACATTCATATTTTAGTGTCAATCTTAAGCGCATCCCCTGCTGTTTAAGCCTTGTTAGTAAACTTTGCTTCTTTTTTTAACTCCCTTATCTGTTGATTCACACAGTAGTAAATGGCCTGCCAGTCATCACTGACAGCATTTAGAATCACTCAAAAACAACATAATTTCTGCTTTTATCCATATTTAAAAATAAACACAGGCAGGAAAGTAGGTATGTTTGGGAGCATAATGCTCCAAGCGCTATTTTTATCCATTGCCACAGAGCATTAATTCTCCAGAGCAGCACATCACATGCGATCAGAGAATAAGCAAACAAAATAGAAACCCTGACTGGATGAGCTGAAAATGTTACAACATTCATAATTACTGTTCTATTTGCCAAGCAATGTCTTTTTTGCCTGACAATGTAAGCTATATAAAACTATATAAAATTTGAGGACTTTATAACTGTCTATGGTTGGTGGAATGTGTGAAAAAAAATCTTACAACATCAAGATTTCAGACCCCTAAGTCAAACTCACTTCAAGTTAAACGCTAAACTACAATGTTTCAGTCTCTGAGTTTGAATGAGTAGACTATTGGAACTAGGTCTATCAGATGTTGATGTAACTTCTCATTGTAACAATTACTCAAAAGATGCTCCTTCATAATTAAATTGTAAAGCCCTTTAAAGTCAGTCAATTTTTACCTGTTAACTAACAACCTAGGACCTGATTATGAGTTTGGCGATCCGTCGACAGCCAAACTCAGGGTGGCAAGGTTGCAGTAGTTCGACCGCCAAAGTTGTAATGCGGCAGGCGGTCCGACTGCCGTATTACAACTTTGGCGGTCGAACTGCTGCAGCCGCCAGGGAATCGCGATCCCTGGTGGTGGTGCAGTGGTTAGGGGCTCACAATATATTGAGTTTCTTGACCCTCAGCAGTCTCATAGAGACTCTTACTCCATGAAACTGCTGGTAGTCAGGAAACAAAGGGGGCCCTACGCGACCCACCTTGCCCCATGCATGTTGGTGCATGCACAGGGGCACATGTTGTGTTCCCCTGTGTGCATGCGCCCCCAGTTCCAGCACAGCATGGACTTCACAGTTCAGGCCATGCTGGAACGCACTGTAGTAGTCCCGTGGCGATGCAGCATTAAGGCTCACATTTGAGCCTTTTTACTGCACTGCCGCGGGACCGCCATGCCGCCAGCCCGCCAGCCCACAATTTCACTCGTAATCTGGTAGGCAGGTGGCATTTTGGTTTGGTGGTGTGGGAGCGTGGCTGTGGCATACCGCCCCGCTCCCACACCGCCAAACTCGTAATCAGGCCCCAAGTGTTTTCACTGAAAAGTCAACGAATTCCACCTTTTCAAGTCTCCCTGAATCTTTTGCTATACTCTTCAGTGGTGTGTCCAAAGCCCTCACTCAGGGTACCCTTTATGAGGTCATAACACTCAGCATCTTTTTCAGGCAATGTCAGGAGTCTATCTCTGCATTTCCCTGAGAATACTTCCCAAAAGAGAGGAGCCTAATTATTCTGGCTTCTTTCCTTCCCATACAGGACCTCTCAAATGCAGTGAACCAAGTGGTGATATCATTCCCATCTGAATATTTAGGGACAATCCCTTTTGGGTGTTTGGAGTAAAAAAAAACTACACTCTCCCTATTTATTTGTATGCTGCCACCAGAGATATGTTCCAGGCCCATCTCTTTCCTTTGTCTTTCTATTTCCAGGATCTGATCTTCTACGTTCAGTCTCCTGGTCAATCATTCCAGAATGAGGTCCTCATATGAAGGGGTCTCAGCTGTATCTGAGGGGAGTGACTCATGCCCATCCTCAGTATTATCTTCATTGACATTATCATCATCCTTAGACTGGGCTACCAGGTCTGGGTGATCTTTCTCAAACTGAGCTATCAGTTTTTGAAGATAGTTCAGGGGCCCCCAGCGTTGCTTCCCGACAGCCTTTCCATGATGGAAAGGCCGACATGGAATGGCTGTCGGAAACTGACATCAAAATCCCGACGGCGGAGCTGCTGTCATCAAGAGATTATGCGGTCTGTCCAATGCACCAACGAGCTCCTTGAGACAGTAGGAACCACGTCAGAATCCCTACGCAGGTTTCACTCCTACCGCCGTGATCCAAATACGGCGGTTGGTCAGAGGTTTTCCGCCTGACATCGTAATTAGGCCCTATATACTTTGTCCTAACTAAAGTACAGATTTTAAAATTTATAAGTAGTTTGTTTCATGGACTTCACCAAGGGAATAGGAGTTAATTTTAGAAATTTAGGAAAAATAGACAAATAAAAAATTTGACTAGCTAAAGGACAATTTTTGGATTTACTCATATGGTCAAATATTGACAAAGTGGTTCTAGCAAATGCAAAGCCTTCTATCCCACCGCTGCCACCAAATGTAGGAATCTGGCTTTCTATATAGTATACTAAAAAGACATACACTGTGCAGAGAGTCCAGAGAATCCCCAAATGGTGCACAAAGGTAAATGCAGATAATTCTAATGCTCTTTTTGTGGTAGTGTGGGAGAGCAGTTCGGCTTATCAAAGGGTTGTGCTAAGCATTTGTAGTACTCACAGAGTCAATAAATGAGACACACACTCAAGAATAAATCAGAGACCAATTTATAAAAATAGAGTCGATTTTTATGTATTTTCTAAGACCAAGAACACAGTTAAATGATAAGAGCTTTCAGAGTTATGATTCTTCAAACTTTTGAAAATATATCACTTTTGTACGCAATACGCACCATAAGAATCAATAGGGAAAAAGAGGAAAAATGCATATAAAATCAGGCAATGCTTTCACGAAGTTCACCTTGTCGTTTTAGGTCGATGTCGGGACCAGGTCCAAAGTTCCAGTAGGAGGAGACGTTCAGGTGCATCTGGGATCAGGCACGAGCAGAGTGCTGAGGGTCTTGGAAACTGGTGCGCAAAGACGAAGGGGCCACTTGAAAATGCACAGCACAAGTGGACTTACAGCTAAGTCCTGTGGGTCTCCTTAGAGGGAGGAGGTCGCAAGGGCCTGGGGACCATGGGAGCCATGGGAGCAGAACGGTTGGTCAGTGGTGGGGTTGGTGGGCCGGGTGCAGAGCGAACCGATCAGCCGGGCGTCATGCGTATTTAGGTCCTCATGGTCATGAGCAGGCAACTTGGAGAGGCGATCTAGGGACAGCTGGGCCACTCAGGAAATGGGTCTTGAGTGTCTCGATGTCCCTCGATGGATGCTTGCTTCTGGTGCTTTGGGAGTTCAGGAGTGGACTCTCCTTTTTGTTTTTTACCGTTGTAGGTCGGGCACCCCAGGTATTGGTATGCTGCTGCTCAGGAAGGTCCTGGTGCCACCAAACTTGGTGGAGAGGCAGATGTGACCTTCCGGAGCTGTTGTACCCCTTATTGCTTCATTGCTGCATTGAGGCCGTCAGGGAGCACCAAGTCGATAAACCAGACTTCACGGGATTGGTGCCTGTGGTGTGCAGGGGAGTGATACCTTCACTCCAAGGGAGCTTCTTGCAATTTCTCAAAGGTTGTAGGTGCTCCAGGGTTCTTGGAGTCCTTGTAGGTTCAGGACAACACAGCAGGCAGTGATTATTGAGTCCTTGGAGCAACTAGCTGGGTGTGATGCCTTTTTCTTCTGCAGCTTCAGTTCCTGTGCAGCGGGTCTTCTTTGTTCTGATCTTCTTTGGTCCAATGAATCTGAGGTTTAGGTGTTGGGGAGCCACCTAAATGCTGAATTTAAGGGTGTTACAAGGGGAGAAATGCAATAGCCAATGGGCTATCTACCTTTAGGGTGTCTAAACCCTTTAGTGACCACTTCCTGTGGGACGGGAAACTACCCTATCCCTGATTGGAGGTTTTCTCACCATTCCAAGATGGTGGAATTTGAGGAGAGGGGTTCACCTTGCCTGCCCCTCCCTAGAGGTGGTGCAGGCTGAGGGAGGACCCTCCTCCTCATCTAACTATTTTTCCCATCTTTCCTCCTGCCAAAATTGGAGCAGGAAAGGGGACTTTTCCTCCCCCACTATCTGGGGATTCCTGGGTTGGATTTCAAAAGCGGCATTGCCTTTGAAGCTTCCCACCTGAGAAGTCCTTCCTAACCTGGAGGAGGTGTGAAACACCCCGCCCAGAGCAGGTATTGTTTCTATCCTCTGGGAGCGCTGGCACTCACCCCATGAGGTCAGAAACATGTCTGGTGGTGGCAGGCAGGTGAAAACCAGCCAGAGACCCCACTAGTGTTTGGTTAAGTTTCAGGGGACTCTCTAAAAGGGTCTCCTGTGTGAATGTATTCATAGATCCAATACTGGCATCAGTGAGGATTTATTAAGGCAAGATGTTTGGTACCAAAATTCTCAGAAATCAGTGAAGCCATCATGGAGCTAGGAAACCCGTGTTGACAAGTATCCAGCACATGTACTCTTTATGGCTTCACTGTTCACTTACAACATTACATAATGGACTGGACATTGTAGGGGCATATCTGCTCATGCTGATATGCCCACACATGGGATATAGTGCACCCTACTTTAGGGCTAAAGGCCTTCAGTAGAGGCGACTTACCTATATCTTTTGCAGTGCATGGGAGGCATGGCCCACGGGGCTGTGCGCCATGTCAACTCTTCGGATTTTCCTGCACAACCAGTGCTGCAGCCCCAGAGGACCCTCTTTAGTACCCATGCCCTAGTTACCAGGGTTACCACTTACTAGGGACTTACAGGGGTAGCTGAACTGGTGCCAATCGTGTAACAGTGTTTTGGGAAAGAGATCTGGCACTGGGAACCTGGTTAGAAGGGACCCAGTGCACTTACAGTTCAAAACCACATCAGAAATCTGGCAAAAGGTGGGGGCTCACCATTCAAAAAGAAGCACTTTCCTACCCTCACACAGTCATGTATTCACCCATACAGCCACTCATTCACTCATACATCCACCAACACACCCACTCACTTACAGAGCTACTTACAGACCCACTTATTCATCCATATACCCAGTAACACACTCACTCACACATACAGATACACACACACACCCACTCACACATGGCGAATCACAGTTACACAGACACTCACGTAATGTATGTTTAAAATAGAAACCACTCAATAGTACATGAAGTATGCTAATTACATTTTTGTGGTACCTTAGTATGTATGTTTAACAGTCCTAAACATTTAGAAAACACTCAGAATCACTAGAAGATCTAATCAGTGAAGTCATCAGTGATGTTATTTGACAATGTCACTGACAATGTCATGAGTGATCTAATATGTGAGGTCATAAGCAGTGCATTGTGGGGGCGTTAGTTATAGTTAGCTTAGCTAACTATAACTACTGAATTTTTCTCTGGTTTTGTATGAGTGAAATGTGAGCCTAACTATAACGTCCTTATAACCTTTGTTTTTTTCAGTGAATTTCTAAGGTTTTTTAATAATTCTATTTCCTAACTATAATGTCCCTGTAACATTTGTTTTTTTTCCAGTGAATTTCTAAGGTTTTTAAAATCCTATTTCCTAACTATAACGTCCCTGTAACCTTTATTTTTTTCAGTGAATTCTAAGGTTATTTCAATTCTATATCCTAATTATAACGTCCCTGTAACCTTTGATTTCTTCAGTAAATTTCTAAGGTCTTTTTAATTCTATTTACTAATTATAACGTTCATGTAAGCTTTGGTTTTTCCAGTAAATTTCTAGGTTTTTTAAAATTCTATTCCTAACTGTAACTAGTAACGTTTGACAGTGTGTTTGTGAGTGAGTGCATGAGTGTCTCAGTAGGTCTGTGAGTGGGTGTGAGAATTTCTGAGTGGATGTGTGAGTTTCTGACTGGGCCTGGGAGTGGCTGCATATGTGTCTCACTGGGTGTGTGAGTGGGTGCGTGAGTGGGTCTATGAGTGTGTGAGTGGGTGTCTGAGTAGGTGCATGAATGTCTGAGTCAGTCTGTGAATGGGTGTCAGAGTGTCTGAGTATGTTTGTGAGTGCCTGCATGAGTGTGTGAGTCAGTCTGTGAGTGAGTGCATGACTGTCCGTGTCATCAGCCACCTACCTGGATCTCAGATGAATCCATTGGGGGGGCTACGCTAGTTCCCAAATTCTTCTAAGACTTGCCCTCAGTTTACAGGAGGAGAAACTGCTCTGGTGGCAAATCCAGGGGGATAAGGGGGTTGGTATGGAGAGAGAGTGTAGAGTCAAAGATGCTGTGGCTTGTCTACTCAACAGCAACAGTACACCAGTCTGATGAATGGTACCAGGAGATATGGTACCTATAAACAAACAAATAAGAAGGCTTTAGTCTAGTTTTAACTCTATCTCTTAAGGTATGACCTCATGAAAGCTTTTTAAATCTCAACCAACCATTAATTTTGTTGTTGTTTTGTTTTCAGTTAGATTGGCCGTAAAGGCTCCTTGATCAAAATTTTCTAAACTTTAGTGAGTATGATTTCAGCATCAAACCCACAGGCAAATTTGGATGGGGTTAGTTTCACCCAAGTCCTCTCTGGCAGAGCCCTGCCAACAGTATGTACAAATTGAACAAAAACACTGGTTACCTTTGTTTGCAGCACGATGTTGCGACTGAGCTCAGCGCGTAGTAAAATCAAGTCTGTTAATGTGTCCCTCCATTTCTTCTTGTTCTTTTTCTCCTTCCCCATCCAGGTGTGAGACTAATGCGGGACGTTCTTTGCAATGAGGTCAAAGCAGGAGGATCAAGGGAGCTGGCAAGACAGATCCCTGGAAGCCGGGAAACAGGTCAGTAGCAGGCGAAGAGGCTAAGCGAAAGGGAGGAGTGTGGACGGTCTTTAAATAAGACTGCTTTAGAACGTTCATAAAGGTCACATTCTAATTGTTTGTAACAAGGAACAGGTGCAGATAATTAACATGATGATGCTGCCTTCTAGAAGGTGCTTTAAAATGTTCACAAAGTTTGCATTCTGATTGCTTATAGCAAGGAACAGGTGCAGGGGATTAATTTGATGAGGGCTGTCTTCTGGAAGGTTCACGTTAAGGTAATCTATGCCAGTTGCTTGATGCTTATTCTGGTGGATTTTCTGAATGTTTCTGTGGCGTCTGAAACCTGACCTTGCATATGCATGATAAAACATTTGTAAATGCTGTTAAGCCTTTTCAAACAAACCGGGGAACACCAGCTGCAGCTAACTAATACTAACAGCATATAATATGGTCAAAAGTCAGGGTGCAAGACATTTGTTCATTTATAAGTGTTGGGACGAATTGTGAAAGTCAAGAGAGGTGAGCTGTGGCAGGAATCCTGAGAGTCTGAGTGGGCCTGTGAGTGGGTCTGTTAGTCTCTGAATGGGTCTGTTTGTGGGTGTGTGATTTTCTGAGTGGGTCTGTGAGTGGCTCTGTGAGTGGCTGTATTGGTATGTGATTGGGTGGATGAGTGCCTGAGTGGGTCTGTGAGTGGGAGTGGGAGTTTGACTGGGTAAGTGAGTGGGTGCATGAGTGTGAGTGAATCTGTGATTGGGCGTGTCAGTGTCTGAGTGGGTGTGTGAGTGTCTAGGTGGGTATGTAAATAGGTATGTGAGTCTATGAGTGGCTCTGTGAGTGAGAGTGTGAGTCTCTGAGTGGGTATGTGAGTGGGTTCATGAGTCTCTGAGCGGGTCTGTGTGTGGGTGCATGAGTGCCTGAGGGGTCTGTGAGTGAGTGCATGAGTGTCTGAGTAGGTGCATGAGTCTCTCAGTGGCTCCCTGACTGAGTGTGTGAGTGTTTGAGTGGGTCTGTGAGTGGATGTATGAGTCTCTGATTGGTTCTGTGAGTATGAGTATGAATCTGAGTGAGTCTGTGAGTAGATTAATGAGAGTAATAGTGGGCCTGTGAGTGGGTGTGTGAGTCTCTGCCTGAGTCTTTGAGTGGGTGCATGAGTGTCTTTGTGGGTCTGTGAGTGGGTGTCTGAGTGTATGACTGGTTCTGTGAGTGGGTGCATCAGTGTCTGAGTGGGTCTGTGAGTGGGTGTTCAAGTCTCTGACTGGGACTGTGAATGAGCGCATGAGTCTCAGAGTGGCTCTGTGAGGGAGTGTATGAATGTCTGACTGGATCTGTAACTGGGTGTATAAGTGTCTGAGTGGGTCTGTGAGTGGTTTCATGAGTATCTTAGTGCATCTCTCAGTGGGTGCATCATCTCAGAGTGGGTGTCTGAGTGGGTGTGTGAGTACCCAAGTGAGACTGAGGGTGGATGTATAAATATATTTTTGTAATCATTTTTTCCAATGATATTCACAAAGTAGTTGCAATGAATATTTGCGAATTTGTCGTGACGTTACACTGGGGGGGCTGTGCTGACAGTTGCAGAGAATTCATGAATATCGCAAATATGGCGAGTGGAAAAAAATTGTTTTTTCGGCATATTATTCTCATAAGGGGTTCCTCAAACACCTCTATATTCCTCTCATGGGATCAAGGCACATGCAACCTGACCCGTTATGGCACTGCCATTTGTTTTGAGCGCCGGGGACTGCTGTTCTGATGAGGTAAAATGGCAGATGCAACTCTCTGCTCAAAGATGCAGCCAGCCAATCAGAGCATTCTTGTTGGTGTGCACATTTGTGATTAATCGCAAAATCATCATATGTATATATATATATACTCCAACTCCCCCATCTCGTAGAGGAAATGAGCACACGCGGGACTCCAGGAGAACTGCACATTTCCTTCTTTATTCAGGCGTAAGCATGACGCGTTTCATTTTATGTAAAACTTACTCAGATGCCACCAGGAAAATGACAAGTGTCTCTCCGGCCCTGTCTTTTAAACAAAATGCCTCGCTCCGATTGGTCAGGCATCGCTGGTGTGAAAGCTCTGGGGAAGCGCAAACCCAGGAACCTGGATCCACACGGAGCAGACACCATTCGTAAGTACTAACCCCAGTGGGCGGTGTCTGCTCCCTTCACCCCAGTGCACACCGAGTTCTTTCAAGCGGGCGGTATTGCAGCTCACCTAGTCCCTCACCCCGCCGCTCAGCTTCCCAGTCAGGTGCTCGTAGCTGTCGCCTCAGTAGGCAGCAAAGTCCATCACGAAGTCGTGATCCACTGAAAGTGGCCGAGCTAATTGCAGGTAAGCGGCGTGTCCAGGCGTTACCACAGAGCCTGTAGTGTGTCCAAAAGATAGCCACCAAAAACCGCCGGACTCTAAAGGGGTGGGTGCTCCCAGGGACGTTCGTGGACGCATCCCAAAACATAAACTCCAACTCCCCCATCTCGTAGAGGAAATGAGCACACGTGGGACTCCAGGAGAACTGCACATTTCCTTCTTTATTCAGGCGTAAGCATGACGCGTTTCGTTTTATGTATATATTCCTCCAAACCTCCCTTGGGCTGTACTCGCCGCCTCCTAAACGCGAGTCGCATCGTCTGTTAGGACCCCCCAGGAGCGGGTCCGTTAAATAGTGCACGAATCCTTTCAAAACAAGGATGATGACGCCAGTGGCTGTTGATAAACGTGGTGGGAACAGGGAAAAAAATCTTAGAAAACTTGAGTCTCGCTACATAATTGAATTGAATTCTAAGTACCCGGAAGGTCTGAATGTAGAAGAAGACTTGTACACTCATTTGTAAATATATAAGAATGGATTTCTGTCTCACAAGTTCATGTAGATAGAGTAGATTCGTTTTTTAACTATGGTTTTAATAGGGAAGAAAGTGTTTTTTACAAACAGACAGATAATTGCTTTATAGCGAAAAATTTCCAGTGGCCCACTTGGGCAGGAATTGTATACAATTTGTTCCTTCTGAATGGCAGACTGCAAAGATAGCCCACATGGGCCCAATTGTGAGAGGCTTACAGAGTACATTTGTAAGAAATGGCCACTTTGGCGAGAGGTTGCTGCAGCAACACTAAGGGGCCGATTCCGATTCAGGCCGGAAATCTCTCCGACCGAGCCGGACCCGGAGAGATTTCCGACCGAATCGGACTCTGGCAGTCCGACCGAACGAGTACGATGCGCACGCATGCAATCGGACTCGAGTCGGTCGGACTCCCAGTGAGTCAATGGGAGCCGGACGTACAACGCGTACGCGGGCTCCCATTGACCCCAATGGAGTGCGGCGAACACGGGTGCCCCTACAGCGGGTACGTCTCGAAGCGACTCGTGGCGTATATGCACAGGTAGGGGGGACCCATGGGTCCCCCCTGTGTGCGACTCGCGCGGCTACGTGTACAGGGGGGTCCGACACGGACCCCCAAAGTGCGGCTCCGACTGCTCTGTCGAGCCGGACGGCACGAGTCGGTCGGACTGCTCGCGGCGCGCATCCTACTTGCCCGGCCGGGGAACGTCTCCATCGCGCGGTGCGCATCGTGTCCGTGCGAGTCGGTCGGAGCACTTCGGACCCGCGAACAAGTCAGTCGGCGATTTTGCGTGCGCTCGCATCGTACTCGCTCGGCCGGACGCACGTACGAATCGGTCGGGAAAGAGGGCTCCGAATCGGATCTGGTTAAGCCGAATCCGATTCGGAGCCCTACCGGCCGAGATCGGAATCGGCCCCTAAGTAGTTGCTGATATCAAATTGGGTGAATTTATTTGCCAATATGGGAAGAACTCTCTCTAAATATTGCAAAGTAGGAATTTTAATCAATTATTCTAATTTATATTGTATAAAATAATTGCCGAAACTAATTATGCAAATGGGACAACCTGTTTTGTTGTGTCAATTGAAGACGATTTTCGTCGTAAAGTTTTTTTCAAGTTTTTTCAATTGTGCAACAGATCACTGTGAAAGTAACGCCAAACAGAGCAAAAACTACGAGTCTGTTTTCACCTTATATCATTCTGTAGTTTATCACGTGTGTCGTAGAAACCACATGAAAAAATTTAAAAAATGGCCGCTTTCAAAACTTTGTTATCGGTGAGCAAGGAGCAGGACGCTCCGAAACGCGTACGAACGAGGCCGAATAAAATAATTTTGCAGCACCACACAAGGCGTCGTCATCCTTGTTTTGAAAGGATTCGTGCACTATATATATATATATATATATATATTCACTCAAAAAACCAAAGGTTACAGGGACATTATATTTAGGCTTAGGTTTCACTCATACAAAACCAGTGAAATTCAGAAGTTATATTTAGCTGAGCTAACTGTAACTCACGCCCCCCTCAATGCACAGCTTATGACCTCACATATTACATCACTCATGACATGGTCAGTGACATTGCTGATGACATCTTAAATGGCATCACTGATGACATCATCCGGGAACTGTGAATGATTTTAAAAAGTTTCAGATTGTTAAATATATATATATATATATACCAAGGTGTATTGGTGAATCAGTGGGTGTATCAGTGCCTTTATGGATGATTCAGTGGGCGAGTGACTGACTGTATATGTGAGTGATTAGGTGTCTCAGTTAATGTGTGGGTGAGTGACTGGTTGTGTGAATGTCTGTATCAGTCTGTCAGTTGGTGTCAAAGTGGCTGTATGGATGTGTGAGTGGGTACATGAGTGGCTGTATTGGCAAGTGATTGGTTGTCTGAGTACCTGTATGGTTGTCTGAGAATTTGTGTGAGTGGGTTAAGGGGTGTGTGAATGCCTGTATGGATGAGTGAATGGGTGAGTCAGAGGCTGTATGGGTTATTGAGTGCGTGTTTGATGGGCTGTATGGGTGGGTGACTGTGTGTATGGCTGTGTGGGTGAATAAGTGGATGTGTCAGTGGTATATGGGTGAGAAACTGGGTATGTAAAAGGCAGTATAGGTGAGTGATGGGGTATATGAGTGTTTGTATGGGTGAGTGAGTGAATGTGAGAGTGGCTACATGAGTGAGTGTGTGCTTCTGTCAGTGACTGTATAGGTGAGTAAATATTTTCTTGTATCTGTGTGAGTGGCTGTGTGTAGCTGTATGGGTAAGTGGCTGTGTGATTGACTGTATGGGTGGTGAGTGACTAGGTGTGTGAGTAGGTCAATGGGTGACTGTCTCAGTGTGTGAGTGGCTGTATGGGTGTATGAGTAGATATGTCAGTGGCTGTATTGGTGACCGAGTGAGTGTATGAGTGGCTGTATGGGTGAGTGAGTGGATGTGTGTGTAGATCTATGAATCAGTGAGTGGGTGTGTAAGTACTGGTATGGGTTTGTGTATGGGTTTGTGAATGGTTGTGTGGGAGTGGGTGTATGAAAGGTTCTATGGGGGTGTGAGTGGGTTCGTCAGCGATTCTGTGGATAATGTCATCAGTGATGTCATTTGGGATGTCATCAGTGATGTCACTGACCATGTCATGAGTGATGTAATATGTGAAGTCATGAGCAGTGCATTGTGCAGGGCGCGACTTATAGTTAGCTCATCTACCTATTACTGCTGAACTTAACTGTTTTTTTCCTAGTGAAACCTGAACCTAACTATAACGTCCCTGTAACCTTTGGTTTTTTTCTGTGGATTTCTGTGTTTTTTTTTAAGTAGTACTGGCTTTTGCAGAGTGGTGGAGAAAGGGGGCGGGCCTCTGACCAGCTCTCAGGAATCCCGCTGTGTATGACTTACAGAAAGTGCCAGGAGGGCTTCTTGGCCCCCAAGGTCCCTCAGCATCCAAGAGGACTTCATTCCCCAACTAGTAGTGCGCCGGGAGACACGTTTGCAGAGTGGTGGAGAAAGGGGATGTGGCCTCCGAAGACCTCTTAGCAATCCCACTGTGTGGGACTTACTGGAGGTAACAGTAGGGGCTGTTCGCCCCAAGGACCCTCAGCAGACAAGGGGACTTCATCCCCCGACTAGTAGTGCACCAGAAAAGCATGTTTGCAGAGTGGTATAGCCATAGCAAACTGCAATGTCCCTGGGGTGGGTACCCCGGGACATTGCTCGAGGTGGCCCTGGGGGTTGGTGGTCCCTAGGGCCATGTTTGCTCCAGGAAGAGGACTGTGCAGCCCCCTCCATTACAGCATACAGCCCCGGGGAGTAATTTTACACATTTGTCCCGGGGAGGTGGTGGTCCGTGGACCTGCGGGAGGGGGCACGTGCCCCCAGCATTAATTTAATATTTAGCCCTAGAGAAGTGGCAGTCCCTGGGCCCCCGCATTTATGACATATTTGTGCTTTGAGGAGGTGGCGGCCACTGGGGCTGTGGGGGGGGCTCGCACGGCCCCCTCTCATTTTCACTAGCATATCCCCAGGGAGGTGTCGGTCTCCGGGGCTGGGGGGGTCTGAGAGGCCCCCGTTTAATCATAAAAGAAGCCCCAGGATTTGGCCCACCCGGGGGCTTCTTTTGAAAGACACAAGGGCCCCCCTTGCGTCTTTTTAAAAAAAATTGCAGCTGATTTGCAGATCCATTCGTGTTTGCAGCAAAAGTTTAAAAAAAATGCTTTTCCCCACCATATCTGGGGTGTCAGAGTATTCCTACCCTGCCCCCTTTTCTCTCTTGTTATTTTTGTGTGTATATATATATATATATATATATATATATATATATATATATCTCAAAGAAGGCTTGCCGAGCCCAGTTTTGTGACCATTCCAGATATTTATTTTCAAAACTTCCAACTCGTGTCCTTACGCATTTCGGCTGTTTGAAGCCTTGATCACAGGTGGATGACATTTCAATTGATTGCAAGTGCTCAAATAAAAGTCATGTGACAGTACACAGCACTACAAGTCCCAAGGTGCACCAGTGTTGTTTAACTTGTACAAACGCAGTTAACATTAAACTTTTGCTTTATAGCTTTTCTTCACTGCCATTTTCACTATTTTCCTCCTTTGAAAAATTGCACTCTGGAATAAAGTGACTACGTGCACAAAATGTCATTGAGTAGCAGCAGAATATCTTCCCAAATAGCTGGATTCAAAAACTGTCCCAGAGAGGTGTGTGCCTCTCTCTTCTCCCTTTCTCATCTCAAATGCCAGAAATACAGAGGCAATCCATTCCGGTCTGGCATAGGGCGAGCGGGTCATGCCCCCAAAGTGTCAGCAACATGAGAAACAGAACCTCCATAGTAGGAGCCCCCGACCCTGCAGGGCAGTGCCGGCGGCAACAGGAATGGAGAATCCCGTCATAGAACATCAAAGAAGGATTGCCGAGCCCAGTTTTGTGACCATTCCAGATATTTGTTTTCAAAACTGCCAACTCGTGTCCTTACGCGTTTCGGCTATTTGAAGCCTTGATCACAGGTGGATGACATTTCAATTGATTGCAAGTGCTCAAATAAAAGTCATGTGACAGTACACAGCACTACAAGTCCCAAGGTGCACCAGTGTTGTTTAACTTGTACAAACGCAGTTAACATTAAACGTTTGCTTAATAGCTTTTCTTCACTGCCATTTGCACTATTTTCCTCCTTTGAAAAATTGCACTCTGGAATAAAGTCACTACGTGCACGAAATGTCATTGAGTAGCAGCAAAATATTTTCCCAAATAGCTGGATTCAAAAACTGTCCAAGAGAGGTGTGTGCCTCTCTCTTCTCCCTTTCTCATCTCAAATGCCAGAAATACCGAGGCAATTCATTCCGGTCTGGCATACGGCGAGCGGGTCATGCACCAAAGTGTCAGCAACACGAGAAACAGAACCTCCATAGTAGGGGCCCCCGACCCTGCAGGGCGGCTCCGACGGCAATGGGAATGGAGAATCCCGTCATAGAACATCAAAGAAGGATTGCCGAGTCCGGTTGTGCGACCATTCCAGATATTTATTTTCAAAGCTGTCAACTCGTGTCCTTACGCTTTTCGGCTATTTGAAGCCTTGATCACAGGTGGATGACATTTCAATTGATTGCAAGTGCTCAAATAAAAGTCATGTGACAGTACACAGCACTACAAGTCCCAAGGTGCACCAGTGTTGTTTAACTTGTACAAACGCAGTTAACATTAAACTTTTGCTTAATAGCTTTTCTTCACTGCCATTTGCACTATTTTCCTCCTTTGAAAAATTGCACTCTGGAATAAAGTGACTACGTGCACAAAATGTCATTGAGTAGCAGCAAAATATCTTACACAGCACTACAAGTCCCAAGGTGCTATATATATATATATATCTATATATATCTATCTATCTATCTATATCTATCTATATCTATCTATCTATATATATATATATATATATATATATATATACAAGCTCAAATTCCTTCGTTAATTCTCAGAAAGAAAGACAGCACTCGCGGGGGCAGTTTGCCGGTATTATTATTTTCAGCACAACAGACGCGTCTGTTGTGCTGAAAAATAATACCGGCAAACTGCCTCGCGATGCTGTCTTTCTTTCTGAGAATTAACGAAATTTGAGCTTACATATTAACGTCGGGGCACCACCGCGACCCTAAGCACCCGTCCAGGAGTGATCCGCCTTTTGGTGCAGTTGAGCGGATATATATATATATATATATATATATATATATATATATATATATATATATATTAGCCACTTTGTAGTTATAGTTAGGATTTCACAGATTTAAGAATTCCTCAGATATTTGTCCCTTAATACCTTTGCACTCTTGTTGTGATAAATATCTGCTAAACTTTGGAGACCTATTGCACCTATTAGATTGGTGGAAGATTGAAAGGTTTGCGGCGTTTGGTCAAGGGGGTGCAAAAAAAAGGGGGGTCCCAAAGCACACTTGAAATCAAATGCATTTTACATAGACTTTTGTATTTCATATAGCGCAAAAACGGTCAGTTGGATTGGGATAAAATTTGGCAGGATTGAAGATTTTGGTGTGCAGATGATTCTTGTGGTTGCATCTAAAAAGGGTAAGTATTTTTAGAGCTATTACCATTTTAAACTTTGTGATGTCTGTTAGTGCTCTAGTTTTGAGGTAGTTTCGACAGATCGATGGCAAGTCATTATCTGATTGGATAATGACTGTCCTTACAAAAATTGCACACAGCCATGTTGTTTTAAGGCAACTTTCTCAGTGGTCTAGCTTAGGGCCTTTAAAAGTATTAAAGGTATTAAGTAAGTATTAGGTTTGATATGTTTTCTCCTACCTATTACCACTTCATTGAAGTGGTAATGGGTAGGAAATATAATTATGTTTTATTCTATGTAAAACAAATATCACAGAGTACCAAGGTACTACCCAGATAGTACCATGGTACCTTTAAACAAATATGTATAAAAATTGAAAAGTCACTGAAATGCAGAATATTTCACAAATATACTGTACTACAGTGTATTTACATTTTTTCTATATTTAATTATGTAAAAAAAGCCTACTCATTACTGCAGTAATACCGCAAATGTACTGTGTAAAAAAAAAGAATTGCATTTGGTAAAAAGCATGGTACGTGCTAGGTACTGGTTGGGGTGTACCTTTCCAATATGGCAACTATGGAATTCTGTTTTAGGACGGCACACACGTGCATAGGGTATTGAGTCCCTCATCGATGTTGAGCATCCATAAAGGGTTCACAAACATGCGTCACATTTAAACAGCAAGCTCGCGACTTGCCATGAGCATCTAACAACTTCTATAAGAGGTAGGTGAGGTGAACAGCTCCGAGTACCTAGGTATGCCAGGAGTATCAAGGGCTTTTTTCAGAGGTTGAACTCGGGTTTTCAGTTTTATTTTCACAGATTTATTATTGAGCAGCACGGAGAACTGGTCAGGTGGGCGGAGGGCTGGACGCTGGGAGATGCCTGGCGTCTCAAAAACCCGACCAGTAGGGAGTACTCCTTTTTCTCCCCGACGCACCAGCTGCACACGAGGATAGACAGGATATTTTGCTCTACACCCCTCACAGCGCAAGTCACACATACTACCTCTCTGGGCAAAATCCTGTCTGACCACAACTCACTGGAATTAACCCTTGCCTGGGGTATGACCCACACTCCGGTCCCCACCTGGAAACTATGGCCACAGATGCTAGAGGACCCCGTTTTTAATAACACTATGGCGGAAGGTATCAAGAATTATTTCACGGAGAACACCAATTCTGCCTCCACCAGACATATAGAATGGGACGGGTTTAAGTCTGTGATTCGGGGCATAGCTATCAGCACCACTGCAGGGGCACGACAGGAGATTCACAATAACCTAAAAACCATTGAAAGCAATATGAATGCACTAGAACAGGGAGCAACACGGGACCCCACTAAGGCTACGGAATTGCAGGAGGTGCGTATCAAACACGCTGAACTGCTGGAAAGTCTCAGAGTAATAGACTACAAGTCATACACTCAGTTAAAACACACTGAAGCGGACAAATCTGGTGCGCTGTTGGTGCGTATCTTACGTGACGCGCCCCCCACCGTAGTCATACATGAGATTACCATGCCACAGGGGGACACTGTAACCACCCAACGGGATATAAACGAAGCCTTCTGCAAGTATTACGAAACCTTATATCAAGCCCCAATACCCCAGACAGAGGACGTCATAGACGCCTTCTTCGAGGACCTAACTTTTCCTCAATTAGACCGCACCGCTCAAGATGCTCTATCGTGCCCCATCACTAAGTCAGAAATTAGAGAAGCCATGCGGGCGCTACCACGCAATAAATCCCCGGGCCTGGATGGGCTACCCATAGAGTTCTTTACCACATTTGCAGACACTATGGTCCCACAACTAGAGCAGCTATATAAATCAGCACTGGAAACAGGGCACCTTCCCTCTACTACAATGCAGGCATTGGTAGTGTCCCTTCCTAAACCAGGCCGCTTGGCCACAGACATCTCGGGATACCGTCCCCTTTCTCTACTTGCCACAGAGTATAAAATACTGAGTAAAATCTTAGCACTCCGCCTCCTCCCGTACCTGCGAAATCTGATACACACGGACCAATGCAGCTTCGTGCCAACGCGCAGCACCTCATTGAACATTCGTCGTCTATACCATGTCATGGGCACAGCATCCACTGGAGATCACAATGCGGGTTGCATTACATTGGATTTAAAACAGGCATTTGACACGCTTCACTGGGACTACATGGTGAAATCAATGGGGAAATATGGCATACCGCCGGAATACCTGAAATGGGTTAAATTACTGTACACAGCTCCCACTGCGCGAGCTCGCACAGGAGGCCATATCTCCCGTACATACCCAGTAGGCAGAGGCACTCGTCAAGGGTGCCCTTTATCGCCCTTGTTATTTGTACTCGCACTGGAACCACTGGCCATTAAATTAAGGTCCGAAACTGAACAAGTAGGTATTAGACTAGGGCATACCACCCATGTAATGTCTACATACGCAGACGACATAATTCTATATGCCAAAGACCTGGATAACGACCTGGGGCCCACTCCGGGTATATTCCGTCAATTCGAGCAGGTCTCTGGCCTAGCTATAAATGAGGCAAAATCACAGGCGTTCTTTTTCCATCCCGGCATACGTTCAGATACCATACAATTTGGGCAGCTCACCCTCTCGGTGGCGCAGCACACCTTCAAGTATTTAGGCATCCACATCTATAGAGAAGCACAATACCTAATAGAAGGAAACCTGAACAGGGCTATCAGGGCACTCCGCTCCCAAACGACCTTCTGGACTTCATTGCCGCTGTCCGTGATGGGCCGGGTGGCTATCTCAAAGATGGTCATCCTCCCACAACTACTGTATTACTTCACGAATTTACCGGTAGTAATTCCTACTCCCATATTTAAAATGTTGGATACCTTACTCTCTGACCTAATCTGGGGGACAGGCCAACGAAGAGTGGGCCTAGCCAAACTACAACTAGCGACAGACAAGAGTGGACTAGGGGCACCTGATTTCCGTGCCTACTGCTACGCAAGTCAACTACAATGGCTGTCATACTGGTTGGCAGGCCGTAATCCACATGAGGTGGGCTACACCATACGTGACATCAACTGCGGCGACCTACACACCTTGGTACTTCCTCGCTCGAAAATCCCGCAAAGAGCACCAACACTGTTACGCACGGCACTTCTATACTGGCACAAGGCGGTCCAATACACGCGCCGAAATATCCCATACGCTAATAACGTGCCTTTATTGGGAATCCCTACACCCACAGGACTGATTACTACTCGGTCCACCCGCTGTTGCACTGAGGAGGGGGTTACCACGGTGGGGGCGCTCTTCAACAACGGCATCCTCATGGACCATGAGAACTTCACTAGGGAAAATGGGGTCTCTGGCAACCTATACATGACACACGCTACTATCCTCGCCTATGTTAAAAAGCACTGGGCCCCGAATAGAGAAGAACCCCAAACACATGAATTAACACAAGCACTCCATCTTATGGAAAGGGGGTGTCACCTCACGAAATGGCTATATCGTGCCATCAGGGCACAAGCCGGTATATCTCTCACTGACCTGCGTAACAGGTGGTCTGAGGATCTTGGGAAAGAATTAACTGATAAGGAATGGGCTTCACTGCTGGAGTACCCCAAGAAGGTGTCTCGCAATGCCAAATTTAAATTCATACAGTATATGGTATTACATAGGGCGTACTTCACTCCACACCGTTTACAGCGTATATTCCCGGATACAGAGCATCGGTGCCCCAGGTGTAGGTTAGAAAACGCCGACCTTCTACATATGCTGTGGACATGCCCAATATTAGCTGATTTCTGGGAGGGGGTAGTCCAGAGCTTAAGAACCACTACAAGCATTCCTATAGAGCAAACAATGGGAAGTTGTGTGCTTGGCTTTCGCCGCCGCCCTAAATCGCAGAAGGTGCAAACCCGTTTCATTGACTTGTCGGTACTGCTTGCTAAGCGCGCTATCACCATGCGGTGGAAGTCGGCGAAGGCCCTATCTGTTTATATTTGGCATGGAGAGGTGACACGCTGGGGTAGTGCGGAGAGTGCTGCCATCAGACGTGAGGAGGCCCGAGGCCTACGTAAGACCCTAATCTCAATGGAGTGGGACTTACTAATGGAGGCATTTAAGGCCCTAGAACCTGCTCCTGTTACTAGAATAGCTGATGAATAGCATGGAAATTATTGTCCACTGCCAACCTCTACATTATTGTAGATCCCAGAATGCATGTACACTAATAGTAGGGTTCTTTAAACCCCGAATTATACACCTGTCTCCACGGGCACAGGGTGGCCACCAGGGTAGGATACATGGACGAGAGTTCTAATTGGGGTAGAGCCAGACAAGCGGGGTGGGGGATAGGGAAGTTCAGATGTTATGTAGATTTGTTATTATAATTTCACTCATATGCGACCTCGTTTATAAGGTACCACTGTGTGAAGGCACATGTAATATATCCTGTACCAAGTAGTGTAATGTCAAATGATGATTATAGAATATAGATTGTATGGCATATAACGTAAGGTGTTATCTACAATGTACTGCAAATTTCACTATGCATATCTCTGTTTCTGTAAACTTGTAAAAAAAACTAAAAAATCAATAAAGTATGTTTTAAAAAAAGAGCAGCACGGAGAACCACCACGCTTGTTTCAGCGTAGGACCGACACTCAGCTTGTTTAGTTTCAGTACTCCACCGTGAGCTGGTATGTTAAAGTTCGTAAATAATCACCAGATCTATACACTTTTAAGTTTTTATGTGGATAAAGACTCATCATGATTGTTTTTGATTGTTTATTAGAAATTCGAGCAGGGTGACTTTTCAGGAG
Source organism: Calotriton arnoldi (assembly GCA_963921515.1). Classification (NCBI taxonomy): domain Eukaryota; kingdom Metazoa; phylum Chordata; class Amphibia; order Caudata; family Salamandridae; genus Calotriton; species Calotriton arnoldi. The sequence continues at coordinate 184,181 of CAWUFW010013102.1, forward strand.
CCAGTAAGTGCATAGTAGCATGTATTGAGGCTTAAGTAAGTTGTATGATAGTTAGTTTTGGGAAAGATTTCACAATATGATGGCTGATTACCACTGGGATTGAATTTATTATGAGCACTTATGATGCTTTTTGCAAATCCAAGCACGTTGTTAATCTGTGAAATTTTCTCCACCTATTGTAAACAGAACAATGGTTGGGTGAGCACACATCATTATTTTATTTTGAACACAAGTGGATTTTCTATCAACTTGCTGCATCTCTTCAATACACATGAAAGCTTCCAAAATTTCTTTGATGAACCTTTTATCTTCATCTTTGGCTCGCTCATCTTTTGCATACATCTTGGCAAACACACAAAGATAATTGTTTGGTGCGTAACAAAACAATCAATTTGCCATTTTTGAAAATGTTTATGTCTGTTTTCATTTATTTGTTTTTTCTAGTTACGATTTTCCAGCCCTTGAAGAAGGGAGTGCATCCCGAAATGCATTGGACTATTGAATTTTGTCACCAGTGACATTGTATAACTGAGAGATCATAAGTATGTAATGTTTGAAGGATGATGAGGGCATATTGCTATTTCCCAAAAAATCGCTTTATGTTAATTTAGGAGTGGCGTATGTATTAGGTCATCGTTGAATATTGTCTTTTTGTTTGGACTGAAATATACATAACAGAATACGAAAAGCATGGTTGTTTAAATCATTTTTGAGAATGTTTTATATTGATTGATATATTCATTAAGCTGTGCTTGCGGGGTCCAAAGAATTTTGTCCTTTGGCTCTATTGTCAGGTTCAGTTTGTGTAGTTCAGACAACACACCCACCTGCAGACGCACGCACTGTGTAGATAGGCAACAGTATTAAATAAGGAGTGCACGATAGTCCATTATAATTTTTCAGGATAACGTGCTAGGTACTACCATGGTACTGTGTAAATTGGTTAAATAAATATATAGAATATTAAGCAAAAAGTTCCATACCTATTTCCACTTTAAAAACATGGTAATAGGATGGGAACAACAATAAAACCTACTACAAACCCACGTTTAAGGCCCTTAGCCACAACAATACAAAAGTCAACTAAAAGGATTGTGGCTGCCTTTTAAATTTGTAAAGGCAGACATCAGCCAATTATACTCTAGCTTGTAATCGCTATGTACCACAGTATACCACTAACGTACCGTGAAATACCGTGGCACAATATATCACTAGGGGACGAATTTGGAATTCTATTACATCACCCTTTGCTTTACACATAGTGTCACAAGGTCAGGGCAGTACTTACGTAACATTTTCAAAACTACGCAAAGCCACCATACTTCACCCTGCTTTTCTTGGTACATGTGCAGAAATGAAATACAGCGCAAGTCGCTGCCTTGCGTTACTCTGCACACCATAATCAACAGTCCTCCAAAATTTCTGCTACATCCGTACCCCCACTACACTGAATGGCGCTACATTATACACCTCTCAACTTTATGTTATTCCACTATATGCCACTGCACTGTACACCACTCCACTGTACGCAACTCCACTGTATGCGACTCCCCTATATGCTATTCCACTCTATGCCACTCCACTGTATGCTATCCCACTATATGCCGCTCCACTCTACGACACTCCACTCTATGCTATTTCACTGTATGGCACTCCAATGCACACTACTCCACTGAATGCCTCTACACTGTACGCCTCTCCACTGTAAGCCATTCCATTGTTCGCTATTACCTTGGACGACTCCACTCTGCGACACTCTACTATATGCTTTTCCACTCTACCCCACTCCATTGTATGCCACTGCAGTATTTGTGACTTCACTGTATGCAACTCCACTATACGCACTACACTGGACACAATCCAGTCTACACCACTTCACTCTACCAAACTTCACTGTATGCTATGCAACTATATGTAATTCCACTGTACACCACGGCACTCCAAACTATTCCACTCTATGGCACTCCACTGCACCCCACTCTAATGTACTCCAAACCACTCTACGACACTACATTCTGCGCTGCTCCATTGGACTCTTCTCTTTTTGTATGCCACTTACTATACGGTATTCTAGTTTACCACACTGCACTGTATGCCACTCCAGTATATGCCACACCACTGCACGCCACTCAACTGTATGCTACTCCACTGTGCGCTAATTCACTATACTGCACTCTACTCTATAACACTCCACTCTGTTATTTCACTGTATGGCACTGCAATGCATGCTACTCCACTGTACCCTATTCCACTGTACTCCATGGCACTCTATGCTATTCCACTGTATGGCAATCCACTGTACCCCACCGTAATGTACGTCAAACAACCCTATGCCACTCCATTCTATGCTAATCCATTGTACGCCACTCTACTATATGGTATTCCAGTTTACCACACTGCACTGTATGCCACTCCAGGCTACCCCATGCCACTGTATGCCACTCAACTGTATGCTACTCCACTGTTTGCTAATCCACTATACGCCACTCCACTGTACTCCACTACATTGTACACCATTCCAGTGTATGGCACTCCACTCTACGACACTCTAATGTGCGCTAGTTGACTTTGTGCCAATACACTCTCTCTAAACTCCACTCTACACTATTAGACTGTACAGTTTTCCACTGTACCCTATTTTACTATATGGTACTCCACTGTACGACACTCAACTTTACGCCACTACAGCGTATGCTACTGCACCCTACGCCGTTCCACTGCACAACACTCTTCGCCCCTTTTTAGAACTGCATTCTATAAAACTATATTGCACTTTATGGCACTGTACCCAACTCCACTTTACTCTATCCATGTACACTCTACTGTTGAACTCTACAGTCCAATCTATTCCTGTACACTCCATTTTACAACACTGTATTCCACTAACCGGTTTAGGAAATCTCTAAAAACCTGGCTATTCTCTCTGGCCTATAACTAACTGATCCTCTATCTGCTCTCCTTCTCTTCTTCTGCTCAAACTCATCAGCGCCAAGAGACCTGTAGGTGAACGTGCGCTTACATATTTTCCCATATAACATAACATAACCAACTCTTTTCAATACTGTACAATACCGGCCTCCAGACTACTGTACAGGACACTCCAATTTATAAGTGTTTACTTGACTATACATTACACAACTACAATGTGATACACTCTGCGTCACTCTACTCTACGACACTCTAATACATTATATTATACTTTAGTCCCCACTACGTTACGTAACTCCGCAGAACTCTACTCCACTATATGAGACTTTACCTCTCTCTGCGCCACTGTCCAATTATCCTCTCTATAGAGCTCCACTGTACAACACACTACTGTACTCTATACAACTCCACTCTACAATAGTCTACTACACTGTTTCCCACTATATTCTACTGCACTGCAGTCAATTCCACTATAAAATACTCTACTCTACGACATACGATTTACGACACTCGTCTTCATTTTAACGTACAGCACTCCAATTAATGAAACCTTAATAAATAACCCTCAATACTACAATTTGAAACACATTTTCATTAAAAACATAAAAACCGTTGAAATTCCATGAAAAAAAACAAAGGTTACGGATGTGTTATAGTTAGGGAAACTATATTTATTCTTTCCATACAAACTATACTTAAACTAAACAAACATTAGAAATTCTAAAGTTATAGTTATAACTTTAATTTACAATTTACACACCAACTTCACATTACTATAAGTTGCCCATCTACATACAAAGTGTTACTTATAACATTTTAACTTAACACACCACCTTCAAATTACTATAAGTCACACAGCTTAGTAAGCAGTGTTCTCACTTCAACCATAATACTACATTAACTATGATGCACACATTCTCAATGCACTGGTTATACCCTTACATATATACAATCTGAAATCATAGCTTTCATAACAACACATATAACATCTCAATTGAGATGACTTTTCAGAACGCAGTGTATGGTAGAGTCGTGAGTTATACTTAATGTAGTATGATGAGTGAGGAGAGAACAATGTGAACAAAGCTGCTATTTAACAAAAAAATTGTAAAAATGTGTTTATGTTAAATATTACTTTAAAATAATTTAATGTTTATTTTAAATGTAGAACAAAACAAAAAATGCTACAGCAACTATCAACTTAACTTTCAATTAATTCTTCAATTTATTTAAGTATATTGCAAGAAATTAAAGTTATTTTTCTGAAGTTTAAATTAAAAAATAAATACACACCTAAAGTTAAAAAATATGTTTTATTGATATTAATAATTACTAAAAGTAACGTATAGAATTAATTTAAATTAATGTGTGTATGTTATATTACACTTTTATATTACATTAATTTTTACATTAAAATAGATGACTAAATATGTTATAATTACATAATAAATCTGTTTTATATTTATATATTTTTAACATTAAATTGTATTTATATATATATTTTAACTATTTCATTTAATTTAACATTACTTTCTGTGAAGTTTTATTCTAAAGGCCCTACCTTAACTATTTGCTATGGTAGGGTGTTTCAGTGGTTGGCCATGTGTGGTGCTGGACATAATTCAGCTCTGAGCTGGAGCAATTTGTTAGCTTTTTGGGTCCCTTTTGTCAGTAGTACTTTAGAAGTGAAGTTTATCAAAAGTAATGGGTTTAGTCTTTTGTGTGTGGGTGTCTGTCCCTCCATAAACCCTTCCCTAATCCTCCTTAAACCCCTTCTTACTCCTCTCTAATGCACTCCCCTTTAATTACAAAAATTCCCCATTTTCCAACCACTCCCCGACTGTCCTTCCTACATTTACTAATAAAACATACACTTATGCGAGCTGAGACTCTGCAGTCGTGGCAGAGATCTCGGTACAGAAAAAAATAGGACAGGTGGAGGAGTAACGTACGTTTGTGTATAGCAATTTGTAGTACAATTGTGGTACTACAAATATACAACAAAATGCTGTGTGTGGATTGGCCCAGGGTTGCTGGGCTGCATTGTGCAAGGGACAAAAGCAACACAGAGCAATATTTATAATAAAAAAAATGCCCTGCCACTGTTGTCGTCCCTTGCGCTGCCCCAAACCGACTGCTTAACGCCATGAAAAACCTTTGCACTTTGGTGCAGAGCTGTGTGTGTGATGTTTAACATAGGATTTGTATTGGAAGCATACCCTTTCAGTACAAAATATTTTGCCTAGCAAATTCTACTACATTCCACACATTGGATGCATGCTATATAGTGTATGATGTATGAAATGTTTGGAGAAATTATAACATTCAATTAGTGCCTGTTTCAAAGAAGCGTAATTTTTTAATGCAAAGCCCGGTCTGACTATATTAATAGATTGGGCTTTGCGTCACAAATGGTGGGTGTTTGCAGTGATCCGCCCATTTCACGTCCATGTGACGCACCCTTAACACAAAGTGGCACAAAGCAATGCTAGGCAATGTTTATGTTGAGAAAAGGATTTATATAGAATCCTAATTGTTTTCTGTGAGTTCTGCTGTTATTTTACTTCACTTAAACCGATTGTATTCAATTTCCCATCACACTGGTTTGTAGATTTAAAGCCCAGGACTAGAGGGGGCTTGGCTCGGTGGTTTGGGCTGAACTGTTCCTTTTGGAGCAGGACTGGGACAGAATTACGTGAGGCTGGTCTCTGTTCAAAGTGAAATAAAGGGCAAAACAGTAATAAACCGAAATGTGGTCCCAAGTAATTACCAGAGGCTGAGATTAATTCAAGCAGCCTGCCATGATTTTTTATTTTTCTAAGTGCGAATCCCTTAGTGAGAAGGGTATGCTCAGATGTGGGTACGGTGCTCCACTGTGACTCTGGACTCAAGCTTCACCTCACCCAGTAAGCCCAAAAAGTGAAACGGGGCCTATGACTGCTTGACTTCCTGTCTGTAGGGGATGTTTTTCTGGCTGCTTGGGCTGGAATGCTCTATTGCCTGAGAACAGGATTGATTTGCCCTTAGATGGTCCCAGTCCAGAGTGAAACACTAGCAGTAAAACGGTGGATTGGAATGCAGCCCCCCAGTAATTACCAGTGGCTGAGATCTGAGATACAGTCAAGCATTCTACCAATTACATTACAGATTTCCTACCCAGAAGCACTGAAGCATGGAATCCTGTGTTTAAAAGTGCATCAGCCAGCAACTAAGACTATACTTAGAGTTTTTAGAATGGCTGTGTGTCTCCATGTTCCAGTATCACGCTTTTATTTCACAACCTAATGCATCCTGGGAGCTGTAGTACAGCTTTAATTGCACGAATTGATCTGAAGAGCTAGATGCCATTGGTCAGTGAAAGGAGTAATAAGGACTACAAATGATGTCGACGTGGACATACAAGTATACAGTAAGCTTATCTGAAACCCTTTAGAGATTTCTTTGTGCAACTGAAATCCTCCCATGACCCAGTGAAGGGAAATGCATACTTTCATGGTTTATTTGCTCGAGAGGATACATCAACACCAGTTTGGCTGTGCTGTTTCAGAGAAACCTAAGATCTGTCCATATCAAGTACACTCCGGCGAGCGTCGCATCCATACTAGGTAAGGTATTTGAATCTCTTTTCGAGAGACAGATTTACAGACTTCAGCGACAAGGAAGGCATGTTCCCTACAGCGCACAAACACCCTTTTCACAAAGAAACCGTCTTATCTGACCAACTTGAAGGCTATCTGATGAATTTATCGCGAGTGGGATGAAATGTTGATCAGTGTCCAATAGGACTTTTGCCCCTACTTTGTGTTCTGTCCCTACAGACACTGTCCAGTGTTGGACCTGCTAGGCGATGAGACTTATTTTCATGTAAATGTGAATTTGGGGGTTCCGGAATCTTGAACTTTTTTCGTTCCAATTAGCAACATCGTGCAACGCATTTATGCAGTATTTTTTAGGTATATTATGAAACAAGCCATCATTTATATCTAATATTTAATCCAAGGCCGGTCTGCTTAAATGTATGTGCTAAAGAGCTTTGCAGTTTAGATGTTCACTGGAGGATGGGAGGAAGAGTGGAATATGTTAGAGACCTTGTTACCCCCTCATTAAAAGAAACGGAAGAAGTGGAGAAATATTTCGGTTGAAGCATATTTCTTGCAACAGAGATCGAAATGTGAGACTTGGGCTAGACTTTAATATTTAAGTAGTTTATTGTCTAGTTAATTAAAACCATAACAAAATAGACAAGATGCAACGATACAGTTTCTTGATTAAAAGGAGACTTGGATGACACCGCATAAGTCCATGAGATCCTTCTGTGGAGATAGTCTGAGCTCATAGGGGTATATTCACAAGAACGTGTGATAACTACCGCAAGAGTAGCGTAACGCAACTTTCAATAACGCAGCCCATCACGGGAAAATAACCCCGTGTCAACGTGGAATTCACAACAAGGCGGTACCATGCGATAGCCTGCCGAAACCGCGGACAAAGTCTGCGATACAACCACCATGATGGAGATAAAAACACACACCACAACACCAAAAAACACGCGATGGGCCAAAGCGCGATGAGGAAACCAGCGACAAGCAGCGCCAGGCCTGCAACACACACCTGGCAGGCGTCAGAAACCTCCATAAAAGCAGGAAAAAAAACCCACACACAAACTGACCAACACACAAGCACCATGGAGGCAGCCGGAGCAGGCGCAGAGGATGAGCGCAACCCCACAAGCACCCCGGACGACCAGCCTGGTACATCGGGGACAGGGAAGGGCAAGGACAAGAAGACCAGGAAGACCAAGTTCAGTCCGCAGGTGAACAGGATCATAGTCACGGAGGTGATGGAACACCATCAACAACTCTTTGTCACCTCCAACGTGTCATTGGGCACCAAAAACGGAATATGGCGGGACATCGTCGACAAGGTGAATGCCGTCGGAGAGCACAAGCGGACAATGGACGAGGTCAAGAGGCGATGGAATGACATCAAGCGGAAGACCAAGGAGAAACTCTCTGCCAACCTGAAGGCAGCAACGCAGACCGGAGATGGGGGACCAGCGCCACAGCTGGAGCTGGATGACATGGAGGAGCTGGTGTCGACAGTCATCAGTTTGGATACTGTGGCCGGAGTCTAGGGACCGGACACTGCTCGAAAGGACACAACACAACCGCAGCAGGGTGAGTGACCACCAGGTACTGGGGGGATGGGGGGAGATGGCCACAATGTCACACATGCACAAGCAAGCAGGGCACAGTGCACACCCACAATCACTCTGGGTCCTCGCCCAGACCCACAGACTGTCACAATGTACAATGCCATGCTGTCTGAATGTCAACCTGTACCATGCGGCTACATACATGTGGACACATTGTAATACACCATCTCCCCTTCACATCGCAGGGGCATCTTCAACACCTCCTGCAGAGCAGTCACAGCCACTCTTCATTGATGACGAGGAGGAGGACAACACCAGCATCGACATCCAAACCATCCAAGACCTCATTGACCACCTCCGCAACTCACCTCCAGGATCAGGGCAGCCCAGCTACATCCATGAGACCCCACCCACCACCCAAACCACCCAGCAGGAGGCACCCACAGCCCCGGCACCCTCCCATGACCCCCAGGAACAACAAATGGCCTTCCAACGCCGTGTGCTGGAGGTCCAGAGGGAGACGGCCGAGCAGGTGCGGGTGGGATCTGAGCTCATGGCTAACAAACTGGACGCCATCCTTGGGTGTCTGTCCGCCCCATGGTCTCCAGCGAGCCCTGACTGACATCTCTGGAGTCATGACGTGGAGGGAAGAATACCTGTCTGCTCACAGTGGCCCCAGCGATGCCAGCCTTGAGCTGGCACACATGCGGAGGCTCATGGAGGACATGGTGTCGATGGAGGCGGAAAGGATGGCAGCCGCTGCTGCACATCAGCGAAATGTAGCTGGGATCTACCGTGCCCTGCATGTCCTCGTCATGGCATTGCTGCCACAAGGCGTGGCGATGATGAATGCTGCTGCCCCCACGCCATCCACATCTCCGCCCCCTGGTGTGTCAGTGCCTCCCAGTGCGGCAGGCGTATCCACTCCGGCACCTGATGTGTCACTGCCACACAGTGCGGCCGACAATCCTCCTCCGGCCCCTGATGAGTCAGTGGCACACAGTGCCGCAGCCGGCACTGCAACACTCACAGGTGGGGCAGGGCACACACCCGGGGACGAGGACGTGGATGGGACTGTGGTCAGGAGGACCAGGCACTAGCATCCATTACCGCCACCTTGCCTGTTTCTGCTGGGTGCCGCACATGGCCTCAAGACCTACCACTGACCCCCGATACACTCCGAGGCACTCACCTTGGACAGCGACATGGACTGCCACATGCTGTTTGACGACCAATGACATGGCGGATAGACTGCGGACTGTACCCTTCTTCTTCCACAGTACAGGTCATCCCGGGATGGACACTGGCTGGCCCTCCACGGGCCCATATTGTGTGGTGTGCTCGGCATTGCCCTGTACCGCTCCAGCTGCATGACTGCACTGGATGTGCAAATAAACATCCAGTGATGCACTGCTGTGTAATGTCTTACGTCATTCCTGTGTGGATGTGTGGATGAATGTGGGGACAGTGCCTTCCCTTGCGTCAATGATGTTCATCCTGTGGGATGCCAGTAAGGGGGTGCGACATTGCATCTTGTGTAGCGGGTTCCGTGAACACTGCAGCAGGGACACACGCATCAATCACTTCCTTGTCCGGACATGGACTGGACCACGCCCAGAGCCCACGAGTCATTGTTGCAGGCCCTGCGCTGGTCCGGCATACGGCAGGCCAGTCCACTCCGCTTACGCCCCGAGGGGGGGCCCTCATTGCTACCCGTCGCAGCCATGCTCGCTGGTGGTGTGTGGGTCACTGGTCTAGTCGTCAGCATGTCACAGCCACTCCCTGAGGGCAGGTTTTCACACACACCACACCCATCCGGCACAGGCGTCACAGGCCATGTGACTCCACCAACATAAGGGTCCGACGACATCACATTCCCCTCTTCCGGTGGTGAGTGGATGACGGACGCCCCACGGTTCGCACTCATATAGGGCCCATGAGTTGCTGCGCACAGGGTTTGTGGCATCCGAGGCCTTGAGTATGGCACGGGCCTACCACCACGTGGCGCAGACTGGGGTTGCACAGGGTTAGTGGCATCCGAGGCCTGGAGTACGGCACGGGCCTACCACCACGTGGTGCAGACTGGGGTTGCACAGGGTTAGTGGCATCCGAGGCCTGGAGTACGGCACAGGCCTACCACCACGTGGCGCAGACTGGGGTTGCACAGGGTTAGTGGCATCCAAGGCCTGGAGTACGGCACGGGCCTACCACCACGTGGCGCAGACTGGGGTTGCACAGGGTTAGTGGCATCCGAGGTCTGGAGTACGGCACGGGCCTACCACCATGTGGCGCGGACTGGGGTTGCACAGGGTTAGTGGCACCAGCGGCCTTGTGGACGGCACAGGCACCCCGCCAGGGGACGGTGACTTTGGGTGCACTGAGTCAGTGGCACCTTGAGCTGCTGAGTGGTTGTGCAGCCTGCGATGATGCCCCGTCCCGGCGGTCCGGACAGCTCAGGTTTTGTGTGCCCTGCTGGACCGCAGTGTAGGCCAAAGCCAGCGGGCAGCGCGGGCCTACCGCCCCGTGGCGTCGCTTCCGGGATGCCAGAGTTGGTGGCACCCATTGGGCTGAGCGGGTGTGCAGCCTGCGATGGTGCCGGGTGCACTGGTATGTCCTCTGCCATGGAGTAATCAAGACCCAGCACCAAACGTGAGACCTGGTGGCCTGCGGAGCGGGGCTGCATGATGTGGAGGGTGCCATGTCCGCGGGCCCCAGGCTTGTGGCTTGCAGCGGCACGTGGTGGGACCTCCTGTCTACGCGCCGGTGGCGGAAGATGAGCATTGAAGCCTGGGTGTGCATGGGCGGGCATGCTCCGATGGGCAGCGGGAGAGGTTGGGGTGCCTCTGCCTGGGTGTGCATGGGCGGGCAGGCGATGTTGTCTTGTGCAAGTGTGTGTACTGTGCCAGTCATGTATCTGGGCTCTGTTTCAGCTGACGGCTCTGAATCAGATGTGTGACCTGGTGAACTGCCCTACATACCGGCACGTGGTTGGAGACACACCGGTGGCAGCAGGTGAGCAGTGTGGCCTGGGTGCGCAGGGGCGGCACTCTCTCTCTCTCTCCCTCTCTTCCTCTCTCCCTCCCTCCCTCTCTTCCTCTCTCTCTCCTTTGCTCTCTCTCTCTGTCCTCTGATGTGTGCAGGACGCAGCTTCTCATCATGTTTTTTGTCTTACAGGCTGTGACCTACGTATTGTCCGGAGGGGAGCGGCCATGTGTCTTCATTTCATTTCGTTGTTCATTTTAATAAAGTTTCATTTGTTGCTTCAAAAGTGAATGTGTGCTGGTCATTTCTGTGACGACACATCCATGTCACCAGTTGTGATTGTGCGGCATCAGGCGGAATATTTTCTACATGTTTAGGTGTGGCTGATGTGGCATGTCTTTGGTCGGGGGGTGCCAGGGAGGGGTGGTCCTGGGGTGGTGGCGGTGGGTTTTGTGGCCCTCTTGGGTGTCCGGGCCGCATGATGTGTGGCTCCATGGCATCTGTTGCCCTTTGGATGTGGCCCTGGGCTGTGCTCCCTTTTGTGGTGCTGGCTGCCATCCGAGTTTACACCAGGTCAGAGCAGGTGTAGGTTTCCTGGTGCTAACGAGCCTTATCGCCTGTTTTGTGTTTTTATCGCGGATGTGGCTGGTCGTTGTGAATGTTGAGGTGTGCTGTTGTCTCGGCTTTAGTCACGGGAGCGCCTACTCTGCATCTCATTAGCGATATTTGCAAGGGTCTTCTGTGGCGATGTTTTTTGCGGCTGCTATCGCGGGTAAACTGGTGCTGTGTGCTGTTAACACCGGCTTGTGAATGGGGGGGGGTAAATTTATCACGACTTTGGCTGCGATAAAGTGCCGTTAATTTGGCGATAGCTCCTTGTGAATATGCCCCATGGTGTTTAAAGCTAGCCAAGTATGGAAACACAAACGTCATTCTAAATAGCGTACAAAGTACGCAATTAATCTAGGATTAGTGTGCAGTGTGCAAAATTAAAGGAATTGGTTCAGTGTGCAAATAAGCTAAGTATGCTCTGGCCTGATTTGCCAAGAGTATAAAGTGCGCTGTGCTAACTGGAACTGGCACGCATGTTAACTTCTTACCTAGCTGCCTGGTACGTCCCTTCTTTAAGAGTATATTAAGTGTACAAAGTGGGCAGGATAAACTTACACCCCAATGTTAAGCGTTGTTGTTCCTAGTTTACATGCAAATAGCTGGGCATATGGAGTGCATTATGCCCTCAAGATCTTTGTTGGTTGGCTGGTCAAAAAGATTACAAAATCTTTAAACCATTAAGCATATATGACTTGGGCTAGACGTTTTTTTTTGGCAACCAGCTGCAACATTGAAATGAACAGCAACTGGATAGGAAGGCCTGGGAGACAAACAAGGCAGCGCTACTACTGAGAATATAAGAATAAATCTGGAGACCTTGTAGGGCATGTGCTCAAGAGGGGAACGGGTAGACTTGCGATGCCTGCCCTCTGAATTGAATTCTGTATATCTGCTGCACTTCCTGAGTTATCAAATCACTGCACACACGTCTCACAAAGCCCTGCTTGTAAGACTCTCCTTACCCACAGGATCCTTTTCCTTGTTGCTGGTATGAGTGTTGCTATTGATCCAATAGTCTCTGTCTGCAGTCCATCCAGTGCTTAATTTGTGCAAGTGGTTGCAGGTGGTGGACACAAGCCAGCCATGTTAGAAGGTTTTGTGGGGCCAGAACTTTTTATGGGTTTTTCTTCGGTTTCAGATCCAAGAAGCAGCTCATAATTAAGACATATATACTCTGGGAAGAGACAAAACAGTATCTACTGCCGCTTTGTGGTGTTGTCAGTTATCTAAAAACATGCTGTAACGGGAGAGGGGAGCCCTAAAATGCACGGGACCAGGGGAAAGAGCCCCAGCGTCCCTTCTCTTGTAACAGCCTTGACTCCAGAACTCATTTTTTGGCACTGGGAGCTATTTTTCATCATCAGACTTTGACCGATACCAAGAGAGTAAGGGATAAAAGGGAGAAAGAAGGCAGAAGAGACACAGGAAGTCATCTGGGATGACAAAGAACCTGCAAGAGTGAGATAAAGAGACAAGAGGTTTAGGCTGATGGAAAAAAGAGGCAAGAGGCAGATCAGAACTGGGTAGGATTGGTATTCAACAAGTCAGACATCAAGTAGCCTGCTGGAGCATGCTGCTAAGAAAAGATCTTGGCTGCTCCACTTATTTTTATTTATTTATTTATTTTTATTTATTTATTGATTTTCATTTACTTATTTATTTCTTTGTGTTTTTAATTTTTTTCAAATTAAGCTTATGCCACCATACTTGATTTTTTTCTGATCAAACCTAATTACCAGTGCGAGCTGACCACCCAGGCATGGAAATCAACCCAAATCTGTATGATAAACTTTCTAGTCTAGTCCTCCTAACGTGTAAGCTTCTCATATCTGGGGCAAAATACTTTTTTAGTATCCTATAGTAACCTATTAATCAATGCCTACCTTTTTTTGGTGTTGTGGGAGTGGTGGTGGGTTGCTCATTAAAAACACACTAAAAAACACTTAAAAAGATAGACTGCGAAAAACCTAGATTCAAAAACAGTGAAGAAATACACACTGTACATAAATATTTCCCTACAAAAGTGTAAGCATGCACATTAGGAGTTTCCAAAATTTGTGTAATTTCCTTTAACCGTATTACGCGAAATTTGCATAAAATTTCACAAAATTATGCATAATAATACGAAATGCACCACCGGTGCCTTGCATCAAAAAATGAAGCCTGCGACGTATATTGTATTAAAAAAAATAGCGAGAACGGCAGTCCATTTTGCACAGCACACTGCCATTATGCTTTACTCCAGCCTGCGCCTGCTTAGCTACCGCTCATGTTTTCAGATCCCTCAGACCCATTCACCTCCATCCACCAACTTCTGGTCCACCTCTCCCTTTTTGTTCAACTATATTTTCACTTTTTGTTAGTTTGTTGCTTCCCCTGTGTGTTCATTTCTGTTTTTTCTTCCTTTTTTGTAGCTACCCCCGTTCCGTCAGTTGTATTTTTCAGGGGTGGCTCCTCCATTTGAGCAGGAGAGCTTGCCCCACAAGCCCCAGAGCTGAAAATTAAAATGATAATAAAGTTTATTTATTACCATTTTATTTTTCAGCAACCCGCCCTACCAAGTGTTGGGACGGGGTGGGGCCAGTGCTGCCGAGTGGCAGCAGCAGTGAACTATGTGCTTTAAAATACGCATGTCTGTTTGGCCGGCCGTCTTGGGAAGGCCAGCTAACATGGGCATTGTAAAGTTTTCTGACCCAGCTGTCTTAGACAGCTGGGTTAAAGAAAACACCGGCCTCTAGTGCTCTTAGGAGCGCTGAGAGAGCCTGCTCTATCAAATCCTGGTGCTGCTTTCATACTGTAAGAGCAGTGCCAGGATTGGGTAGTGCAGTTTCCTGTGTCCGGAGCATCCTGAAGACACCGGAGGGAGGAGGACATCGCGCTGCGAAGGTAAGTCAATTTCTTTCTTTCTTTTTTTTGTGCCCCCCAACACGCTCAGTACAAACCAGCCGCCACTGGTATTTTTTCCGGAAATTAGCAGGATTATATATTATGCTGCACAGATGATTGGGGTGGGGTACGGCTGGTAAGTAGGGTAAGTAGGGTACGTATGTTTTAAGTTTTAAGTGTTTTAAACGTAGCTATATCTGTGGCCGTGGTAGTACCGTGCTACTACCGAAGTATGTAGCGATGACAAGTCATTAGCTGGTTGGCTAATGACTGCTTATACAAAAGTTAAAGGCAGGTATATTGTTTTCAGCTCGAGTTCCCCTGTGTTCTGCCTTATGCATTGCAATGTAGGTAATTATTAGGTTTGGTATTTTTCAAATACCTATAACCACTTTAGTAAAGCGGTCATATGTAGGGAAATTTAGCGTGCTACTACTGCAGCACCCAAAAAAAGTTTTTAAAAAGTTAGTAATTGGAAATACACTATAACACACTATGGGGCAGATTTTCAAAACAATCACGCAACGCAGTGCAGCACCAAAAGAGTTGTGCTGTGTTGCATGACAGGGGGGAAGCAGGAGAGCACCATATCTTCAGAGATATGGCTGTCTCCTCCTTCTCCCTAGCGCCGGCGCTGATTTCAGCTGCCGAGTGCCACGTACACACCTAGCGCCATAGTGCTAGGGTGTGTGCGTGAGTCTAGCTTATGTTTTGTATGGGAAGAGTACCCTTCCTGTGCAAAATACTAAGCGTGGGCGGAGAGCTCCGCTCCGCCCACGGAGTGTGCGGAGTGTTGCCTACTCCGCGCTTCGCGAATAAGCGGAGTAGGCAGCACCCCACACACTCCGCAGCGGAGCGGAGTTGACACCAGCCCCCGCCTCCCACCCGCCCTATTAACAATAGTTATAGAAGCTTAAAAAACAATATAGAGTATTAAAAACGCCTTACCTGAGCTGCGGCATCCCCGGGCTGCCCACTTCCTCCATCGCGACTTCTTGATGACAACTGCACATGCGCGAGTGCTCGCGCATGCGCATTTCTCATGAAATGAGCAGTTGTCATCAAGAAGTCACGATGGTGGAAGAGGGCAGCCCGGGGACGCCTCAGCTCAGGTAAGGCATTTTAATACTTTATATTGTTTTTTAAGCTGCTATAACTATTGTTAATAGGGTGGGTGGGAGGCGGGTGGCGCGTAGCGGAGCTACGCGGAGTTTGCGGAGATTGTTTTAACATCAGTGGCGCTCTGCGTAGCTTAGCTACGCCCACTATGCCCAGGGTTACAAAATACCATGCCTAGACAAGTTTAAAAGCTTTTCCTACTTTGTATGTGTGCGGCACAGAGCAGCACACAGGCAAAGTCAGAAAAGAAAGGAGAAATAAAAATAATTCTCTTGTTAGCGCCTCCTGTGAAGTGGCGTTAACTTTTAGCACTAAACCCTATCAACAATTTTTTACTGATAGAGTTTTGCGTCAAAAGGCATGGGTGATTGGCTTGCCTGGGAATGTCCATGTACCACCCATGTAATGGCCCCTTCACGCTGCTTTGCGCTACTTTTAGGGTACTTTCCAGCACAAATCAAGTTTTGCGCTGGAAAGTAAATTCTCCCAGTAACATTTTTTGCTGGTTAGCATCACTTTTTGATGCTATCCCAGCGCAAAATGTTTGAAAATCTACCCCTATATTTTATAGATGTATTGTGCTAAAGTGTATTTTCCAATTTTAACATAATTAAATATGATGAAAAAAGTGTACAGAGTAGCGTGTTAATTATAAAGAGTTACCACGCTACATTAAAAAAAAGCAGTTCCCCGTACAGTGCTACAAAAATATATCGAACTTTATAAACAAAAAATTGTAACTGTATAATTTTTTTTGTAGTACCGCGATAGTACAGAGCTTTTACGTATATGTTTTTTAAACAAATATATAGAAACTTAAAAATATTTTGCATTACCTATGATCACTTTACTAAAGGCCAAAATACCAAATCTAATACTTACCTTCATTGGAAGGCGCAATGCAGAACACAGCCAAAGTGCACCTAAAAATAACATGCCTGCCTTTAACTTTTGTAAAGGCACTCATTAGCCAATCAGATAATAGAATTGTCATAACTATGTACCCTGGAAGTACAGCGAAATACACCCACATTTTGCTAAAATACAGCTCAAACAGCTCTCACAAAGTTTACATAAATTAAGACATAAAATAGTTACACTACTTACCTGCACTACCCAAAATAATCATCTGCGCACCATAATATGTAATCCTGCCAAGTTTTAACAAAATCTGAATGACTGTTTTCGCAGTACACAAACTACTAAAGTGTATGTAAAGTACATTGGCTTAAAGCACATTTTGGGACCCCCCAACATTTACATATTACAATATATATTTTGGAGGTATAACATTGAGATATTTTCACACACTTTAACGGTACGTTTCCTTTAATTTACACACTCCACTTTACTCACTCCACTCTATAGCAGTTCACTTTACGTCACTCCACTGTACACTATTTAAAGTATGCTACTGCAGTTTTCGTCTCTATAGTATACGCTACTACATTCTTTGCTAGTCCACTTTACAGTACTCTATCCAACTCAACTGTATGCCAGTCCAATCTACACCACTATACTATACTCTAATATACTGTTCCCAATTGTATTCTATTACACTTTCGTGTATGTCAGTTTATTGGAGGCCCCTAAACTGTACTGCTCACAACTGTACGCAAATCCACTGTTCGCAACTCCACTTTACGCTATTCCACTGTATGCTATTCCACTGCGTCCAGTTGACGGTACATTACTGGAGTGTACGCTATTCGATTGTCCACTTCTCCACTCCACGACCCTCTATTGTACTGAAATGCAGTATATGCTACTGGACTGTACCACAATCCACTGTATGCTATTTCACTTTGCCAGACTACATCCTGCGCCACTCCACTAAACCAAACTTCACTGTACATCACTAGACTGTGTGCTTCTAGAATTAACTCTATTCAGTTGTACGACATTCTACTGTATGCTACTCCACTTTATGTCACTGCAGTGTACATCTGAACACTTAACGCCACTAAACTAAACGTTATTACATTAAACACTACTGGATTCTACGTTACTCCACAGTATGCTGCTCCACTATACGCTATTGCACTGTACCATATTACACTGTACCCCACTGTAGTGTACGCTATTCCACTCTACACCACTGCACTGCATGGAACTCCAATATACCCCACTCCATTTTACACAACTTATCTCTACAACACTACACTGTACCACACTCCACTTTACGTAAGCCCACTGTACACCACTCAACTGTACCCCACGTCACTGTATGGCACTCTACTATACCCCACTCCAGTGTACTCTATTCTATTTGACCCCACTCCACTGTATGCCACTCCACTGTATGCCAGTACATTGTACGCAGATACACTACAATATTTATAGGACGTAAATCCACTTTGCCACACTCCACTGTATACTATCCCACTGTATACCACTGCACTGTATGCCACTACACTCTATGCCACTCCAATATACGCCACTCTATTGTATCTGAGTTCACTGTACGCCACTTCACTGTATGTGACTCCACTCAACTCCACTCTGCTGTGTGCCATTCCAGTAAATGGCACTCCACTATACCTCATTCTACTTTACTTCAATCCACTATCCGCCACTATATTGCACCACACTCCAGTTAATAACACTCCACTCCACAAGACTAAACTGGACGAATATTACAAAATTGTTACTCACATTATAAAAACCATTGAAATTCACAAAACAAGCCAAATGCTAAAGATAAGTTATGGTTAGGAAAACTTTATTTATGTTTGGTATACAAACCCAACTTAAACTACATAAACATTAGAAATTCTAAAGTTATATTTATCTCTTAAATTTATAATTTCTGCACTGCTTAGGCGCTCATTTATATGTTATTTCTGTCAAACACACTTTAAACTACACAACCATTACAAATTTAAAATTTACACTTATCTGCAGAATTTTGTATTTACGCACCACTTTGACATTACTATAAGTCATACTTATACCTCACATTTCTACTTAAGCACCTTCTTTAAATTAATATCACTTGCGCACCTCCGTACAGTCTTCTCATCTTACTCATCACACTGTCAACTATAACTCGCCACTGCACCATGTAATTGTGTTCTGGCAAATAATATAATTTCAGATGCCATAAGTGTTTTAGTTACTGCAATGATTTCACAGGCTACAACTTATGTAATATCCAAGGTTATAGCTACTGCATGGGGAAGGGGTGAGATATAGGTAATGTAGTGTGGCGAGTGAGGTAACAAGACTGTGTACGGAGGTGCACGAGTAATTTGAATTTAAAGGTGCTGTATCTCCTGAATTTATTTCTACTATGTATAAATACTGGATGGATTAATATCCTAAAATATACCCATTTATTCAAAATGTTTTATTCTTTGTCTTCATTGTGGAGTCACATTGGCTTCACAAGTTGGAAATGTATTTTTGATGTTAACTCCTTATAGCACTTCATGTTGACTAACAGAGGTCCATACTACCAATGGGGAAATATATTTGATGACTTTACCAATTGTGCACCATTATATATATATATATATATATATATATATATATATATATATATATATATATATATATATGTCGCCAGTAAATAGTGATAGTTGGGACTATGTTTCTATAGGAACAGCCTTTTTTTACTTGGCTATAACTTTGGTGCCAGTTGACGAATCCTCATGAAATCTTTCCAAAAAAGTGTCAAGTTAGGTCTTGTTGTGCATGGAAAGTTTCGGGGTGATCCATCTAGCGGGTTGTGAAAAAAAGTGCATTTTCCTTTTCCGTAGTTGTTGATAAATTTAAGAAAATACAGTTTGGGATATCTGTGGCCTTGGATCCTTTGCAATTAATCACAAAAAATGACAAGCTAATGCAGGGAAATGCAGAGATCTGATTGTCTGCCAACACTTCAACCAGGAAGTGTTGGCAGCCATCTTGGGACTCGACTTCAGACGAGTCCCAAAAAAAATGTAAAAAAAAGAACAGGGGGAAGGGTAGGAATACCATGACCCCCAAGCCTTAAACCCTGCCACAGCTTAAGAGAATTAAAAAAAAATAATTGCAGTGAATTTGTGATATTTGTGAATTTGCGGGAAAAAAACAAGCGTGGGCTCCCGTGCTTGCTTTCAAATTACCCCCTTGGTGGGCCAGGTCCCAAGGGCATACCATCAAAATGGGAGGGGGTGCACAGGGCTCCCCTCCCAGGACTTATGAAAGCCCCTAGGACTGCCACCTCCCCTGGGCATTGATGTTTATAAATGAGACGGTGCCCACACTGCACCCCTGTGCCCCAGGGACTGCCACCTACCCAGGGCAAATGTTTATAAAGTAATGCATGGCCCGCACAGCCCCCAGCAGCCCTGGAGGCTGCTAACCCCCAGGGTACTTAAATATGTATGCGGGTGGGCCCCTACCGTGCCTCGGGGACTGCCACCTCCCTGGGGTAAATATCAAATTAATCAGGGGGGCCCGTGGGGCACCCCCGCAGCCCTGGGGAGCGCACCTCCCCGGGGCAATTTATTCAGATTAAGGGGGGGTGCATGGTCCCCCGCTGCCCCAGGGGCCTCCACCTCCCCAGGGCGAAGTAGTGCAATAGAGGGGGGCCATGGGGCTCTCCTCCTGGAGCCATAGATGGCCCTGGGAACTGCCATCTCTCAGGCCTAGCTCCTGCTATGTCCCAGGGTGCCCACCCAGGGACATAGCTGTTTGCTGTGATTTGGCAGGAGCTTTGACAGCACCCGCCATGTCACAGCAAACACTTTGCTTTCAGCAAGTGAGAGCTGTGAAAATGCTCTTGCTTGCTGGAAGCTGAGCTTTCGTCTGTTTCCCTGCCCGCTGTTAAGCAAGCAGGGAAACAGATGAATTGCTTTCACACACAGGGGGCTGCATGTTTAGCAGCTCCCTGTGTGTGAAAGCAATGACGGCTCCCACCGCAGTTAGGATCCGGCTGGCACAGCGGTGGCCAAAAAGCTCACCCTGCGGTCTCGGCGGTAGAGGCAAAAGAGGCAGAATAAAGGTCAGCAACAAGCAGAAAGAGGCAGAATAAAGGTCAGCAATGAGCAGAAAGGAGCAAGATACTACTCACACACCCATACAACCATGCACACCCCCATAGAGCCACTCACACACCCACTCACATACCCGTACAACCACTCACACACCCATACAACCACTCATACACCCACTCACACACCCATACAACCACTCAGGCAGCCACTCACACACACAGATAACCACTCACAACCCCATTCACAGACTCATACAGCCACTCACATACCCACTGACAGATCTATACAGCCACTCACACACCCACTGAGAGAACAATACACCACTCACACAGCCACTCAGACACCCACTCACACACTGATACAGTCACACAGACACTCAGATGACATATGTTAGAAATATTAACACTCATTAGTAGTACAGAAAGAATAGTAATTTAACTTATACAGTAGCTTAGTACATATCTTTAATTCTCAGAAAAGTTTATGAAACAATTACACTCACTGGATGATGTAATCAGTGATGTCATTAGTGATGTCATTTGAGATGTCATCAGTGATGTCACTGACCATGTCATGAATGAAGTCATTTGTGAGGCCATATGCAGTGCATTGCAGGGGTGTAAGTTATAATTAGTTAAGGTACCTATAACTGCTGAATTTCCCTGTAACCTTTGTTTTTTGTATATAGCCCTGGGGAGGTGGTAGTCCCCAGAGCAGCGGGGGTCCATGAGGCCCCCCATATAATGGAAATTAGCCCCAGGGAGGTGGCAGCCCTGGGGAAGGGGTCTCTTGTTAAGCCCTAGGAGGGAGGCCCTGTGCGCGCTTGATTTAAAAAAAATTGTAGCTAATTCGTGAAAATTGCGAATTTGCTGCAATTTGTTTTTTAAAAATGCTTTCATGCCGTGGCGGGGTTATATATATATATATATATCCAACCTTCGTTTTCGCGAGAACCCAAGCCGCTTGTAATGGCGGGCCGAGGCGGGGTCGCGAATCCCAAAAAATCCAGACAAGTATTGTTTAAAGGCTTCTTTAACAAACAATACGCCACGGCCACAGCAGTTCTTTCAGCGTGAAATTTATTCCAACAACCAAGTCACTCTACGCGTTTCGGAGTGTCCTGCTCCTTTTTCACTTGTAAAAGTGAATGTAACCACAGTGCATTTAAATTGTCATGTGACACCTCCTACATTTAAACAGTGTAGACAGACTCATTTCGGAAAACATACATCGTAGTTTCAGTGGATAAATGCTGTTTAGCGCTATGCTGACATCCTGTTATTAACATTCATTCATGTTAAGATAACACATTATATGGAAACAAAAACAAATTATTTTTGGCAAGTGCGTATTCTCAAATATGAAGAAAGACTCTCTGTATTGCCTCGCAGACTGCGAGAACTCCCTCGTTTGTGATAAAGATTATTTCAATAAAGAAAACAAAAACGGCAACAAAAAAGAGAAGAAGTTATTAAGTTGCACATCCGACCAGTCAGCCCCAGTGGGCAACCCATCATCTTTAGAAGACGGTATCAACCGTACCATCAAGGTGTAATATATTGCCCAAGTGGGCATCAGCACCCGCCACGGTTTACCGACCCTCTTTCTCAATGTTTTTTGGCCCAACTAAATCAAGTGCCCTGTTCTTTATTAACGGAATGGGACCTCTCCCAGTGATAACACTCTTTACAATCCTGCCCCAGTGGGCCTTCAAATAGTTCGTAATTCAAACGAGTACGTCCAGTCAAAAGAACCTTTGGACATAACCAATACTCTCAGGGCCCAGCCAGAAATAACATCATCGTGATATGGTGCCTCCTCACATCTTGCCCCAGTGGGCTAGTCACAATTGGGCATCAACCCCAGAAAAGAAACTCAATCAGAGAGACTTTCAACATTCATATATCAACAAAAAGTTTCCACTTGACATTAATAAAATGTCCGTAGGAACATGTCAGATACTTTCGCTCTTTTAGCCTTTCACTTGCCGTTTTACAAATATACGATATCTGCAAAAAAATAAAACATGACATAAAGGTGAAAAATAATACACAGTGATCAAAACAGTTTACATTTACTAACAATTACTATTAAAAGATGTGAATGCTAAAAGCATGAATTAAAACCAATTAATTTGTAACGGCTTAAGCAATTCAATGTCATCTATAAATACAGAACAGGAACAGGATACAGAACCACTAGTTATCCTAAGTGCACAGAGAGCACCTCATCAAGGTTATGTCCTCCTGGGTAGTCTGTGTGGTACTTAATAATTATTCTAGATTCAAGGCGCCTTAATTCTTACACTCGGTCTCCACCTCTTTCTTTTATTGGTACATTATCCAATACACAGAATAACAGCAGTGCACCATTCTGATTGTGGTGAGTCACAAAATGTCTAGCAATGGGGTACTGCTTATCATTGTGCTTGATCGCCCTCAGATGCTCCAAAATACGTTTTTTGGCCTTATGGATCGTACTTCCTACATAGTACTTATTACAGGGGCATCTGAGAGCGTAAACTGCGAATTCCGTATTGCAGGAAAAGTGTCTCATTATTTTGAAAGGCTTACACTCGGTCGACAGCATTACCTCCTTACAATTGGTACTGTACTTGCACGCCTTACACTTGCCACATGTAAAGAAGCCTTGTACAGTACTATGTTTTTTATCTGACGCGATCAATGCTGTGCAAATTGTATCTTTCAAGGACTTGGCCTTTCTAAACGTTATCTGGGGGTAATCTTCCAAATACTTTTCTAAATCTTTGTCTGTTTTTAAAACATTCCAATATTTGCCTAGTGACCTTCTCACCTCTCTAGCTTGTTTGTTATATGTAGTGATAAATCTCACATTCGTAGCCATCTCACGTGAGTTTTTTTCTTGTAACAGCTCATCTCTGTCTCTTTTGTTTACCTCTGAGCGTGCATTCGTGATACATTTTTATATATATATAATAGAAGCACTTGGCAAACTTTAAGACAATTGGAGCCAACTGCAACTGCGATCATTTTCACTTTTTTAATCTGTACAACACATCAGCCTTGACGCGTTTCAGCCGGCACAGCGGCCTTGTTCACAAGGTGTTACGGCGTGAAATGTCACTGGCCTTTAAATATCATGTGTTCCACTGGCCAAGAAAACAGACTTACGTTACCTCACCGCTGTTTTTACACATTAACAGTTTTTGACAAAAGATATATCTGCGATGAATTCACAATTCTTTCTTGTGTGGTGCGAATATTTGGCTAATGATAATTTAGTTAACTGTGGAGATGTTGCATTAAATAAACAACCTTTAGTAAAATTGATACAGTTACATTTTCTCCTTGCAATTATATTCAGCATGTAAAACAAAAATATTTATTAAACATAAACATGCTATATTTGAATACGAGAAAAATAGACAAGTGTCTAATTCTAATGTCAGCATTACGTAATGACTTAATGCAAAAAGCCAAAACCACCACACACACTTTTGTGTAATCAGCCTCAAACTGTCAAACAAATCTAGGGCAAGTGCCCTTACTTCCCAGTTGCTACACACTAATGACCAGATCTACAGGAGACCTAATACTTTTACCTTTTCATATGGGACATACGGTGCATATCCGATAAACATTACTTTATACTGCTCAGTTACATTCACTATTGAGTATTCCTTACAGAGATCCTAGAGTATCACAGGCATGAGTGAAATTCTTCATCATGGTTAAGTCCATGCGGGGATTTACTATCCAGCATAAGAATGTATCTTGTTTCCAGCGGACGCAGAGCTCTCACCCTATCTCCCCCTCTCTTGCTAGATGGAATAGCATCTATTACAAAATAGGTGATTTGAGTGGGATCTCTGTCGTGACTTCCCACGTACTGTAAGCCACAGGTGCACGTCAGCACATATATTGCGAAATCAGTTTTGCAGTTGTAGGCATTTCGAATCTTGAAATCCCTATTACTGAAAGGAGTAGAGTATTGAGTCGTATTTTTTCCGATGCTGCAGGCTCTACACTTGCTACACCTTTTAAACCCAGATGGTGGTTTTAACCATCCTTCGATCCTGTCATCCTGTTAACAAAGGCAGCAGTTATCATTGAGAAAAGAAAATGATGCTCCGTGCATCCCGGCAGTCACTTCCGCCCCTCCCTCAACAGGATGGCCCACACCCTCCCCAGCAGCCTGTAGCACTTTAGGAGCTTTTCAATACTGGTGGTGGGTGGCCCACCACTAACATGGAAGACATTTCAGGAAAAACAAGGTTCTTCTTATTCAGAATAATGCTGGTGAGCCAGCCTAAGGATTCTCATTTTCCATCATAGGCAACTAGACTAAAAGGAAACACAGAGTGAGTAGAAAATCCAAGACAGAGACCATCATGATAAAACAGCTAGCAACATAGGGGACCATTTTCAGCGGTCGCAAACGGGAAATTGGCACGTTTGCATCTGCTAAAAATGGTTGTAGCATGTACTATAACTATTTTGTGAGTCGATAGCCTGTTACCGACTCGCAAAATAGGTTTTGTGAGTCGCTATTAGGAAGGGGCGTACCACGATCGTCTCTTCCTAATAGTGAGTTGAAGGGGAAGACCCCTTCCCCTTTGTAATTGGAGGCAAAAATGTATTTTAAGAGCAGGCAGTGGCCCCACAGACCACTGCCTGCTCTTAAAAAATAAAACTGAAACGTTTTATTTTTATTTTTGGAACACACTCCGTTTTCCTTTTAGGAAAACGGGCTGCATTTTAAGAAAAGTTGCTTTATTTAAAAAGCAAATACAGACATGGGGGTCTCCAGTCCCCAGCAGGCCACCATCCCTGTGTTATTGCCCATTCCCAATGCGTCACAAATTGCGACCTGCCTCATCCTCATGAATATTGATAAGGCAGGTCATTTGTAGCTCCATTGAGATTCGCAAAATGTGTCTGACACACCTTAGTACATTTCCTTTTGCAACTCGCAAATTACGAGTCACTAAAATTCACAAATTGCGAGTCATAAAAGGAAATGGTCATACATCGTGGCCAATGTGTAGATTTATTTACCATAGTAAGCATAATGAAGTCCTAAAGTCCCAGGAAAAAGGCGAAGGTTACAAAAGAATACATGCAGCATAGACTGTTGTAAAAATAATAAGTGGCAATCTTTGCACAACTTTTTTTGTAATTTGTTCTCTGTACTATGATTTTCCTTCTTGCCTGTGTAGGACATAGGAGGGGTGGTGTGGACAAATGTGCAATTTTTGGTTACCTTCTCCTCTAGTCACAATTGGCATAACTTTAACCACATCCCTTCCACCACTTCAGGGTCTAACACCTTCTCCAAAATTATTTGGATTGGAGTGGGAATAGTAATTTTGACCCCTTTAGTGTCCAACACATTACCCAAAGTAGTTTAGATTGGAGTGAAAATAGTAAATCTGCTCCTTTCAGTGTCTGAAACATTCCTCAAAGTGCTTTGTATTAGAATGGGAAGAGTAAATCTGACCCCTCCAGTGTTCAACAGCTTCCCCAAATTATAATTATTTTGATTTAAGTGGGAATACTTTATTCGACCCCTTCAGTTTCCAACAATATTCCCAATATGCTGTACACTGGAGCGCGAACAGTAGATATTATGTTTTTAATGGTAATGTGTTCCCGAGAATATGTTAGCTGTACTAGGTCTGCTGTATTTTAAACATTAACTATGTGATTTGTATAACGTGCTGTAGATAGAGTTATGATAAATAGTTTTGTAGTGTTGATTGGTTTGCAGTTAGTATGTGGTTTTACATTGTAATAATACAATTGTACAGTTTAAAATATATTTTAAGGAAACATTTGTAAATGATTTAACACATATATATATATATGTTTTTTAGTTTTTTAAGTGTAGCTTTATTCTTACACAAGAGGAAAAATATTCTTTCACATACCTTTTTGTACAATACATTTTCCATATTTATTTTGTAATAAATGTAATGGAATTTGTAATCTTACATATACATATACAGTTCACATTGTTCATGTAGTTAAATACAATTCATAATATTTTAACATATACATTTTTAAAGAAAATATCATAAATGTAAACACTGTTGGCAATAATATATATATATATATATATATATATATATATATATATATTGTTTTACTATATATTAAATTTTTCTATTAGGTTATTAAAATATTTTAAAATACTATATGATATATATGTTACAAATTATTTTTAACAGGTTTATTATATTTCTATACATTTTTACATATTTTACAATATTTTCTTACATATACGTTGTGCTTTTTAATAATTTTTTATCAAGTTTGTTTCTATTACAGCATAGTTTTTTCATTTATATTTAGCAGCCATATTTTTACACTCTTTATATTTTTTAATCTATTAATCCATTGCACTGACCATAAAAATGTAAGTTATGTAACATTTGTTTTTACAGTGAATTTATAAGGTTTTTTTAATTCTATTTCCTAACTATAATGTCCCTGTAACCTTTGTGTTTTTATAGTAAATTTGTACGTTTTTTAATACTTACTAACTACAATGTCCTGTAATCTTTGTTTTTTTAAGTGAATTTCTAAGGTTTTTTAATTTTATTTCCTAGCTGTAACCTGTAACCTTTGAGAGTGAGTGTGCGAGTGAGTTTGAGTGTCTCAGTATGTCTGTGAGTGGGTGTGAGAGTGTCTGAGTGGGTCTGTCAGTGGGTGTGTGAGTATCTGAGTGGGTCTGGGAGTGGCTGCATAAGTGTCTCACTGGGTGTGTGAGTGGGACTGTGAGTGTCTGAGTGGGTGGCGGAGTGGGTGTGTGACTGTCTGAGAGTGTCTGTGAGTGGGTGCATGAGTCTCTCACTGGGTCTGTGAATGGGTACATGAGTGTCTGAATGGGTCTGTGAGTGGCTGTGAGAGTGTCTGAGTGCGTCTGTTAGTGGGTGCATGAGTGTCTGAGTAGGTCTTTGAGTGCATGTGAGAGTGTTTGAGTATGTCTGTGAGTGGGTTTGTGAGTGGGTGTGTGAGTGTCTGAGTGGGTCTGTGAGTGGATGTATCAGTGTCTGAGTGGGTCTGTCAATGGGTGTGTGAGTGCCTGAGTGTGTGAGTAGGTGTCTAAATGTCTGTGTGGGTGTGTCAGTAGCTGTGTGAGTAACTTGGCCACATAGGAAGTGCACCTGTGACTTAATCCAACAAGACTCCACAGTTTTTCACAAAATATCTACCCAAATGGAGTACTTTCTATTAGTTTATTACTAAGTGCTTCCTCCTTGGGTAAATGTCCAGTACCTATTCTACACTACTGCTGCTTAATAGAGCACAAGTAAATGTCACCACTGACCTTGTGTGCATTTTGACATTGTGATTGTTCCTGGTGCGTCTTTATCCAGAAATATGTCAAAACATAAGCCCTCCTATAGAGAAGACAACAAGACTAGAAAGAGGTAAATCTCCACCAAACAAGGGTATTTCTTCTTAACTATATGAAGCAAGTGCTTCTTCATAAGGTGGCGATGTCCTCATATTCCTCGGCATCAACAATGCCTTACCAAAATCAGTGGGAAACGCGTGTGGGAGGGTGCTTGTTAAGCTGTCCATCATCCTGGCAAAAGGCAGAAGACCTTTCCATACTACTAAGGTAGGCAGGGCCAAACAGCAAAGCTTCCAAGTGATTTGTAAATTTGAATACTTGTAGCAATTTAAAGGGAAAACCATGGACTCTGCTTTCACCAGATAAGGACAAGAAAGAACCAACTCATCACGGTCACTACAGATTGCACTCCAATAGCTTAGGGATGCATTCACTTCCACAAAGCATTTCAGGTCATCTTTCAATATGGAATTGCAGAGAAAACACACCTGCTTTGGCTTTGCCAATCCTGGAGTTAGAATCATTTGTCCTTTGCACAACTGGAGCTTCAGCTGGGGCACCTGCTATATTTATATTTGTAAGTTCTTCCTGGGATCCATTCCCCTGGGCCTGGCCATGACTTAATGGGGGAGGGGCCTGAGGGGGCCCCTCCGTGGGCCAATTTTGGACTCAGGGTCTTCATCCCCTGTGGCCCAGCCACAAATCAAAGTGGGAGGGGGCCACTCAGCTGCCTTTGCCCGGGCTGATTTCGGCCCCAGGGACCCATACCATGGGGCCCAGCTGTATCTCACTGAGTGCCCTGGTCTCACAAGAGGCACCCAATCTGCATGTTGGGGACCATGGGAGGAACCTCAAGTCCCCGCAGTCCCAGCCGGCTCCCTGCCTCCTGCAGGGGCCGGCATTGCTGTCAAACAGAGGGAGCTGCTGAAAATGCAGTTCCCTGCATGCAAGAGCAATAGTTTCATCTCTTTTCCTGCGTGCACGTCTGCAGGCAGGGAAGGAGATGAAAACTCTGCTCCCAGCAAGCGGGAGTGGTTTGACAGCTCCTGCTTGCTGGGAGCACTGTGTTTGCTTTTGCTTGGTGGGAGCTGTCACAGCTCCCGCTAAGCAAAAGCAAACAGCAATATCCCAGGGTTGGGCACCCAGGACATAGCAGGAGCTGGTCCTGGGGGGTGGTGGCAGTCCCCAGGGCCATATATGGCTCTAGGAGGGGGGCACAGGGCCCCCCTCCTTTTTTGTGCATGGGCTGGCCCCGGCGATGTGATGGTGCCCAGGGCTGTATATGGCCCGGGATGGTGCCACACGGCCCCTCCTTTATTTTTAAAAAGCATTCGCCCCGGGGAGGTGGTAGTCCCATGGGCAAGGGGTCCGCACTGCCCCATCTAGTTTTTAATTTAAAGCCCCAGACCCCAGAGAGGTGGTGGTCCCTGGGGCATGGGGGGGTCCAAGCGACCCCCAGCAATAATATAAAAATGAGTCCCGGGGAGGTGGGGGCAATATTAAATGCAATCGCAGGAGACTGTACCTATTTTTTTTAATTCACGCCACTATTTGTGAATTTTGTCCTGCTCTGGCTTCCTGCTTGAAGTGCTGACAGCCAATCAGAGCTCTGCAGATCCCTGCACAAGCTCGTTATTATTCACAAAGGCTTCTTGACCCTAAATAGACAAATTTGGATTTCCTTTAATTTCTCACAAACTATTTAATGGATTTACACTAAATAACAAAAAGCGTAATCTGTGAACAAAAAGCTACCTTCCTGCCAAATTTGGTGTAACTCCATCCAGTGGTTTGGGCTGCAGAGGTGTCTAAAGACTCAAGGGGAATTAACATGTGAAATCACTTTTTGACCCCCCTCTTTTTCTCAGCCCTCACTTGACGGATCACCCCACAATTTTCCATGCACAACTATAATGACCAGGGTACTGTTTTTAGAACATTTTGTGAAGATATAGGCAAGTCAAAAAACGTTTGCCTATGGAGACATGGTCTAAACTATAACTACCTACTGGCGACCGTCAGTAGGTGATGTACACATATATATAACTATAACTACCTACTGGTAGTATATGTATATATATGTATATATGTGCCCTAGTTACGAAATGCATGAGTAGTTAGTCTGTTATCCATTCACATTACCTATGGGAGTGGTCACACAGGGGTTTTTTCACTAGAGGTGTGTCAAAAGAGGTATTTAAAGGCATATTGTACCGCTATCGCGTCATGTGATCAAGACCGTGGCAATGCGGTCGAAACGCGTCATGCTGGGCATTGGCCAGTATTTGAGTGATATGCTGTATTTTGGTCTGCATTAAAGCACTGCAACTTCTAATTCTACAAGCTGTGGTCCGTACCTGATTTCATTGCAACTGTGGATTTGGCGCACCAGGAGTCTAGCAATATATATATATATATATATATATATATATATATATATATATATATATATATATATATATATATATTCCCAGGCGATGACCTCCTTCCAAGTCATAAAACTAGGCGCACACTGGCAGATAGTTCTCCAAAATTTATTCACCACTCGACAAAACAACCGACAGACGCGTTTCGGCTACACGCCTTTGTCAATGTCGGTGAAGCAAATGAAAATCAACATTTTTAAACACAAATGTAAACATAAAGAAAGGAAGACGGTGCATATTGGCTCTTAATAGACATAGAAAAAGGGTTAGGTTAAGGCACATAGAGCTCCATATCTTTTCCACGGCAGACATCTTTGCATGGGCAAATTCATTATTGTCCCTAATTTCATATGGATACATGCTCGTACTTTCCATAACATTCCCATTGAGCCTTGTATAGGCATATCTTGGATATTACATGCATGTTTGCTATTCCATACTTAAGTATCAATGTACATTTTAAGAAAAACACATCATTAATTTCTCATTATACATATTTTCATTTAAGCGTCCCTGAGTTTTGCAATTGTGCCCTGGATGGGCAACCTCAATCGGACTTTGGCCAAATATATGTTCTTCATAATTCATTTCTGTACATACCATACATTTCGGAATATTTAAAAACAACATACAAAGGCGCCAAATTCATTACATCATTTTTTGCCCTATCAAATTCCTTATATACCCTTGTCATTTTTCTAGTGCCGATAGGGATACATCATATATTTAATCAATTCCTCTTTCATGGGACATGAATCCACAACTCTTCCTCATTATTGAGGCGTAAGGGGGTTTTTGTTTGTAGTTCTACAATGTATTTAGACTCCAACTGCCTCAGTTTCCTTGTTCTGTCCCCTCCCCTCTCATCTTTGGGGACCTGATCTATACAAAAAACTTTAAAAGGCTTTGGTCCGGAAAAAAAATATATATATATATTACGAATATGACACTTTACAACGCACGCGTTACAACGCGTGTCATTACAACAAATTTTTTACATCGCAAAATCCATTACAACGCATGTCGTTACAACGCATGTCGTTACAACGCATAATCCATGGCAACGCAATTACTATTCTAACTCGGCCGGGGCGTTACTTTGGGGAATGCGTTGTAATGGATTATGCGATGTAATGACATGTGTTGTAATGGATTTCGTGTTGTAAAACATTCGTTGTAATGACGCGTGTTGTAACGCGTGCGTTGTAAACGATGTTTCCCATATATTACCTACTGGCGGTCGCCAGTAGGTAGTTATAGTTAGGACCTAGTTTCCATAGGAAAAGCGTTTTTTGTTTTCCCAATAACTTTGGCACCGGTTGACGAATCTTTCAAAACTAGTGATCAGCTGCGGTCAGCTCATGTCTTGAAAGTTTTGGGGTGATTCGCCAAACGGGGGCAGAGAAAAAAGGGGGTCCCAAAACACGTTATCCCCATGTTATTTTCCATAGGAAACTTTAGACAAAGCTACAGCCCGAACTGCTGAACAGAATTACACCAAATGTGGCAAAAAGGTAGGTCTTGGTTCAGAAAGAGTCCTTTTTGTTAAATGGTGTAAATCCGTTCAGTAGTTTTTGAAATATTAAAGGAAAAAGAAAGGAAAAAGAAATATCGATATCTGGGCGGAGCCTAACCACACATGTCATCGTGAAATCTGATTGGCTGTCAGCACTTCATCCAGGAAATGCTGGCAGCCATCTTGGGACTAGGTTGAACCAGAGTGATAAGAAAACAGTTAAACAAAGATGAAAAACAAGAAAAGGGGGCAGGGTAGGAACACCCTGACCCCCTAGGCCTGCTCAGGGGGTCCCACAAGGACCACCAGCCCAAAAACATTTTAAGAAACGTCCGAATTCGCGCTGGGTGCGCGAATCCAGAAGAAAAAATAAAAAACAAGCATTGGCATCGCCAATAGGTCTCGCCGTTGGGACCTTATAAGTGTTTAGCCAGAGATATTGGCAATGTTTCTAAGGTATGTTGTAGAGAGAGAGAGAGAGACTGACTGACTGAGAGAGAGACTGACTGACTGACAGAGAGAGACTGACTGACAGAGAGAGACTGACAGAGAGAGAGTGAGAGACTGACAGAGAGAGACTGACAGAGAGAGAGAGAGACTGAACGACAGAGAGAGACTGAACGACAGAGAGAGACTGACTAACAGAGAGAGACTGACTAACAGAGAGACTGACTGACTGAGAGAGAGACTGACAGAGAGAGAGAGACTGACTGAGAGAGAGAGATACTGACTGACTAAGGTAGAGAGAGACTGACTGAATTAGAGACTGACTGACAGAGAGACTGACTGACAGAGAGACTGGCTGACTGAGAGAGAGAGACTGACTGAGAGAGAGAGACTGACTGAGAGACTGACTGACAGAGAGACTGACTGACTGAGAGAGAGACTGACTGAGAGAGAGACTGACTGACAGAGAGAGACTGACTGACAGAGAGAGAGACTGACTAAGAGAGAGACTGACAGAGAGAGAGACTGACTGAATGACAGAGACTGACTGACTGAGAGAGAGAGACTGACTGAGAGAGAGACTGACTGACAGAGAGAGAGACTGACTGAGAGAGTGACTGACTGAGAGAGAGACAGACTGAGAGTGACTGACTGAGAGAGACTGATTGACTGAGAGACTGACTGACTGAGAGAGAGACTGACTGACAGAGAGAGACTGACTGAGAGAGAGAGAGACTGACTGAGAGAGAGAGACTGACTGAGAGAGAGAGAGACTGACTGATAGAGACTGACTGACTGAGAGAGACTGACTGAGAGAGACTGATAGAGAGAGAGACTGACTGACAGAGAGAGAGGCTGACTGACTGAGACTGACAGAGAGAGAGACTAACTGACTGAGAGAGAGACTGACTGACTGAGAGAGAGACTGACTGACTGACAGAGAGACTGACTGACTAAGAGAGACTGACTGACTGAGACTGACACAGAGAGAGAGAGACACTGAGTGACAGAGAGAGAGAGACTGACTGAGAGAGAGACTGACTGAGAGAGTGACTGACTGAGAGAGACTGACTGAGAGAGACTGACTGAGAGAGACTGACTGAGAGAGACTGACTGACTGAGAGAGACTGACTGACTCAGAGAGACTGACTGACTCAGAGAGAGACTGACTGACAGAGAGAGAGACTGCCTGACTGAGAGAGAGACTGACTGACAGAGAGAGAGACTGAATGACTGAAAGAGACTGACTGACTGAGAGAGACTGACTAAGAGAGAGACTGACTGACTGACTGAGAGAGAGACTGACTGACAGAGAGAGAGACTGAATGACTGAAAGAGACTGACTGACTGAGAGAGACTGACTAAGAGAGAGACTGACTGACTGACTGAGAGAGAGACTGACTGAGAGAGAGACTGACTGACAGAGAGAGAGACTGACTGACTGAGAGAGAGACTGACTGACAGAGAGAGAGACTGACTGACTGAAAGAGACTGACTGACTGAGAGAGACTGACTAAGAGAGAGACTGACTGACTGACTGAGAGAGAGACTGACTGAGAGAGAAACTGACTGACTGAGAGAGACTGACTGACAGAGAGACTGACTGACAGAGAGACTGACTGACTGAGAGAGAGAGACTGACTGAGAGAGAGAGACTGACTGAGAGACTGACTGACAGAGAGAGACTGACTGACAGAGAGAGAGACTGACTATGAGAGAGACTGACAGAGAGAGAGACTGACTTAATGACAGAGACTGACTGACTGAGAGAGACTGACTGACTGAGAGAGAGACTGACTGACAGAGAGAAAGACTGACTGAGAGAGTGACTGACTGAGAGAGAGACTGACTGAGAGTGACTGACTGAGAGAGACTGACTGACTGAGAGACTGACTGACTGAGAGAGAGACTGACTGAGAGAGAGAGACTGACTGAGAGAGAGAGACTGACTGAGAGAGAGAGAGACTGACTGAGAGAGAGAGACTGACTGAGAGAGACTGACTGACTGAGAGAGACTGACTGAGACAGACTGACTGAGAGAGACTGACAGAGAGAGACTGACTGAAAGAGAGAGAGACTGACTGACTGAGACTGACAGAGAGAGAGAGACTAACTGACTGAGAGAGAGACTGACTGACTGAGAGAGAGACTGACTGACTGAGAGAGAGACTGACTGACTGACAGAGAGACTGACTGACAGAGAGACTGACTGACTAAGAGAGACTGACTGACTGAGACTGACAGAGAGAGAGAGACACTGACTGACAGAGAGAGAGAGACTAACTGAGAGAGAGACTGACTGAGAGAGCGACTGACTGAGAGAGACTGACTGACTGAGAGAGACTGACTGACTCAGAGAGACTGCCTGACTGAGAGAGAGAGACTGACTGACAGAGAGAGAGACTGACTGACTGAGAGAGAGACTGACTGACAGAGAGAGAGACTGACTGACTGAACGAGACTGACTGACTGAGAGAGACTGACTAAGAGAGAGACTGACTGACTGAAAGAGACTGACTGACTGAGAGAAGAAGGGGGAAGTGGTTCGGGCCAATGCGGCTGTAGGAAGGTGGAATCTGACTATATGGTTGCCCCCACTTTTTTTATGGTGTTTTGCTGGTTTATGACTTAGTTGGACTGGGACCCTGCTATTCAGGGCCCCAGTCTATCTGCTCTCTCTAAATGACATGGAGTGCACTCTAGGTGCACTAGTGATTGGATACTGTGGTGCCTTATGAGTCCCTAGTATATGGTACCTTAGGTGCCAAGGGCATAGGTACTTCACAGGCCTACCAGGGGCTGCAGCATGTGTTATGCCACCCCTGGGAAGCAGTCTAAATCTGACACCACAGGCCTGCTACTGCAGCCTGGGTGAGGTGGTGCTAGCACCCCTCACTGAGATATAGGTTTCCTATATCTCTCCTGCACACACATATAAACCTATCAGTCACCCCTAAGGCAGGCCCTATCAATCCTGAGGGCAGGGTGCTTGGCTTCTATGTGAGGGGGTGCCTCTGCATGAGCAGGGCCCCTCTGCAGTTCTCAGAGTCCATTCTCTGGTGCTGTTTGTGGATGCGGTTAAACCATATACTATTTAAGTGCATTATATCCTCGCGGTAAATGCTAACTTTGGAATGGCTGCATCAAAACATGTCGTGTTTGGTGTCAAACATCTTGGAATACTACCCCCCCGCCAATCTTGGCGGCGGGGGTAGCATTCCACCCTTCTAGAGGGATAAGACATGTACCTGCTGTGGAAACGCGGTAGAATCCTAAAGAGCCCTGGCATCACAAAATGGATGCCACCAGTCACAGACACTGGGCTGCCCTCCTGCTGATGACCGAAACTCACAGTGGAGGAAGCCCAACAATAGGCATCCTGTCACAGGGAGGTGTAACCACCTTCCAGACAGGGTTTAGTGTATTGGGGCTGGGTGGGTGCACTCTTAGAGTGCTTTGAAGTCCTGCACTGGGGGAGCAGAAGGCTCCTCTGTGCATATGCCAGTTCAAACCAGCTCAGGGGCTACCTGCCCCTGCTCTGGCGCGAAACTGGACAAAGGGAAGTGGGTGTAGCCACCCCCTCCCTTGACCCTCCCATAGGTGGGGTCATAGAGCTAGTCCATCCCCTCTTTTTAGTATAAGAGGGGGAACCTTGCCATTGCAAAGCAGATAACCCCTGGACGACGCTCTACAGAAGAATCCTGGCCCTTCGACGTTCCACTACCTTTGGAAGACAGAAGAATCTCCCTTGGAGTCAAGGAGTGACTCCCCTGCTTGGCAGGCACCAAAACGACAACGACGGTCGCAAACTACGCCGCTCCCGCCGGAGTCCGAAGTCCCTGCAGCCCAAGAAGTGGATTTCCTGACCTCTCCCAGGCCATCGTGAGTCCCCAGCGAAGCTGAGGCAAGTGGACCCCACGAGTAACGAGGAACCGCGACCCCTGGGTACCGTGCACTATTGTCGAGTGCAACCCCTTCACAACGTTCTACGAACTTGTGCTTTGGACCACGTGTGGTCCCGACCTCCAGCAGGAATCCCTCCGAAGATCAGAGGCCTACACCGTCCCGAGTGACCGTGGGCCTCTGTTGAGTGATTCCGCCCGAGGTGTCTTCGCGATCCCTTGCCCGCTGGCTTGTGGGTCCCCAGAAGACTTCTT
This sequence comes from Calotriton arnoldi, assembly GCA_963921515.1. Taxonomy (NCBI): domain Eukaryota; kingdom Metazoa; phylum Chordata; class Amphibia; order Caudata; family Salamandridae; genus Calotriton; species Calotriton arnoldi. The sequence goes on from CAWUFW010013102.1 coordinate 220,735, forward strand.
AACAAAACCAAAGGGCTCCCCTGGTTGCTCCAGGCCTGCCCTGACTTACCCTCACTGGGTGAGTCCCTCAGACCTTGCTGGTCTGCGCCATCGACTTTTCTTCATCTCCCCGAGACTTGCGGCTGCCAAGGCTTGTTGGCTCCGATCGAGTTGCCGACACCGCAGTCAGCTGCAGACGTCGAGGGACACACCGAATCCAGCTCCTGGTCGTCGTCGACGCCTCCTGGACCACGTGGCTGAAGAGTCAAGGCACCCGCAACCGACCTGAAGCGACCGACGACGGTGGGCATCCATCTTCCTTGCCCCGGGTCACTGCCAAGTGACTTTGAACACTGTCCCCTCTGCTTTCAGGTCATCCTTCTTCAGAATCCAGGCTTGGATTCCACCGGACACTTCTTCAGCTCCCGCAAGCAGCAAGTCTTCTTTGTTCGCCATTGAAAACGACGCCGCGACCCGACACCAAAGGACACCTGTGCACCCGGCTTCCCTGGGTGAGGTAACTCCAGCACTACGGTGCTCCTGTGGGTGTGGGCCCTAGAACTACTTACCCTGTAAGTGACTTGCTTGTAGGTTCTCCCGAAGTATCCTAAAACTCTTTATTTCCAACCGCGACTTGCCCCATTGAAGTTAACGGCGATTCGCGCCTGTGTATCCACACTGCACGCGTCCCCCGTGGGTCCTTTACTTACCTGCCTTGGGTGGTTTCGTGAGGCCCCAGCACTTCTGAAGGCCCTAGGCCTTGTCTCCTTGCAAGTCGTTGTTTCTAAGTCTCTTACTTAGTATATGGTCTGGTACGCCCCTAGGGCCCCAGCCATATTTTGTGCTTAACTTATTGTGAAACGTTGATTTGTGCATATGTTTGTCTTCTAATCTCATAAAGAGATTAGTAGAGAGTTATTTAGAAATAAATACATATATATTTGATATATATACCTGTGTGGTGTCTTTTCATTTGGTGATTCAAGAGATTATATGGTAAAACAAGCTGCTTTACATTCCTCCGAGACTTAGCCTGAAGGCTGCTCTCCACAGCTACCACTAGGATAGCTTTCTTTAAAAGGTTGTCTTAAACCTATCTACCATAAGAGTCGATTTGCCCTGGTGCAAGGTGTCCACTTTAATTAGTGAACAGCATATACCAGGCCAACTTCTCACATTGGTGGGCAGCGTGTGGGATTCCAGCTTGCCATTGTTTTACCAGAAAATCTCTATTTGAATTACTAACTGAAAACCATTATAGGTACTCAAGGTACATATAAAGTCAAGCTTAGTATCAATAAGTTCTACTGAACTTAGAGCTGTGTGCCAAGGGATAGCACACCCTTTCCACAGCTCAAGCTAGGATCAGTAGGCCACAAACTAGTGTAGGTAGTACAACACTGCACAACACTAGAATGTCCTTAAAGGGTGGACCCAGTGGATCCACTCAGCCTCAGTATAAGGACATGGCTTTCTCTGACTTGAGAGCCATGTGTGTTGACAGACACCTGAGGATAGGACAGAGTCCCTCAACACTCCACCTGATAGATCTGCTGACAGCAGATGACCTTAGATTGGCTCTAGGAGCTAAAGGGTTTGAATCAGTGGGTGGGTCAGTCATAGTATCTGGGTCAGATGATGAAAATCAGAATGACCAAGACTCTGTGATTGAAGGGCCAGGCTCCAAGGGGCCTGAAAAGGACAGAGGAATTCTCCATAAGAGAACTGACAGAGAGGAGGAGAGGCACAGATCCCCTTCCAGGGAATCTGACCACTCTTATCACTCTGGCAGAGAATTTGTCCAGCAGAGGAACTCATACTTTCCCTTAAGAGAGACCTCCTCTGAGAGAAGGTGCAAACTGCTCCAGTATGAGGAAGCCAGAGTGGCCCTCAGAACCAAGCAGTTGGCACTGGATAGGGAAGCCCTGGAGATCCAGAGAGCTTCTAGAAAAGAGGGGTTAGAACCCCCTGGTGGCAGCAACAGTGTCCCTAGAGGCAGAGAATACATTCCTGACCATAGGAACCTGAGCAAGGTTGTTCCTCCCTACCAGAGTGGGGATGATATCCACAAGTGGATAACTGCTATGGAGAGGGCCTGTAGAGTACAGCAGGTCCCCCAAAAGCAGTGGGCAGCAATCTTGTGGCTCTCCTTTTCAGATAAAGGAAGAGACAAGCTCCTCACTGTTAGAGAGGAGGATGCTGATGATTATGAGGTCCTGAAGAGTGCACTGATAGATGGGTTTGGCTTAACCACTGAGCAGTACAGGTTGAAGTTCAGAGATACCCAGAAGGCACAGACTCAGGACTGGACTGACTTTGTAGATTGTGCATCCAAGGCTCTGGAGGGTTGGCTGGTTGGCAGTAGGGTTACTGATTTCAAAGGATTTTATAATCTAATGATGAGAGAACAGATCCTTAATAATTGTCAAAACCAGCTTTTACACCAGTACCTGGTGGACTCTGATCTGACCTCTCCCCAAGAATTGGGAAAGAAGGCAGACAAATGGGTCAGAACCAGGGTAAGGCCTAAGAATCAGGGTGGTGACCACAAGAAAGATTCTACCAAGTCCCAAGAGAAAGGTGGGGATAAATCCAAGGATAAGTCCACTACAGGGCCCCAAAATTCCTCTTCTGGGGGTGGGTCCCAAACTCCTTCCTCTCCTGAAAAGAAACCCTATTGCCATGTCTGTAAAAAGCCTGGGCACTGGAAATCTGATCCCAGTTGTCCCAGGAATGGCAATAAAGAAAATGTTCCTCCAACAACTACTACCACCCCTCCTGGTACTACCAGTAGTAATCCTCCAGTTGGGAGTAGTGCACCCAAAAAGTTAGGTGCTTTTGCAAGAGGAACAGAGGTGGGCCCTAGTTTAGACAGGACCCCTCAACAGACTCCTCAGATTCTGATGGTGGTATAGGATTTGCCACCTTTACCGTGGGTCCCACAGCATTGGGCAGGTACAGACTGGAGCCAATAATTAATGGTCAGAAAGCTGTGGCATTTAGGGACACAGGGGCTAGTGTCACCATGGTGGCAGGGAAACTAGTCCCCCCTCACCAGCTTTTACCTGAGTTTAAATACCAGGTGACCAACATTGATGGTGTCAGAACAGATCACCCCATGGCCATAGTCAATCTCAGCTGGGAGGGGGTCACAGGCCCAAAAAGAGTGGCAGTGTCCCCAACCTTACCTGTAGATTGCCTGATGGGCAATGATCTGGAAATTTCAGCCTGGGCTGAAATTGAACACCAAACCCATCTGAAGATGTTGGGTGTCCCTGTAAAGGTTAGTGGGGCTGTGATGGCCACAGCCCCAGCCCAAGATTTTGGAGAGATGGAGCCTGGAAGAATGGCCCACTCTCCCCCAGAAGAGAGCACAAGGGTTGAAGAAAAGTCTTCTTCCCACCAGACAGTAGGTAAGGGTCAGCCTCCTCAGGGAACTGACCCTACCCCTAGTGAAGGAACTGCCACAGAGGTAGTCAGGCCTGGCCTGGCCACCCCCTGATGGCAGAGGACCCTTACAAGGTGGTACCCAGTCTGGAGCAGGTAACCTGCCCCTCTCTACCCTGCCTCAGTCAGCCCAGGGCTGCAGAGGTCAGGGAGGTCAGTGGACCCCCCAGGGCCCCCTGTCCAGAGGAACCCCCCATCAGCAGATTAGGGGCACCCAGGCTAGTAGCCCTAGCCAGGTAGAAATTCCTCAACCCACTGAGGGATCCCCCATACCTTTATGTAGGGATCTCCCCAGAAGGACTCTGTTAGGCAAGGGCAAACCTGGGACCAAAAGGTTCCAAACATGCCATGTCCCTCCAGTGTTCCACCCAAAGGGACCCAACCCCCGGCTGTAGGCAGTCAAAGGTTGACCCTTAGAGCAGAGTACCACTCAGTCATGGAAAGACAGGCATACATGGTGACCAGTGAGCTGAGAAAGCTGAGGCCAACATTCCTAGGGCCACACTTCCCTACTCAGACACCTCACCAGCCTGGTACTTTACCAAAGCACACCACAGGTAGTGATTCCCCATGGTGGAGACCCTCTCATACCCTTAGGGTGAGGGATTGCTTAGTGGACCATAAGACAGGGGGCAACCATGCTAGTGCAGGTGCTTCCTTATATGGCCACTTAGTCAATAAAGGCTCAACTGGCCAAGGTTAGCCTTATCTCCTTTCGTTTGGGGGGGGTTATGTAGGAAGGTGGAATCTGACTATATGGTTGCCCCCACTTTTTTTATGGTGTTTTGCTGGTTTATGACTTAGTTGGACTGGGACCCTGCTATTCAGGGCCCCAGTCTATCTGCTCTCTCTAAATGACATGGAGTGCACTCTAGGTGCACTAGTGATTGGATACTGTGGTGCCTTATGAGTCCCTAGTATATGGTACCTTAGGTGCCAAGGGCATAGGTACTTCACAGGCCTACCAGGGGCTGCAGCATGTGTTATGCCACCCCTGGGAAGCAGTCTAAATCTGACACCACAGGCCTGCTACTGCAGCCTGGGTGAGGTGGTGCTAGCACCCCTCACTGAGATATAGGTTTCCTATATCTCTCCTGCACACACATATAAACCTATCAGTCACCCCTAAGGCAGGCCCTATCAATCCTGAGGGCAGGGTGCTTGGCTTCTATGTGAGGGGGTGCCTCTGCATGAGCAGGGCCCCTCTGCAGTTCTCAGAGTCCATTCTCTGGTGCTGTTTGTGGATGCGGTTAAACCATATACTATTTAAGTGCATTATATCCTCGCGGTAAATGCTAACTTTGGAATGGCTGCATCAAAACATGTCGTGTTTGGTGTCAAACATCTTGGAATACTACCCCCCCGCCAATCTTGGCGGCGGGGGTAGCATTCCACCCTTCTAGAGGGATAAGACATGTACCTGCTGTGGAAACGCGGTAGAATCCTAAAGAGCCCTGGCATCACAAAATGGATGCCACCAGTCACAGACACTGGGCTGCCCTCCTGCTGATGACCGAAACTCACAGTGGAGGAAGCCCAACAATAGGCATCCTGTCACAGGGAGGTGTAACCACCTTCCAGACAGGGTTTAGTGTATTGGGGCTGGGTGGGTGCACTCTTAGAGTGCTTTGAAGTCCTGCACTGGGGGAGCAGAAGGCTCCTCTGTGCATATGCCAGTTCAAACCAGCTCAGGGGCTACCTGCCCCTGCTCTGGCGCGAAACTGGACAAAGGGAAGTGGGTGTAGCCACCCCTCCCTTGACCCTCCCATAGGTGGGGTCATAGAGCTAGTCCATCCCCTCTTTTTAGTATAAGAGGGGGAACCTTGCCATTGCAAAGCAGATAACCCCTGGACGACGCTCTACAGAAGAATCCTGGCCCTTCGACGTTCCACTACCTTTGGAAGACAGAAGAATCTCCCTTGGAGTCAAGGAGTGACTCCCCTGCTTGGCAGGCACCAAAAACGACAACGACGGTCGCAAACTACGCCGCTCCCGCCGGAGTCCGAAGTCCCTGCAGCCCAAGAAGTGGATTTCCTGACCTCTCCCAGGCCATCGTGAGTCCCCAGCGAAGCTGAGGCAAGTGGACCCCACGAGTAACGAGGAACCGCGACCCCTGGGTACCGTGCACTATTGTCGAGTGCAACCCCTTCACAACGTTCTACGAACTTGTGCTTTGGACCACGTGTGGTCCCGACCTCCAGCAGGAATCCCTCCGAAGATCAGAGGCCTACACTGTCCCGAGTGACCGTGGGCCCCTGTTGAGTGATTCCGCCCGAGGTGTCTTCGCGATCCCTTGCCCGCTGGCTTGTGGGTCCCCAGAAGACTTCTTAACAAAACCAAAGGGCTCCCCTGGTTGCTCCAGGCCTGCCCTGACTTACCCTCACTGGGTGAGTCCCTCAGACCTTGCTGGTCTGCGCCATCGACTTTTCTTCATCTCCCCGAGACTTGCGGCTGCCAAGGCTTGTTGGCTCCAATCGAGTTGCCGACACCGCAGTCAGCTGCAGACGTCGAGGGACACACCGAATCCAGCTCCTGGTCGTCGTCGACGCCTCCTGGACCACGTGGCTGAAGAGTCAAGGCACCCGCAACCGACCTGAAGCGACCGACGACGGTGGGCATCCATCTTCCTTGCCCCGGGTCACTGCCAAGTGACTTTGAACACTGTCCCCTCTGCTTTCAGGTCATCCTTCTTCAGAATCCAGGCTTGGATTCCACCGGACACTTCTTCAGCTCCCGCAAGCAGCAAGTCTTCTTTGTTCGCCATTGAAAACGACGCCGCGACCCGACACCAAAGGACACCTGTGCACCCGGCTTCCCTGGGTGAGGTAACTCCAGCACTACGGTGCTCCTGTGGGTGTGGGCCCTAGAACTACTTACCCTGTAAGTGACTTGCTTGTAGGTTCTCCCGAAGTATCCTAAAACTCTTTATTTGCAACCGCGACTTGCCCCATTGAAGTTAACGGCGATTCGCGCCTGTGTATCCACACTGCACGCGTCCCCCGTGGGTCCTTTACTTACCTGCCTTGGGTGGTTTCGTGAGGCCCCAGCACTTCTGAAGGCCCTAGGCCTTGTCTCCTTGCAAGTCGTTGTTTCTAAGTCTCTTACTTAGTATATGGTCTGGTACGCCCCTAGGGCCCCAGCCATATTTTGTGCTTAACTTATTGTGAAACGTTGATTTGTGCATATGTTTGTCTTCTAATCTCATAAAGAGATTAGTAGAGAGTTATTTAGAAATAAATACATATATATTTGATATATATACCTGTGTGGTGTCTTTTCATTTGGTGATTCAAGAGATTATATGGTAAAACAAGCTGCTTTACATTCCTCCGAGACTTAGCCTGAAGGCTGCTCTCCACAGCTACCACTAGGATAGCTTTCTTTAAAAGGTTGTCTTAAACCTATCTACCATAAGAGTCGATTTGCCCTGGTGCAAGGTGTCCACTTTAATTAGTGAACAGCATATACCAGGCCAACTTCTCACAGCGGCCATTTTTAAATTTTCATCAAGAATAGGGAAGAAACCTACTGGGGCCATGTTACAAGTTTATAAGGCTAAAAGTCTTTCCATTGCCACGTATGGAAGTGAGATATGGGGATATACAACCGCAGATTCTCTGCAAGTGGTGGAAAATAATTTTTTAAAACGCCTTCTGTGTGTCCCTCAGGGGACCCCTAATTTAGCAGTGCATGAGGAACTGGGGGTCTCCTATATTAGTGACATCCTTGCATTACGTCCACTGATTTTTTGGTTGAAATGTTGGTTAAATACAGATCTGTCTTTTAACCATTTATTATTAAGAGAGTGTATGCTGCTAGAACAAGCCTCATGTATCCCTTGGCTAAATTATATTCAAAAGAGTTTTAAAGGGATAGGGCGTGGCGAGCTGTACAGCAAGCCAGAATGCATAGTTAAGCAGGATGTCGTATCAAGCAGAATAGCTTTTATGAGTTTGTGGAGGATGGAAAGAGAAGCGAAGGAGTTGCTGAAACCCAGTGTACGCAATTTTATATTAACGAAAACCACCTTGTCAACCGAACCCTACCTCATGGGGTGTCTGTCCTCTCACGAGAAATATCTTTTAACAAGGTTTAGGATGAATCTATACCATTTTTTGTTGGTTAGACCAAAAGACCATAAGAGGGCAAGTGTGACACTATCCTGCGGCTGCGACGGTGAGTCTCCGCAGGATTTGTTGCACTTCATGTTTGCTTGTAGATTTTATGAAGTTCCTCGTAGGATTTTTTTGGTTCCTTATTTAAAACGACTGAATTTTAGACAGGTTCGCCCTGCACTCTTGCATCTACAGATGTTGTCTACGGAGTCATTGTTTTTTACACTTGGCTATTTAAAAGCTTGTGTTAAATCGCGATCCTTTATGGATGTTTAACTTGTTATTTTATTAATGCATTTTTACTGTTCGAATGTTATACACCCATGTTTGCACTCATATAACGTGCATAATTTATACAAATGCTCCTGGGGGTTGCAGTTTTAATATTCTTGTGGACTGTACATATGTATTTATTGCACATTGCACTTTATATTTTGAATTGCACTTGGGGAGTATGATTTTAATTTGACTGTTCACCAGCTTAAGGAGATTTGATTTATATATTAGAATGTCTTTGTGTAACTTTTATGGTTTTGATGTTAAAACCGAATAAAGTTTATTGACTGACTGACTGAGAGACTGACTGACTGACTCAGAGAGACTGACTGACAGAGAGAGAGACTGACTGACAGAGAGAGAGACTGGCTGACTGAGAGAGCGACTGACTGACTGAGAGAGACTGACTGAGAGAGAGACTGACTGACTGAGAGAGACTGACTTACAGAGAGAGAGACTGACTGACTGAGAGAGAGACTGACTGACAGAGAGACTGACTGACAGGGAGAGAGAGAGACTGACAGAGAGAGAGACTGAGAGAGAGACTGACTGAGCGAGAGAGACTGATTGACAGAGAGACTGACAGAGAGAGAGAGACTGACAGAGAGAGAGACTGAGAGAGAGACTGACTGACTGAGAGAGAGACTGACTGACAGAGAGAGACTAACTGACAGAGAGATTGACTGAGAGAGAGAGAGAGAGACTGACAGAGAGAGAGAGAGACTGACAGAGAGAGAGAGAGACTGACTGACAGAGAGAGACTGACTGACAGAGAGAGACTGACAGAGTGAGAGAGACTGAGAGAGAGAGAGAGAGAGAGAGAGAGAGAGAGAGAGAGACTGACTGACTGAGAGAGTCTGACTGACTGAGAGAGACTGACTGACTGAGAGAGAGACTGACTGACGGAGAGAGACTGACTGACAGAGAGACTGACTGACTGAGAGAGAGACTGACTGACAGAGAGAGACTGACTGACAGAGAGAGAGACTGACTGACCAAGAGAGTGACTGACTGACTGACAGAGAGACTGACTGACTGAGAGACTGACTGACAGGGAGAGAGAGAGACTGACAGAGAGAGAGACTGAGAGAGAGACTGACTGAGCGAGAGAGACTGATTGACAGAGAGACTGACAGAGAGAGAGAGAGAGACTGACAGAGAGAGAGACTGAGAGAGAGACTGACTGACTGAGAGAGAGACTGACTGACAGAGAGAGACTAACTGACAGAGAGATTGACTGAGAGAGAGAGAGAGACTGACAGAGAGAGAGAGAGACTGACAGAGAGAGAGAGAGAGACTGACTGACAGAGAGAGACTGACTGACAGAGAGAGACTGACAGAGTGAGAGAGACTGAGAGAGAGAGAGAGAGAGAGAGAGAGACTGACTGTCTGAGAGAGTCTGACTGACTGAGAGAGACTGACTGACTAAGAGAGAGACTGACTGACAGAGAGAGACTGACTGACAGAGAGAGAGGCTGACTGACCGAGAGAGTGACTGACTGACAGAGAGACTGACTGACTGAGAGAGAGACTGACTGACAGAGAGACACTGACAGAGAGAGAGAGACTGACTGACTGACAGAGAGACTGACTGACAGAGAGACTGACTGAGAGAGAGACTGACTGACAGAGAGACACTGACTGAGAGAGAGAGAGACTGACTGACAGAGAGAGACTGACTGAGAGAGAGAGAGAGACTGACTGACAGAGAGAGAGACTGACAGAGAGAGACTGACTGACTGAGAGAGACTGACTGACTGAGAGAGACTGACAGAGAGAGAGAGAAACTGACTGACAGAGAAAGAGACTGACTGACTGAGAGAGAGACGGACTGACAGAGAGAGCCTGACCTACAGAGACTGACTGACAGAGAGAGAGACTGACTGACAGAGAGACTGACTGACTGAGACTGACAGAGAGAGAGAGAGACTGACTGACAGAGAGAGAGACTGACTGACTGAGAGAGAGACTGACTGACAGAGAGAGACTGACTGACTGAGAGAGAGACTGATTGACAGAGAGAGAGACTGGCTGACTGAGAGAGACTGACTGACTGAGAGAGAGACTGACTGACTGATAGAGACTGACTGACTTAGAGAGAATGACTAACTGAGAGAGAGACTTACTGAGTGAGAGGGACTGACTGACTGAGAGAGAGACTGACTGACTGAGAGAGAGACAGACTTACTGAGAGAGAGACTGACTGACAGAGAGAGACTGACTGACTGAGAGACTGACTGACTGAGTGAGAGAGACTGACTGACTGAGAGAGAGACTCACTGACTGAGAGTGAGACTGACTGACTGAGAGACTGACTGACTGAGAGAGACTGACTGACTAAGAGAGACTGACTGAGAGAGAGAGACTGACTGACAGGTTGAGAGACTGACTGACAGGGAGAGAGACTGACTGAGAGAGACTGACTGACTGACTGAGAGAGAGAGAGAGAGAGAGAGATAGAGACTGACTGAGAGAGAGACTGACTAGAGAGAGAGACTGACTGAGAGAGAGACTGACTGACTGAGAGAGAGACTGACTGACTGAGAGACTGACTGACTGAGAGAGACTGACTGACTGAGAGAGACTGACTGACTGAGAGACTGACTGAGAGAGAGAGACTGACTGACAGAGAGAGAGACTGACTGACAGGGAGAGAGACTGACTGACTGAGAGAGGCTGACTGACAGAGAGAGAGACTGACTGACTCAGAGAGACTGACTGACTGACTGAGAGAGATACTGACTGACTGAGAGAGACTGACTGACTGAGAGAGAGACTGACTGACTGAGAGAGAGACTGACTGACAGAGAGAGACTGACTGACTGAGACAGAGACTGACTGACTGAGAGAGAGACTGACTGACAGAGAGAGAGACTGACTGACAGAGAGAGATACTGACTGACTGAGAGAGATACTGACTGACTGACAGAGAGAGAGGAAAACCTGCTCTCGCTACAATGAAGCAAAGCAGGATTGCATGTCAGCAGCTCCCCTTGCTCAAAAGCAATGCCGGCTCCCGCAGGAGGCGGGCAGCAGGCTGAACTGTGGGGGCATTGGGGCTCCCCCCACGGTCCCCAACACAAAGGGCCGGCCCCAGGGGATGTGGTCCCCGGGGCCAGAATGGCCCCCCCTTCAATATTAAAATTAAAAAAATAACGAGGCACAGCCCCGGGGGATGTGGTCCCCGGGGCCAATAGAGGCCTAAGGAGGGGGGCCACGCAGCCCCCTCCTTAAAAAATCAAAAACAAACAAAAAAAAATGTGGCCATGCCCCGGGGGATGGGGTCCCCGGGGCCAAAATTAACCTCGGGAGGGGGGCCACACGGACCCCGTCCCGTTTAAAAAAAAAAAAAAATGTTAAAAAAAAGAGCAGGCCCTGGGGGATGGGGTCCCCAGGGCCCCAAATAATGTAAAAGAAGGGGGGCCACACAGCCCCCCTTGTAAAAAAAAATAAAAAATTGCATTGCGCTGGAGGCCCCGCCCTCTCTCTGCAGCACTCAGCAAACGCGCACCCTGGCGCGTTGTAAGTTGGGGAATAAATTCCCCTTGAATACTGAGGGTCCCTGGGGGCCAACTAGCCCACCAGGTACCTCCAGTATGCGCCACAGAGCTGGGTTGCAGAGAGGTGTTCCGAGGCCACGCCCTTTTACACCTCTCTGCAACGCAGCTCTGTGGCGCTTACTGGAGGTTCCTGGTGGGCTAGTTGGCCCCCAGGTACCCTCAGGACTCAAGGGGAATTAATCCCCAATTTACAACGTGCCAGGGGCGCGTTTGCACAGTGGTGCAGGGAGGGGCAGGGCCAGACATAGCAAGTGTGCGAACGCGCCCCTGGCACATTGTAAATTGGGGGATTAAGTCCCCTTCAATCCTGAGGGTCCCTGGGGCCAACTAGCCCACCAGGAACCTCCAGTAAGCGCCACAGAGCTGCGTTGCAGAGAGGTGGTCTGAGGCCATGCCCCTTTTTACACCTCTCTGCAACGCAGCTCTGTGGCGCTTACTGGAGGTACCTGGTGGGCTAGTTGGCCCCCAGGGACCCTCCGGATTCAAGGGGGCTTAATCCCCCAACTTACAATGCGCCAGGGGGCGCGTTTGCACAGTGGTGCAGGGAGGGGGCGGGCCTGATATAACAAGTGTGCTAACGTGCCCCCTGGCGCGTTGTAAATTGGGGGATTAAGTCCTCTTCAATCCTGAGGGTCCCTGGGGGCCAACTAGCCCACCAGGTACCTCCAGTATGCGCCACAGAGCTGGGTTGCAGAGAGGTGTTCCGGGGCCACGCCCCTTTTTACACCTCTCTGCAACGCAGCTCTGTGGTGCTTACTGGCGGTACCTGGTGGGCTAGTTGGCCCCCAGGGACCCTCAGGACTCAAGGGGAATTAATCCCCCAATTTACAGCGTTCCAGGGGGCGCGTTTGCACAGTGGTGCAGGGAGAGGCAGGGCCAGACATAGCAAGTGTGCGAACGCGCCCCCTGGCACATTGTAAATTGGGGGATTAAGTCCCCTTCAATCCTGAGGGTCCCTGGGGGTGAACTAGCCCACCAGGTACCTCCAGTAAGCACCACAGAGCTGCGTTGCAGAGAGGTGGTCTGAGGCCATGCCCCTTTTTACACCTCTCTGCAACGCAGCTCTGTGGCGCTTACTGGAGGTACCTGGTGGGCTAGTTGGCCCCCAGGGACCCTCCGGATTCAAGGGGACTTAATCCCCCAACTTACAATGCACCAGGGGGCGCGTTTGCATAGTGGTGCAGGGAGGGGGCGGGCCTGACATAACAAGTGTGCTAACGCGCCCCCTGGCGCGTTGTAAATTGGGGGATTAAGTCCTATTCAATCCTGAGGGTCCCTGGGGGCCAACTAGTCCACCAGGTACCTCCAGTATGCGCCACAGAGCTGGGTTGCAGAGAGGTGTTCCGAGGCCACGCCCCTTTTTACACCTCTCTGCAACGCAGCTCTGTGGCGCTTACTGGAGGTACCTGGTGGCCTAATTGGCCCCCAGGGACCCTCAGGATTCAAGGGGACTTAATCCCCCAACTTAGAACATGCCAGGGGGTGCTTTTGCAGAGTGCTGCAGGGAGGGGGTGGGGCCTGATATAACGTTAGCAATCCTGCTGTGTGGGACTTACTGGAGGTAATAAAAGGGGTAGTTGGCCCCCAAGGTTGACGTTGGGGGCTAACTATCCCTCCTGTTACTTCCGCTAAATCCCACACAGTGGGATTGCTAAAAGGTGTTTGAAAGCCATGCTCACCTTTCTCCACCACTCTGCAAACGCGACTGCTATGTTATAGTTAGAAATTAGCATTTAAAAAACCTTTGAAATTCACTGAAAAAAACATAGGTTTCAGGGACGTTATAGTTAGAAATTAGCATTTAAAAAACCATTGAAATTCACTGAAAAAACCATAGGTTTCAGGCACGTTATAGTTAGAAATTAGCATTTAAAAAACCTTAGAAATTCACAGAAAAAACCATAGGTTTCAGGGACGTTATAGGTAGTTGGACATTTCACTCATAAAAAGCCATAGAAATTCCGCCGTTATAGTTAGTTCAGCTAACTATAACTCGCGCCCCCGCAATGCACTGCTGATGACGTCACATATTACATCATTCATGACATGGTCAGTGACATCACTGATTACATCATCCACATGAAAATCTGATGCACCTCCTCACACTCTAATATAACCTTTGATACACCCACTGTAAAATACAGACTACCATTTTTGAAACCATCGACACACCAATTCCAGTTACTACATACGCACTCACTGATTCCTAGGTCTACACACACATCCACTCATTCACCCATACAATCACTCATACATGCAGTCACTCATTAATACAACACTATCATATGCACTCATACACCTATACAGACACTCACACAACACCACTCATCCAGAGTTACTCACACACCTAGTCAGTCATGCAAAGAATCAATCACACTTCCATTTACTGACCTATACAGTTATACACACACCACATCACTTATTCAAACAGAAACAAACGCATACTTACTCTCTTATATAATCACTGATACAAGTACACACTCATCCATACAGCCACTCTCACTTTCACTGACTCGCACGTATAGTCATTTATATACTCCAACTCTCACATACACTGGCTTTTACATATGTAGTTACTTGGACATGTACCACTGAGAGATCCATTCATTCACCAACACACCCATACACACATTCACCCACCCATACAGCTGTTTCCACATGCACTCTTGAACCCATACACCCAGTGAATCAACCACTCAAACATCTATGCACAGAGTCATACACCTCCCATCCACCCACACACACACTCAGGCACCCATACAAATACTCCGGCAACCAATCGATAACCCATATAGACACTCATGTAGCTACTGACCAACCCATGCAGCAGCTTATACAACAACAGACAGACTGATACAGACATTCACACAGTTTAGTCACTAACCCATGCATTCAGTAAGACACATGTAATCACTCACTTAAACAGTCAGTCACGCACTTACTAAATCCTCCATCCAGACACTTATACACCCACTCATTCTTCAATACACCTTGGCATATATATAATACATATTTAAACTTTAAAGAAACACACAGTCACTGGATGAAGTCATCAGTGTTGTCATTTGAGATGTCATCAGTGATGTCACTGACCATGTCATGAATGATGTAATATGTGACGTCATCAGCAGTGCATTGCGGGGGCGCGAGTTATAGTTAGCTGAACTAACTATAACGGCGGAATTTCTATGGTTTTGTACGAGTGAAATGTCCAACTAACTATAACGTCCCTGAAACCTATGGTTTTTTCAGTGAATATATATATATATATATATATATATATATTCACTGAAAAAAACATAGGTTTCAGGCACGTTATAGTTAGAAATTAGCATTTAAAAAACGTTACAAATTCACTGAAAAAACCATAGGTTTTAGGGAAAGTTCTAGTTAGTTGGACATTGCACTCGTACAAAACCCGTGAAATTCCCCCGTTATAGTTAGTTCAGGTAACTATAACTCGCGCCCCCGCAATGCACTGCTGATGACGTCACATATTACATCACTCATGACATGGTCAGTGACATCACTGATGACATCACTGATGACATCTCAAATGACATCACTGATGACATCACTGATGACATCATCCATGTGATAATTTCATGCATCTTCTCACACCCTAATATAACTTTTGATACACCCACTCTAAATTACAGACTGCCATTCTCAAAACTATACACACTCCAATACCAATAACTACATACCCACTCACTGATTCTTAGGTCTACACACACACACATCGGTTTTTTAAATGCTAATTTCTAACTATAACGTGTCTGAAACCTATGGTTTTTTCAGTGAATTTCGAAGGTTTTTTAAATGCTAATTTCTAACTATAACGTGCCAGAAACCTATGGTTTTTTAACTGAATTTCGAACGTTTTTTTCAATGACAATTTTTCAATATAGTAAATGTTATATTTACTATTTTGATAGTAATTTTCTACATTTTTTTAAACTATTTTTTTACATATTTTAAAGTTTAATTATATTATATATTTTTATTGTAATTGGAAAAAAAAATGGTTTTAGAAATTTTGTAACTGTAACGTTTTATCTTTGTTTTATAATTTTGTTTTAATATATATATATTATTATTTTTAAAAAAAATTCAATATTTTTTGGGAACCGCGCACCGAAAGCGTACCGTTCTCGATCACTGCGTGGAACCATTTTAGGATCATTATGTGGGATCCGCGTACGGTATGTGTTGGCTACGCATTTCCTGCGCGATTGCTATGCGACCGGTACGCGACTCCAGACGCATACGCGTCAGATACGTATTACTGTACGGTGGCTTGCACACTTACGCTTGACGTCATATACATGTTCGACGCGGTGGGTGCGCGACTCCTGCGAAATTTTCAAATGTCAAAAATGATATAAATATGTATTTAACATACATATTAAGGCAACCCATTATCTAAGCTAATAATAAAAATAATATCCTTTTACTTTTAATAAACATTCTGATAAATTGAATTCCACGACGTCGCGCTGGGTGCGTGCTGCCTGTGCGTACGGTACGCGGACCCCATGTTACCTGAAAATAAAAAGATTTGATTGGTTAACAACATTTCCTAGTGTAACTATTGAGAGACCCCACCCATTTTAATCATTCTTCTAAGACCTTCTTTGGAGGAACATCTGACACCTAGGAGCAACTTATTTTTGGTCATTTGTATACCTGCTACTGATTTTTATCCGAAGACAATGGCTTCAGGACAGCAGCCATCTTCCAGTTCAGAACATTCTTCAGATGATGGATTTGTGGTAGAGCCTCCACGCCCTGAAAGATACACCTCAGTGGTGTGGAAATTTTTCACAATTCCTGAGGGACAGAAGAAAGTAAATGCAGTAAAGGTCACCTGTAAAATCTGCAAGAGGGTGTTGTCTCGAGGTGATCCTGCAAAAAAGTACTCTTGCGGGACTGCAAGTATGTTGAAGCACCTAAAGAATCTGCATCCTGTCAACCTGGCGAAGGAGGAGTGCAAAAGACTCCGTCACAACCCACCGACAGCAGTGGCCAGCACATCTGCAGCATCATTTTCACCTGGCCATCCTGACATCCGGCCTGAATTTGGGCAATAAAAAATTAGTTGCATTAAATGCAACAAACTGCTGTGCTATGGGGAGCAGTCAATTGACCTGATCTGCACAGCACAAAGAAACCACCGGTGCTGAATTTTTGTTTATTTATTTTTTTCAAAAATCACAGATTTGTTCCTCCTGTTTGCTTTGTTCCTGTTAAAAAAAATACAAAACATTTTTCAAAATCGTTGAAAAAAGTACAAAAAAAATATAAAACAAAAAAACTCCCCCCCAAAAAAGTTCTTTTCAGAACTAACTTCTCTGGTTAAAAAAAGAGCTATATTTGTATGATAGTGTGTGAAAGTTTGCTTGAATATATGCGTAGTGCATAATTGACTGAAAGAATGCATTAGTAGTGTATGGTGAATGTATAAGTGCAGAACTATAAGGAAGTGCTGCAGCATGACACTGTAACCTCTTTAGCTGCAGTGTGCTATAGTACTTCCGAAGCACAGGGATGCAACATATGTCCATAAATATGTTGCAAGTCTTTGCTTCCCTCTGCACTGCTGCTTAAACTGCAGCCATGTAGTTACACAGGTACCCTTACACCATGGTGCAAGGATATCTGTGTCATGTGGAGTTTGTTTTTGTGCAGGAAAACACACCTTCCTGCACAAAAACAATCACTGAAGGCATTTTTCTTCTTCAATGTATAATGTGCAATGCAGCATATATTGAAAGAGAAAAAATGAGGAGAAATGAAAACAATTCTCCTTGTTGAGCCTTCCTACACCAATTGGAGAATGGTGCAGCATTCACACACATGGCCAGATTTATGTTTTCTGATAAATCTGGAGATGTGTCTACTTTTATGAGTGTTCTGTGCAAACACGCACAGCAACACCTATAGAACGCCCCTTCAACTTAGGTTTTGACAAAGTGATAGGACATGTTTATAGAGTGATGAAGGGAAGGGATGGGGCCTTATGTCACATGTGCAAACATTCTCTGTGACGTGTTTAAAATTGAAAAATGTAGTCTCTTTTAATCTTGAAAATCCCTGGGTCCTACTAGCTGAACATGTCTCTGTATTGAACACCATACAGCTGCGTTGCACAGAGGTGGTCCGAACCCATTTTCCATTTTACACCTCTGTGCAATAGAATTGTCTGGCACTTTCTGCAGATATCTTTTGGGTTAGTTGACTCCAGGGACACTAAGGATTTAAGGTAACTTTATCCCGTAACTTATAACACCCACAAAGCTTGTTTTCACAGATATTTACTCCATCCATCCCCCTTTCTTCACCAGTGTGCAAACACAGCCCATTTTCCATTCTAATACTTTGTTAATCTTACCTTCACACTAATAGATATAAAAAGCAGTAAACATTTTTTCCACTTGTTTTTTATAACTAAAATTTCTCAAAATTTAATATTGTAGAATTCATATCTGTAAAAGAGAAGAAAAAAAACAGTTATACTATATAATATTATTTTTTTTCTCCCAAAAACATAATTTTAACATTTTATAAATTATTTTCTTCGCCTTTTTTGCTGTTCTCAGAATATATTGAATTTCACTACAAAGAGTGATTTCAATGTTACTCATCACATAACAGCGGGCAAAAAAAAACAATCAATAAGATTGTTTAAAAAAAACAAAATTACTTCTAAAATATTTTTACTATACTCAACTATTTCTGAACATTCCATATAATGTACATCCTCAATAACATACCATATAATAGAAATGACACATATATAACATGCTCACTTCTAAAAAAATATCTAACTAAACTTTACATACACTGTAAATGTTGTTCTTTAAAAATATATCCTAAGAGAATCTGCATGAAAGAGTCCATAATTTAAATATATACTTTTCCTCTAGGCCAAATAGTATTCTTCAAATCCTTTATATTGAAAATGTCCAATAGTAATTGTATGAGTACATATTAATAAATTCCTCAGAAGCTAAATTATGTTCCTAATACTTTGGCTTTAAAAATATTAGGTAGGAATTTGGTAATTCGCTAGGCAAACGTTGTTTAAAAACCAATTGAGCATCATTACAATATGTCCATCTTTTATTACTTTTCAAATAGGCAGTGTAATGTCCAGATGTTGTAGAAGGACCATGATGGAAAATTATTGCTACTGCTACAAAAGTCCTTCCTGATATTGATAGTTGACTTGCTACAAAGTGTTTTATTAAAGTTTCCAATTTTCTTCCATCAGCTGTACAACGTTGCATTATTAAAATTATATATTGTCCATATCTTTGTATAACATTTCTGATTTGCATTGGCTACACTCCATGTTTTGATTTGCTGCTTTAACTAGTTCGTTGAAAGACACTGATTTACAGTCTGGTAATGTCAAATATATAAATCTTTCAGTGTCTATGTTAGTGCTACATGTAAACAAATAATTTTGACATTGATGTTCCCATTTATAACAAAGGCCAAAAAGATTTTCTATTTCTATGCCTTCATTTTCCAATACGGTAAGCATATACATTAGAAATTACTGCAGACAGACTCACAGTGTGATTCTAGACAAGCAACACAGTTCCTTGGACCTTTCCAAAACACATTCACTAGTCTGGAAGGGGTAAGGTGACTGCACACATTTTACATAATTCACTACTGTAGGCTACTGTGAATGACTGTCTCCATTCTGCGAATGCACAAGCAATGACTGGCTTCTAATACTATGAAAACTTGACAACATGACAGGTTTTAAAGCGGTTATCTGTCTGCAAAGACATGAAGTACCCAAATGCTTCTCTCACAATGGTTGCCCAAATGCAGACAGACTCACAGTGTGATTCTAGACAAGCAACACAGTTCCTTGGACCTTTCCAAAACACATTCACTAGTCTGGAAGGGGTAAGGTGACTGCACACATTTTACATAATTCACTACTGCAGGCTACTGTGAATGACTGTCTCATTCTGCGAATGCACAAGCAATGACTGGCTTCTAATACTACGAAAACTTGACAACATGACAGGTTTTAAAGCGGTTATCTGTCTGCAAAGACATGAAGTACCCAAATGCTTCTCTCACAATGGTTGCCCAAATGCAGACAGACTCACAGTGTGATTCTAGACAAGCAACAGAGGGGCATATTATCAAGGAAGTGCGATATTTATCGCTAACCGCGCTTAGCGCGTTTTTTTAACGCCGCCTATCGCTGGAAATTATCGCTGCGATAACACCCTATTAGTAAGGTTTATCTCCATAGCGATAATATTTCCAGCGATAGCGATAAAATGCGAGAATATCGCTGGGAAACCAGCGATATTCTCGCATTAACGCTAAGGTGGATTCAGCATTAGAATCCACCTCCTATACTTCAAACAGGTAAGTCATCCTCACTAGCAGGTGTTAAAATCTAGCGATAAACGCGCTTAGCGCGATTATTTTATCGCTTCGCCTGCCTTGCTAATAGGGGGTAGTGGTGTTAGCGACTGTTTTCAGTCGCTTTTAGTAGGGAACGCCTTCCTTGCATGTCATTAGCGATAATTATCGCTGACATGCAAGGCGATGGAAAACGCGGCCGCTAACGCCTGAAAGCTGTCGCTGACGCCTGTTAGCGACAGCTTGCTGATAGGGCGATAAAATTATCGCCGCTTTAGCGGCAAAAAGTGCTGCTAAAGCGGCGATAAAGCCCTTGATAATATGCCCCACAGTTCCTTGGACCTTTCCAAAACACATTCACTAGTCTGGAAGGGGTAAGGTGACTGCACACATTTTACATAATTCACTACTGTAGTCTACTGTGAATGACTGTCTCATTCTGCGAATGCACAAGCAATGACTGGCTTCTAATACTACGAAAACTTGACAACATGACAGGTTTTAAAGCGGTTATCTGTCTGCAAAGACATGAAGTACCCAAATGCTTCTCTCACAATGGTTGCCCAAATGCAGACAGACTCACAAAGTGATTCTAGACAAGCAACACTACTCCCTGGACTTTAGCAAGAGAAACACATTAGTCTTATTAAAAACAAAGGCACAACATACAACCCCTCACAAATTAATAACTCACCTTTCAAATTGATTTGTTGATTAAGAAGTATGTCAGTCACACACCAGATGTTCTTAAACCAATTGTCTGTACTGCACTGCTCTTAGCAAAACCAAAAAATGGCAAACTTTCCCTCTCTTTCTGCACACATATACATGTAAATATCAAATCACATTGCTTCCCACATTAATTCAAAAGCTAACACACATTTCTATTGGTTACACATTTCAACCCTATCCAATTGATATAACTTTCAACCCTACCCCCAATCTGCTTACTGCCTGTTACCATAGTAACAGTTCATGGAACACTCAACTGAATTCACAGGTCACAAGTTCAGCACACAATGTTGCTAATCCAAACAGCAAGTGGAAATGCTTATGAAGGACACCTTTGGAGAATTGATGTCACTTTTCCCCCAACTGCCTTTGTGTATTCTAATATATGTCAAAGACAGAAATGGAACTGGTCCAATCAATTTTGTCCACAGATTGAGAAAGCTAGGAAACATGTCAATAAAGCTGTTTCTGCTTATCTCAGAGATTATAGAATGGGGTCTATTTACAACAACAATCTGCGTTTTAATATGGACAGCATCTATAGGAGAGATGGTGTTCATTTTACAGATGAGGGTAACAGAGTCTTGCTCAACAACTTTAGACTCTGCATCAGTACTTACTTGTAGGTACCAAAATATCCCAAAAAACAGAACGGCTCTTTTTAGAGCCACCCAAGGCCTAAACACCTAAACTTCATTTATATCTGAAAATTGTTTACATTTGTTTTGCTTGGATGCGCGCACCCTACGCGTTGGAATTGTGCACCAAACCCATTAGGGGTCGCGCATCCAACGCGTGCACACCAGGGGCCGCGCTGAGCGCCGCGCTGGATGCGCGACTCCTAATTTTACCGTTAAAAAAAATTAGCAGCTTGCACTACTTTATTCTCCCCGGGGACCCCATCCCCCGGGGCCTATATACAACGCTGGGGACCGTGGGGGGAGCCCCAATGCCCCCACAGTCCCAGCCGGCTCCCAGCGTCCTTCGGGAGCCGGCATTGCTTTTCCACATGGGGAACTGCTAACATGCAGCTCCCCGTGTGGAAAAGCAATCTGGTTTGGATTTTGAAAGAGAGCAGGTTTCCCTGCTCTCACTTTCAAAATCCAAACCAAGTTTGCTATGACAGGGCGGGAGCCCCGAGGCTCCTGTCCTGTCATAGCAAACTACAGTGTCCCGGGGTAGCCACCCCGGGACACTGCAGGAGCCGGCCCTGGGGGGTGGTGGTCCCCAGGGCCATCACAGGCTCCAGGAGGGGGGCCGCGCGGCCTCCCTCCCAACATGTACAAACCCCGGGGAGGTGGTGGTCCCCATGGGTCGGGGGTCCGAAACGGACCCCTACATTTCTTTTGTTAGTGCCCCGGGGAGATGGCGGTCCCCGGGGCGTGTGGGGGGGTGTCGAGCCCCCCCACACAGGTTAGTAATATTTAAAAAAGAAGCCCCGGGGGTGGCGGTCCCCGGGGCTGCGGGAGGGCGGAGAGCCCTCCCGCACCATTTTTCATTTAAAGCCCCCGCATGCCCCCGCATGCCCCTGGGACTTGGGCCACCCGGGGGCAAGTTAGCATCGAAGCGCGGGAGACCGCGCTTCGATATTTTTTTTAAAAAAATGCTTTTTTCTGCCCAGGGGATCCTTGTGGGACCCCCTGAGCAGACCTAGGGGGTCAGGGTGTTTCTACCCTGCCCCCTTTGTGCGTTTTGCGCACTTGTTTCTTTTTTTTCTCAGCGGGATCCGCGCACCCTAAGCGCATCCCGCCGATTTAAAAAAAATGCTTTTCTGCCCAGGGGTCCTTGTGGGACCCCCTGAGCAGACCTAGGGGTCAGGGTGTTTCTACCCTGCCCCCTTTTTGCGCTTTGCGCACTTGTTTCTTTTTTTTTCTCAGCGGGATCCGCGCACCCTAAGCGCATCCCGCCGATTAAAAAAAAAATGCTTTTCTGCCCAGGGGCTCCTTGTGGGACCCCCTGAGCAGACCTAGGGGGTCAGGGTGTTTCTACCCTGCCCCCTTTGTGCGTTTTGTGCACTTGTTTCTGTGCCTCGGTTCTACCGAGGGACAAAATGGCTGCCAACACTTCCTGATTTGGAGTGTTGACAGCCACTTCACAGCCAATTAGCATGCAGCTCGTGATCGGGACAGTGCGCGCAGGGTGCGCTCAGGGTACGCGGACCCTACTCAGCCATAGATATATATGTGACTTTACTTGTGATTTTCTCAGAAACTACTGAACGGATTTACACCATTTAAGCAAAAGGCACGACACTGAACCAAGGGCTACCTCTTTGCCAAATTTGGTGTAATTCCGTTCAGCAGTTCGGGCTGTAGCTGCGACTAAAGGTTCCTATGGAAAAATGAATGGGGAAAACGCGTTTTGGGACCCCCCTTTTTTCTCGGCCCCCGCTTGACATATCACCTTGAGACTTTCAGGATAGGAGCGGACCGGAGCGCCCCAACAAGTTGGAAACTTTCGCGAAGATTCGTCAACCGGCGCCAACGTTATTTCAAATAGAATGTCGCGGATTTCCTATGGAAAATAGGTCCTAACTATAACTATCTACTGGCGACCGCCAGTAGATAATATATATATATATATATATATATCCCAGGTAAAGAGCTCCTTCTGGGAGCCAGAGACCCAAGGAGGGCGGCGCGCTGACCGGCGGAGCAAGCCATTGAAAGTACCAAAGTTCCAATGAAGTAAAGCGTGCACAAAGGTGACAACCAGATGGAGTTGCACAAAGGGGATTTATTCCATAATAAACCCTGCGTTACGCCTTTCGGCCATAGAACGGCCTTGATCACACACAGAGTGAAAGATACTGTCAGTTACATATACACGTATACATGGCAATAGATAAAGGACTTTACACACGTATGACATGGTGAAACAGTAATGGTGGCCATCTTGTAGCGTACAATCGCATATTTAGCTGTGGCGGCCATCTTAACACTGTCAAATAGTCCCGGTTGCGTGAACTCATCGTCATGGCAATGAAACCCTGCAAACAGTGACCCAATGCTGGTGGCCATCTTGGAACGTGACAATAGAGTACAATCTCCTAGTGTTGACAGTAATGGCCATCTATGAACAATAAATAGGTCGTGTGCAGTGACTATGAGTTGTAATTGGTTTAGGTACACGGAGTACAACGTGACAAAAGCGGCATCATGTCTGTGACGGCATAGTGCCTGAAACCGTGTTCTGAAAGGCAGTAAGTGCCAGGTGTTAGCGTCCACAGTGGGAAATATTCTGATGTTGGGGTATAGCAGTGCATGGCGGCATAGTGCCAAGTTGGTCCCCGGTTGGTAAACCAGAAGTCCGTTGAGACAAATCTCGGGCACTGATCACATTTGAGAGGGTTTAAACAGCTATGGTGCTAGAAGCGGTATTTATGACGCTGGGTTATGCTCAGTGGGAATTGACCTGACATTGTGGATATCCAACATTGCAAGGCGGCATAGTGCCTAGGTGGTCCCCGCTCGGTGATTTCTCAACGCGGGGGGGTCAGGTTTTTTATTGCGAGTGGACGCGTATGCTCGTGACCGCTCGCATTGAGAAACTGCCCGTTTGCGTTGAGAAAGCTGCCGCTCGAGGAAAAATCTACTAGGTGGTCCCAGCTCGGTGGACCAAAAGCCCAATGTCATATTCATGAAGTGGTGCCAAGCCTGAGAACCTGTGTTGTGTAACTAGACATATCTAATAATGTGATATTTACAAGCAAAGTGAACCTAAATACCCCAGGGAGATCGAGCAGGAACTCCTATCCTTAAACCAAGTGCATGAATGAAGAAAATGTAACATGAGAATAAAATAAAGATATAGTTGGAGTTGCTTATCTGGACAAAGTTGGACGTCTGGTGGATGCAATCACGAAGAAACGGGTAGGGAGCCCCCAGTGAACAAGAACTATCCAACTGGTCCCTTCCTTTCCTCCTAAAAAAGAGAGAGAAAATATATACAGTGAGAGAGCGGGAAGGTATTGGGGATAACATATGTCAATAGTACATACTAACACATGACTCTAACTAGTTGAAAATTGCTCCGACAAATACACAGTAAGTTCAATGAGTCTTAAGTGTCACCAAACAGTTACAGTCAAGTACAAGGGTCACAGAAATGTTAAAACTCCGACAAGACTCCGTTACAACACCATAGTTAAAAAACCATAGTAAAAAACATAGTTAAAAAACGTGTGAGGCACTGAACTTAGTCATCATGTAAGTGTATGGACATTTCTTCGTCCTTATTCAATCCACCCGGGTACCTGGTTCCCAGATTGATAATGTGCCTGGATTCACGTTTTCTGAGAAGCAGTACTTTGTTGCCTCCTCTGCTATTCGAGACGATCTGTTCGATGGCAAAGTATCTCAGTTTCGAACTGTCAGAAAAGTGGTGTGTTTTGAAGTGTCTTGCTATAGGGTAGTGTATGTCCTTGTTGGTGATGGCCCTCATGTGTACTAATACTCGCTTTTTGGCCATGTGTGTAGTACTGCCTACATACCTAAGGTTACAAGGACATTCAAGTATGTACACAACAAAGGTGGAGCAACAAGTGAGGAACTGATTTATGGTGATATTGGTGCCGGTGGTGGGATTGTGGTATTCTTTTTTCATCTGGCTATTGTGGCAGGCCTTGCAGTGGCTGCACGTGAAGAATTCCTGCAAGTTAATGCCTCTGCTAAGGTTGTTGGCAGTAATGTCGCTGTGAACCAACGTGTCACGAAGACTATGTCCTCTTCTGTAGGTAATGTTAGGTCTGCTCGTGATGGAGGTGCCTATGACGGGATCTTTTGTTAGGATTTCCCAGTTTTTGGAGAGAATTTTCTGTATTTCTCTGGAATTGCCATTGTAAGTGAGTATCACCCTGGCGGGATTGTCATCGTCCCTGGTGGCGGAGTGTACTCTAGTGTCTTCATTCTGTCAGTATCTTTGATTTTGTTGATGGCCCTGTGCAAGACCCATTTGGGGTACCCTCTTTCTGTGAACCTGTTTATCATGGTGGTTTGCTCTGCCATGTAGGCAGTTGTGGAGCTGCAGTTGTGCTTGGCCCTTAACAATTCCCCGTAAGGAATGCTCCACTTCAGGTTGTCGGGGTGACTGCTCATAGCATGCAGTAATGTGTTGCCGGCAGTGACTTTCTGAACAACTTGGTGTGTAATTTGTTGTTGGTTACTTCTAACCTGGTATCGAGAAATTCTACCCCAGTGCTGCTGATGTTGCTAGTGAGCGTAAGGTTGTAAGTGTTGGAGTTAAGTTTCTTGATGAAATCACTGGCTTCTGCCTCATTGCCCTTCCATATCACAAACAGGTCATCTATATACCTGAGCCATAGTATCACTTTGCTGAAATCTGCTGCCAAGGTGGGGTCCTTTCTGATGGTTTCCTCCCATGCCCCCAGGAACAGATTAGTAAAACTGGGAGCGAAACACATCCCCATGGCAGTTCCGAGCGTTTGCTTGAATATACTACCATTGAACATGAAAAAGTTGTTCATGAGACAGTATCTGATCATGTCAGTGAACATTTTGGTATGGTCAAGGTGTCTAACTGGTCTTCTGGATAGATATTTGGCACACGCACTTATTCCTTGCTCATGTTCAATGATAGTATATAGGGAGTTGATATCCATAGTGATCAACAGGTATCCTGTTTGCTATTCCATGTCGTGGATTTTGTAAAGAAAATCCTTTGTGTCCCTGACATGGGAAGGCAAAGTGATCACTTGGTCCCTCAAAAACTGGTCAACGTATCAGGATACATTTTCCAGACAGCTGCCTCGGGACGATACTATAGGTCTGCCTGGTGGGTTCAGTAAGTTCTTATGTACTTTGGGTAGGAGATAAAGAACAGGCATTATGGGGTAGTCCTTTTTAAGGAAGCAGTATTCCTCTCATTCTAGAAGGCCTTTGTCCCTCCAATTTGCCAGCATACCCCATATGCCTGTGATGCTGTCGTTGTACTCTATTTTGTTGCTTCTGATGTAGGATTTGGGGTCATTCAATTGACGCATCGCTTCGTCAATGTACATGTTTCTACTAAGGATGACAATATTGCCACCCTTATCTGCAGGCCGTATGACGATGGTATTGTCATTGGCAAGGTCTTTTATAGCATTCCTTTGAGCCATGGTGAGATTGTGCTCGACCCTGTTGTATTTGGTAAACCAGGTTTTATGCCTACATTTTAGGAGCTGATCTGTTACCATGTCCTGGAAAGTGTCAATGTTGTCATGGGTCGTGTTACGAAGAAAAGTGGATTTAGGTTTAAAACTCATGGATGTCTTGTTGGAGTTTTAACATTTCTGTGACCCTTGTACTTGACTGTAACTGTTTGGTGACACTTAAGACTCTTTGAACTTACCGTGTATTTGTCGGAGCAATTTTCAACTAGTTAGAGTCATGTGTTAGTATGTACTATTGACATATGTTGTCCCCAATACCTTCCCGCTCTCTTACTGTATATATTTTCTCTCTCTTTTTTAGGAGGAAAGGAAGGGACCCGTTGGATAGTTCCTGTTCACTGTGGGGCTCCCTACCCTTTTCTTCGTGATTGCATCCACTAGACGTCCAACTTTGTCCAGATAAGCAACTACAACTATAACTTTATTTTATTCTCATGTTATATTTTCTTCATTCATGCACTTGGTTTACGGATAGGAGTTCCTGCTCGATCTCCCTGGGGTATTTAGGTTCACTTTACTTGTAAATATCACATTATTAGATATGTCTAGTTACACAACACAGATTCTCAGGCTTGGCACCACTTCATGAATATGACATTGGGCTTTTGGTCCACCGAGCTGGGACCACCTAGTAGATTTTTCCTCGAGCGGCAGCTTTCTCAACGCAAACGGGCAGTTTCTCAATGCGAGCGGTCGCGAGCATACGCGTCCACTCGCAATAAGAAACCTGACCCCCCCCACGTTGAGAAATCTCGCCGGGAGGTTTATTTCCATGCTCGCGCTCGCCAACTTGATGTTGACGATCGCGAACGAGGAAAAATCTCACGGGGAGGTGGATTTTCCTCGCTCGCGCTCGCCAACTTGACGTTGAAGAACGCGAGCGAGGAAAAAAACTCCACTATGCTACGCGGGGTGGAGTTTTTCGGATCTCCGCGAGCTTTGCGTAACGTGGAGTTCCGAAAACTCTGCAAACTCCATGAGCGGAGCGGAGTTCACCACCCAGGCCTAAGTATCACTCATTAGTGGTACACCTAGTATACTAATTCAACTTTTTATAGTAGCTTAGTATATATGTTTAACACTCACAAACTCTTAGAAAACATATATACTCAGTGGATGATTTTATCAGTAATGTCATCAGTGATGTCACTGACCATGTCATGGGTGATGTAATATGTGATATCATAAGCAGAGCATTGCGGGGCGCAAGTTATAGTTATCTTAGTTAACTATAACTGCTGAAATCCTCTGGTTTTCTATGAGTGAAATATGGGCCTAACTATAACGTCCCTGTAACCTTTGGTTATTTCAGTGAATTTCTAAGTTTTTTTTAATTCGATTTCCTAAATATAATGTCCCTGTAACATTTGTTTTTTCCAGGTAATTTCTATGGTTTTTAAATTTTATTTCCTAACCATAACATCCCTGTAACCTTGGTTATTTCAGTGAATTTTGATGTTTTTTAAAATTGTATTTCCTAACTATAACCTGTAACCTTTGAGAATGGGTGTGTGAGTAGCTGTATAGGTAGGTTAGTGGGTGTGTGAGTCTCAGAGTGGGTTTGTGAGTGGATCTGTAAGTGTCTGAGTGGGTCTGGGAATGGGTGCATGAGTCTCTGAGTGGATCTGTGATGTTAGATTTTTTTTTATAAGTATTTGGCCCCGGGGAGGTTGTGGTCCCAGGAGCTTGGGGGGATCTGTGCGGCCCTCCCGTCAATGTTTAATTAGTCCTGGGGCTTATTGAGCCTCAGGAGGGGGGCCCGGGCGCTCCCCTCCTTTTTAAAGAAATGCCCCGGGACAAGCGGTGACCGCTCCATTGGAGCGGAGGAGCGCTGCCTCCCCTGTCACCACCAGCAAATAAAACGATAACAAAACGGGTTTTAAACCCATTTTATTATTGTTTTATTTTGATCCCCTGGACCCACCCTCAGAACTCTAATGAGTCTGCTGGTGGGGGGGTGGTGGGCACTCCTTTCAATGTGCATGCGGGTTTGGCCAGCCGTCTCAGGCCGGCCAAACCCTCATGTGCAGTAAAGCTCTCTCCAGCCCCAACTGCAGTGCTGGGGGTCGAGAGAGCAGGCACAGGCTCCGAGTCTGCCTGGGAGCGCAAGTTGCAAGCGCTCAGGCCAATCCCAACGCTGCTTTAATGCAGCATCAGGATTGACCGCAGTGCAGTCTGGGAGCCTGTGCCCAGAGGAAGAGTGGAAGAGCACGATGTGGCAAGCGGCAGCAATGTTGTACAGGTAAGTTTAAAAAAAAAATGTTTTCATTTTTTCTGTCCCTCGAACCCCTTCTCCCCACCTCCCTCCTCTGGCCCGCCCCACCACTTTGGCAGGGGACAGGATGCTACTGCCTGGGGACTGGCCCACCCGGTGGCAGTATCCAAAATAAGCATGGGAGCCTGCGCTTGTTTTGTTTACTTTTATTTTTTCCATGGATTTGAGGCTCTGTGATGTTTTCGCTGCAATTCTTTTTTTTTAAAGTGCTTTTTGGCCCTGTTGTGGTCCATGGCCAGAGCTAAGGGGTCAAGGTATTCCTACCCTGCCCCCTTATCCTTTTTTAACATGTTTTTTGTGTGACCCTGCTGAAGCCAAGTCCCAAGATGGCAGCCAACACTTCCTGGTTGAAGTGTTTGCAGCCAATCGGATCCAGCAGTTCGGGCTGTAGGTATGTTCAAAATTCTCTATGAAAATTAAACATTGGGAAAACACTTTTTTGACACCCCCTTTTCTCAGCCCCCGCTTAATGGATCACCCCAAAACTTTCCATGTACTATAAGAATAACCGGCACACTTTTTTTTTCTGAAAATGTAATTAAGATTTCTTCAAACTGCGCCAAAGATAT
Organism: Calotriton arnoldi; assembly: GCA_963921515.1. Classification (NCBI taxonomy): domain Eukaryota; kingdom Metazoa; phylum Chordata; class Amphibia; order Caudata; family Salamandridae; genus Calotriton; species Calotriton arnoldi. Next base: position 250,263 of record CAWUFW010013102.1, read on the forward strand.
GGGCAAGTGAAAAACACTTTTCCTACGTAAACTTGATCCTAACTACAACTACCTACTGGCACCCATCAGTAGGGAATATATATTAAAAGACAACTACTTGATGGATACATCCCCTGAGTGATCGCTTTATTTTGCTGTATTATTTATTACGATGTCCGGTCCGGCGTGCTCCGCCGGCGTGAGTGATCCAACTACCTCAAGGCAGGGAGAACGGAAGGAGCAACACGGAGTTTGATATATATATATATATATATATATATATATATATATATAGAGATATTCACTGAAAAAACCATAGGTTTCAGCGACGTTATAGTTAGAAATTAGCATTTAAAAAACCTTTGAAATTCACTGAAAAAACCATAGGTTTCAGGGACGTTATAGTTAGAAATTAACATTTAAAAAACCTTAGAAATTCACTGAAAAAACCAAAGGTTTCAGAGACGTTATAGTTAGAAATTAGCATTTAAAAAAACCTTAGAAATTCTCTTAAAAAACCATAGGTTTCAGGGACGTTATAGTTAGAAATTAGCATTTCTAAGGTTTTTTAAATGCTAATTTCTAACTATGCTTACAGAGGTAGGACATGTGCAGAAAGAGGAAGAAAGGCACAGAAAGAAGCAAGAGAAATGCAGAAAGAAGCAACAGAAGTCCAGAAAGAGGAAGAAAGGTGCAGAAAGAAGCAAGAGATATACAGAAAGAACTAACAGAGGTGCAGTAAGAGGACTTGTTGTAAAGTCATCCTGTGCCCTGGGCACCCCCCAACATTTGCTGACTGGTACTGGTGGTAACTGACTCTGACTGACCCTGGGCTCTGCCTAACCAGGCCCGGAGCCAGTGCAATGCTGAAAGACACTTAGAATAGAGTGAAAACACCTACATACACTAGGAGACACTATGGGTTGGGGTACCCCTGTGATTGGCATGACCTCCCCTGTAAGGGCCTAGTACATAATAGGGCAGGGGGATTAAAACTACCTCTAAGCCCCTAGCATATAATAGTGCATGGCAGTTTAGAGGCCAGCAGCCCTTTTCTACACTCGCATGTGTGCACTGCTGAGCCTGAGGTCAGTTTAAAAGTAGCCCGGTGTGTGCAGAAAGAGGCAAGAGAGGTGCAGAGAGAGGCAAGAGAGTTGCAGAAAGAGGGAAGAAGGGTGCAGAAAGAAGCAAGAGAGGTGCAGAAAGAAGCAACAGAGGTACAGAAATAAGCAACAGAGGTACAGAAATAAGCAACAGAGGTGTAGAAAGAAGCAAGAGAAGTGCAGAAAGGCAAGTGAGATGCAGAAAGAGGCAAGAGAAGTGCAGAAAGACGCATGGGAAGTACAGAATGAAGCAACAGGGGTGCAGAAAGAGACGAGAAGTGCAGAAAGAAGCAACAGAGGTGCAGAAAGAAGCATGGGAAGTGCAGAATGAAGCAACAGTGGTGCAGAAAGAGGCAAGAGAAGTGCAGAAAGAAGCAACAGAGGTGCAGAAAGAGGCAAGAGGGGTGCAGAAAGAAGCAAGATAAGTGCAGAAAGAAGCAAGAGAAGTGCAGAAAGAAGCAACAGAGGTGCAGAAAGAGGCAAGAGGGGTGCAGAAAGAGGCAAGTGAAGTGCAGAAAGAAGCAAGAGGAGTGCATAAAGAAGCAACAGAGATGCAGAAAGGGGGAAGTGGGGTGCAGAAAGAGGGAAGAGGGGTGTGAACGAGGCACGAGGGTTGCAGAAAGAAGCAAGAGGGGTGCAGAAAGAAGCAAGAGAGGTGCAGAAAGAAACAACAGAGGTGCAGAAAGAAGCAAAAAAGGTGCAGAAAGTAGAAGAGATGTGCAGAAAGAGGCAAGAGAAGTGCAGAAAAAGAAAGAAAGGAGCAGAAAGAAGCAACAGAAATGCAGAAAGAGGCAAGAGAGGCGCAGAAATAAGCAAGAGTGACTTGCACACCATTAGTACCAATTTAACACCCACATTTAGCAATAAGTAACAGGTGACCATTCTAGCTTTACAAAGGACCTTCTCCATCATCCCCTTTTGTAACACTTGTCACTGCATTTTTGGTAATGTTTGAGCCGTTTGAGCTAGAAACAAGGCTTTTTTTGTTCAAATCTGCAGATGAGGCAGCAGATGATGAATTATGTGGCTAATGCGGAAAATGTATAATTGTGCGAAAGTTGGTGCAGCCAAACAGTCGCATAATTCCAGTGGCCCTGCTCATACCTCTGACTAGGTCCAGAAGTGCTCCTCAGTGATTCCTTCTTTTTTTTGTCTCATTGAGTTCATAGTTTAGCTTCTATGGAAACGAGGAAGACTAAACCTGAGGTTACCACTCCACAACACAGACTACCATACCACATAATTACTCTACAAAACACATAATCCCACTCCACATAATTCCTATACACAAAATACCACATACTTTCTATTCACATGATTTCACTGCACAACATACCACATAATTCCACTACACACAACCTACATCCACTCCACTCAAAGAAACATTAATAAAACACTTTTAGATTTACAACGCTAATAGCTCTAACTCTTGCAAATGCGAGACCTATTACATTACAAATGCTTCTTCAACTGGTAGTCACGTTTGAAGAGTGGTGGAGAAAGAGGGCTGGGCTTCCAACAAGCGCTCAGGAATTCTGCTGCGTAGGACTTACAGGAGGTACCAGGAGGGCTATTTGGCCACCAAAGTCCCTCAGGAGTAAAGCGGACTTCATCCCCCAACCAGTACTGTGCCCGGAGGCGTGTTTGCAGAGTGGTGGAGAAATGTGAGCGTGGCCTCCGAAGACCTCTTAGCAATCCCCCAGTGTGGGATTTACTGGAGGTAACAGGAGGGGTAGTTAGCCCCTAAGGTCAACCTTGGAGGCCAACTACCCCTCCTATTACCTCCAGTAAGTCCCACATAGCAGGATTTCTAATTTCTCATAGCAGGCCACGCCCCCTTTCCCCACCACTCTGCAAACGCACTTCCTGGCGCGCTCTTGGATGGGGATTAAAGTCGCCTTCGCTGCTGGGGGTCCTTAGAGGCCAACTACCCTACCTGATACCTTCAGTATGCCCCAGATAGTGGGCTAGCTGACAGGTGGACACAGGCCACGCCCCCTTTCTCCACCACTCCGCAAACGCGCCTCCTGACGCATTCTGGGTTGGGTAATTAAGTCCCCTTGAATCCTGAGGGTCCCTGGGGGCCAACTAGCCCACCAGGTACCTCCAGTAAGCCCCACACAGCTGAATTGCTGAGAGTGGTCCAAGGCCACGCCCCTTTTTGACACCACTCTGCAAATGCGCCTCCTATCGCACTGCTGCTCGGGGGATGAAGTCCACTTTAGTCCTGAGGTCCTCAGGACACAAGAGGACCTCATCGCCCCACCAGCAGTGTGCCGAGAGGCACATTTGCAGAGTGGTGTCAAAAGGGGCATGGCCTCAGACCACCTCTCAGCAATCCCACTGTGTGGGGATTACTGAAGGTACCTGGTGGGCTAGTTGGCCCCCAGGGACCATCAGGATTCAAGGGGACCTAATCCCCCAACTTAAAACGCGGCAGGAGGCGCGTTTACACAGTGGTGCAGGGAGGGGGCGGGGCATCCCGCGAGACACCGGCTTTTTTTACATTTACTTTTTGGAAGGGGGACTGTGTGGCCCCCCTTCCCTTTATTATTTTTGGGCCCTGGGGACCCCATTCCCCAGGGCCTGAGCATTTTTTTTGCTTTTTTTTTTTAAACGGGAAGGGGGCCACGTGGCCCCTCTCCCATGGCCGATTTCGGCCCCGGGACCCCATCCCCCGGGGCATGGCCACATATTTATTTTATTTTTTTATTATTATTTTTAAGGAGGGGGGCCGCGTAGCCAGCAGTGCATTGTGGGGCGCCAGTTATAGTTAGCTCAACTAACTATAACGGCTGAATTCTCTGGTTTTGTAACAGTGAAATGTCCAACTAACTATAACGTCCCTGAAACCTGTGGTTTTTTCAGTGAATATACATATAATATATATCATATATATATATATATATATATATATATATATATACGTGTATATATATATACATATATATATGTCAGCTCCAAACCTCACGACGCAGGGAAGTGAAGAGACCGCACTCAATCAGGGGATGAAACTCGGTTGGTTTATTTCACCGAGAAAACAAACAGAACAGGACGCGTTTCGGCTTCGTGCCTTTTTCCACTGTAGACACAGACAGGTAAACACCATATTTAAATTAACTAAATGCAAGTGTTTCCGGTCCACATTTTCCACGGAAATAGTTAAAGGACTATTACTTTCACAGCCCATAAGCGCCATCCTAGAAAGAAAAAACCTTTAAGACAGTATAAATCCATCGGTGTGAGGCAATTAATTATACATGTGCATGACGAGAATTCATAGATTCAATTAATGCCGCTCTGTATGAGCTATTAATCTCACAGAAATCATACGGCTGAAAACATAATTGTAAAACTCATAACATATTATATCATGATCCAATTCAAAAAGGTTTAATTTAGCACTCAGTCCTAGTATTTAAATCCATATTATGGTAAATGGAGCATGGTTAATTCAGACCAGCCGGTACAAAGATCGCATTACTAGTGAATCTTATGCACACCTCAAATGACTCCGTCAGTATAACTGTAGTAGTCATAATTGAGCCCTGTATGGGCACCGGATCATAATTTCCATGGAAATAGTTGAAGGACTGTTACTTTCAAAGCCCATAAGCGCCCTCTTAGAAAGGAAAAACTTATTAAGTAGTATAACTCCAACAATGTTAAGGCAATACATTATACATATGCATGGCGCAAATTCATAATTCCATTTTTAGAAATCATACTGCTAAAAACATGATACTAGTCTCATGCACGAGTCAAATGACATCTTCAGTACAAAAATAGTAAAATTATAATAGTCATAATTGAGCCCTGTATGGGCACCAGTTTAGGGGAGATAGATCATCCTTCTAATGCATAATCCCATACAACCCATTTCTTACAGATATAGAAGATGTAGCGAATGAACGAAATGTTTTCTCAGAGATTGCGTTCAACATTTTTGGCTCATTAATCAGGACGGAATAATATCCAATGAGGTTTAATTGCGGAAATTCAGCTCTACAGTGATCTAGCCCAGATGTATAGCTAACTCTTCCTCCGTGTTAAGCCCTAACGGAGATTTCGTCTGCAGATCAACTATGAACCTAGATTCTAGTCTGCGTAGCTTTAGTTCTCTATTCCCTCCCCGTTCATGAGAGGGAATATGATCCAGACAGTAGAATCTTAAGAGATTCCTATCACTCTGATGGAATCTGGCAAAATGTCTCGCCACGGGATACGTGAAGTCTTTCTTTTCAATTGCCCTGGCGTGTTCAAGAATCCTACGTTTAGTTGGATGAATGGTACTGCCCACGTACCGTAGGTCACATGGGCAGACTAAACAGTAAACGCAAAAAGGTGTAGTGCAGGTTAAGAATTTATTGATGGTTCTGTGGTGTATTGTTCCTGGGATCTCATATGTGAGTTTTTTTGGGCTATTCTTACATGCCTTGCATCTTGAGCAGGGAAAGAATTCTGTCAAAGTGCTCACTCTTGGATTGCAAGGAATAGATTCAAAATGACTCTGGACAAGTTTATCTCTGAGGGACCCACAACGTCTATACGGGATTTTCGGGTGGTCGGGTAGACTTTTCCCGATCACAACATCAGATTTTAGGATATGCCAGTTCCGTGAGAGAATCTGCCTCACTGCTTCAGATTCATTCGAAAATGTGGTGATAAATCTGAATGTCTCCTGTTGATTTTTATCGGACTGTTTCTTGTCCTTAAGGAGACATTTTCTAGGGATTTTCTCCACTCTGGCTAAAGTTTTCTGTAGTAGTTGGGGAGAATACCCTCGCACTTCAAATCTCTGTATGGCACTCTCTGCTGCCTGTTTAAAATCGCAGTCTCTGGTGCAATTCCTCTTAAATCGTAAGAGTTCCCCATAGGGGATACTGTTCTTTAGAGATTTGGGGTGACTACTGTGAGCCTCAAGGATCGAATTCCCAGCTGTTGTTTTTCTAAACAGGGAGGTACAGATCTCTCCTTCTCTGATGAATACTCTGAGATCCAGGAACACCACTTCGGTAGAACTTATATGCCCACTAAAATATAAATTAACTGTTTTCCTATTCAGTTCTTGAATGTATTTCTCTGCCTCAACTTGTGAGCCTTTCCAAAGAATGAAAAGGTCATCGATGTACCTATGCCACCCAATTATTGATGAAACCCAATGGTTGTTATCATCGGCCCAGGCCACCTGCTTCTCCCACCAGCCAACGAATAGGTTTGAATAGCTGGGGGCGAAGCAGGTGCCCATTGCCGTGCCCTTGACTTGTCTGTAGTGTTGTTTGTGAAACAGAAAAATATTGTTAGTTAAACAGAAATGGAGAAACTCGACCAACATTTCATTGTGCTCGGCATACTTTAGGGATCTCCCTTTCAGGAAATAGCGGATAGCATGGATACCATTAGCATGATTAATGCAAGTGTACAAGCTTGTTACATCGAGTACCATCATTAACATATCAGATTCCCAAGATGTATTAGAAATTACTCTAATGTAGTCTTTCGTGTCACGAATTTATGATGGCAATATTTTGACAAAGTCAGCTAAAATGAAATCAATGTATTGTGACATGAATTCAGTCAGACTTCCCTTGGATGAAATAATAGGGCAACCCGGTGGCTTATTAGCGTCCTTATGTATCTTGGGGAGGTGATAAAATGTAGATATCACCGGATGTGGGCACGAGAGAAATTTGAATTCATCCATGTTAATCATTCCCTTGTCTCTCCATTTGTGGATCAGTGTATGGTACTCTTGTATGCTAGCATTGTATTCCTCTTTAGTAATTTTTTCATAACATGTACTGTCCGATAACTGCCGTAATGCTTCTTTGTAATAGAAGTCTTTTGTCATGAGCACAATGTTCCCACCTTTATCTGAAGGTTTACATACTATATTGGGGTCTTTTTCAATTTGCTCCAGCGTTTTTATTTGTTCAATTGTCAAGTTTGTGTTGGTTCTGTTTCTTTTTCCAAGTTTTTGCTGTCTCAGTTTGACCAAATCATTTTTGACAGTTTCTTCGAACACATCAATGGTATCATAGGTGGCCATAGGTACAAAGGTACTTCTTGGTTTAAAAGTTGTTTTCATTGTTTTTTGTACAATCCCAAAACTCTCAATTGTAGGAATGGAAGCAGCACCTTCTTCTGTGCTGTTGGAGTCAACTTGACTATCCAACATTTGCAGTGTTGCGAGGTCATCTCCAGTTAGAACATCTGTTGTCATACTTGAGCCTGTTACTCTTCCGGCCCCTGTTTCTTGTCCTTGCAATCCTTTGATCTTAAAGAATTTTTGAAGTTTCAACTTTCTGGTGAAGAGATATAGATCTATGCGCATTTGCGTATATTCAAAGCCTTGAGTTGGACAGAATGTAAGTCCTTTCTTCAGAATTGTTTCCTCATTTTTAGTCAATTTCTTAGGTGTCAAATTAATTATTGTTAGATCCTCCACTGGATTTGTTGGATTTATTTCCTCAACCCTCTCTTGCTGCGTGTCTGTGAAGCCACACCTTGATTTGAGCTTGTTGTAGCCCCGTCTCGTTTTTCTTGAGTTTTTTGGCGTGCTTGTTCCGGGGGTTTGCCTCTTCCTCCCCTCTGCCGGGATTGTCTCATGAGTTGAAACTCCTCGTAAAAAAGGGATCTCACAGGGAGTTGTGCTTGGGGGCCAGTGCTGTCTTCTCCCGATTGCACACTATTGGTGGTTAAATCAGATTCTGAGGTTTCTCTTTCTTCAACAATTCTTCGATTGGTGTTGCTTCTCAAAGCTCTGCGTGACGCATCAAATTTGCGGGCAAATGTAAGTATCCTGCCCTGTTCATAGTCATGTGCGTCCCTGTTAAATTTAATATGTTTTTGCTGTTTAATCTTCTCTTCATAGGCTAGTAGGCGTCCTTTCATAGCCTCTCTTAGTTCTTCTCTGGCGGAAGCATCAGGATCTTGCATAATTAATGTTTTCAGTTCAGCTATGTCTTTTAGACACTTATCGCGATCACTCCATGCAAACTTTATTAGTATTTTAAGCATGCCTGTAGACACTTCCGTTGCATATGCTGACCATTCATCAAGTAGTCTTGGGTCGGGGTTTTCATAGGCAGGAATGGTATAAATACGTAAACCGCGTGGGATGCGCTGCACTTCAATATAATTTTGTAGAGAGGTAGCCTCCCACCATGTCCGGATCTCGCGTTCAAACAGACGTTCCAGTTTCACAAATTGAGATTTTAATGTCCCTTGTGCATCAGAAGTAAGGTCTCTATTGGCTCCTTGCTGTATTGGACCTCGTTTGAAGATGCCAACTGCAGCCTCCCAACGCGCTTCATCGGAATGCATTTTACTTATATATTTTCAATGCACCCGTCTGTGTCAAAGTTCAGACAATCGCCCCCTGAAGCGTTCCAGCCGTGACTTTTTAGCAATCAAAACAATCAGCGTATGTGGCGTGTGGATCACAAAAAAGAAAAACCCCAAGGACTTGTGCGTCCTCCAACTCACCCGTTCGAGAGGTTCTCTTCTGTTTCTTCCGTTTCTGGCCACGATTCGCACAGCGGTGCTATTGCGTGGAAAAAGTCAAAGGCTCCAGTATATATATATATTTTGGCTCCACAATTTACATTCACCGGAACATTGCATTCTGGGAGCTGCAGTCCACAACACCAGACTGCAGCTGCAACTAATCAAGTTGAGCCAGCTGACCTTCCGCCATTGGGAGGGCCACAGAAATATAAGGGAGGGGGTTGGAGCAACCTCTTCAAGCTGCGGCATCTGAGGAAGGCTTACACAAGCCGAAATGCATCATGCCACACAAGCTGTCAATAAAGGAACTCCCGTAAAGCTCCCCGCTGTGTCCTCTGGTCTCTTACAAGGAGGGGTCAATTTTGGATATTTTACGCGCTTGCCAGGGCGCGTTGAGAGGACCCGTCCTCCGAGTGTCCTGTGGTATACTAGCATCGTGGCAAGTTTTCTCCGAGGTATCGGACACCGCAGGACCGCCTCAGGATCAGGCCAGGCAAGTGGCCGCTGTCAGTGACAGCCCGTGACTTCACGGGGAAGAGGGATCACTGTATCACCGCTTCACAGCCCGGTTTGACTTTGCATGTTGGGGCAGAACGTTGGGGACTCGAGGGAGTCCTGGACTTAATTACGGGGTTTCGCCACAACATTAAACCCCACCCTTACTTGGTATTGCAGCGTCCATTGAAGGACATTATTTTGGCTTCAGAATTTACATTCACCGGAACATTGCATTCTGGGAGCTGCAGTCAACAACACCAGACTGCAGCTGCAGCTAATCTAGTTGAGCCAGCTGACCTTCCGCCATTGGGAGGGCCACAGAAATATAAGGGAGGGGGTTGGAGCAACCTCTTCAAGCTGCGGCATCTGAGGAAGTCTTACACAAACCGAAATGCATCATGCCACACAAGCTGTTAATAAAGGAACTCCCGTAAAGCTCCCCGCTGTGTCCTCTGGTCTCTTACAAGGAGGGGTCGATTTTTGATATTTTACGCCCTTGCCAGTGCGCGTTGAGAGGATCCGTTCTCCAAGTGCCCTGTGGTATACTGGCATTGTGGCAAGTTTTCTCCGAGGTATCGGACACCGCAGGACCGCCTCAGGATCAGGCCAGGCAAGTGGCTGCTGTCAGTGACAGCCCGTGACTACACGGGGAAGAGGGATCACTGTATCACCGCTTCACGGCCCGGTTTGACTTTGCATGTTGGGGCAGAACGTTGGGGACTCGAGGGAGTCCTGGGCTTAATTACGGGGTTTCGCCACAACATTAAACCCCACCCTTACTTGGTATTGCAGCGTCCATTGAAGGACATTATTTTGGCTCCACAATTTACATTCACCGGAACATTGCATTCTGGGAGCTGCAGTCCACAACACCAGACTGCAGCTGCAGCTAATCTAGTTGAGCCAGTTGACCTTCCGCAATTGGGAGGGCCACAGAAATATAAGGGAGGGGGTTGGAGCAACCTCTTCAAGCTGCGGCATCTGAGGAAGGCTTACACAAGCCGAAATGCATCATGCCACACAAGCTGTTAATAAAGGAACTCCCGTAAAGCTCCCCGCTGTGTCCTCTGGTCTCTTACAAGGAGGGGTCGATTTTGGATATTTTACGCACTTGCCAGTGCGCGTTGAGAGGACCCATTCTCCAAGTGTCCTGTGGTATACTGGCATCGTGGCAAGTTTTCTCCGAGGTATTGGACACCGCAGGACCGCCTCAGGATAAGGCCAGGCAAGTGGCCGCTGTCAGTGACAGCCCGTGACTTCACGGGGAAGAGGGATCACTGTATCACCGCTTCACGGCCCGGTTTGACTTTGCATGTTGGGGCAGAACGTTGGGGACTCGAGGGAGTCCTGGACCCAACTACGGGGTTTCGCCACAACATTAAACCCCCACCCTTACTTGGTATTGCAGCGTCCATTGAAGGACATTATTTTGGCTCCACAATTTACATTCGCCGGAACATTGCATTCTGGGAGCTGCAGTCCACAACACCAGACTGCAGCTGCAACTAATCTAGTTGAGCCAGCTGACCTTCCGCCATTGGGAGGGCCACAGAAATATAAGGGAGGGGGTTGGAGCAACCTCTTCAAGCTGCGGCATCTGAGGAAGGCTTACACAAGCCGAAATGCATCATGCCACACAAGCTGTTAACAAAGGAACTCCCGTAAAGCTCCCCGCTGTGACCTCTGGTCTCTTAAATGGAGGGGTCGATTTTGGATATATATATATATATACATATATATATATATATATACATATATATATATATATATATATATATATATATATACATATATATATATATATATATATATATATATATATATATATATATGGGAAAAGGGATTTCCTGCGTCTCCCCTCGATTCGTTTCACCAGGATTCCAGAGGGGCACAGAAAGGCAGCACTCACACCAGCAAATCCACGGCAAGTCGTAGTTGTTTAAGCAATCTTTATTTTAGTTTTTCTTCTATTGTTTCTCCATTATTATCCATTTTAAAAGTGCAAAGTGCAGGGTGCATCAGAGACAAATATATATAAATTCCACCAGATCTACTTAATGCCAAACAAGAAGAGGGCACGCACACGAGGTAGGTAAAATCTGCAGCACATCTTTATTACCATGGGCCTCCACGACTCTGCACAGAAGAGAGACGCGTTTCGGCAGGAAACCTGCCTTTGTCAATCTAAAGGACGCCTTGTTTCAGTTACATTTAAATATCACAAAGTGCTAAACACAGACGAAATACTTCGTTTCAAATGAGCAGTGAGTCCGTCCCATCTACAATTCATTACCATACATACTCATTAGTAAAAGATAAAACCATTTACCAAATGCATCCATGATTATCGAAATCTGCAGGCTTAAGTAGTAATATAATAGGTCAATGTCATTAATAAATGTCACGTGACAAAATATAAATATAAGCAACCAAGTGAAGTTCTTATCCTTGACATTGAAAATATTATTTTTATATTGTTGCGATCTGATCAATGTTAAAAATGTAAAAGGTTGGGACATCTTACAGTTAACCATCTGCGCATTCCGGCGTCTCAGTGCGCATGACTTCAATTTGAAAAACATAGCACATATATATATATATATGTCCAATATAAACGGCCTCCTTCTGGGAATCACTGCCCGTTGAGGGGTGGCGCGCTAACCAGCGGAGAATTACCGGCAATCAATATCCAGCAAAGTTAGAGTTGAAATGCGCTCTCAGGTCACAGAAACACCAGCCACCACTCCAATTATTGATAAGGGGATTTATTGCAAGTCATAAATCCTCCGTGACGCGTTTCGACCTTGGAAGGTCTTGATCACACACCGGAGTGGGAGTTCATAGTGCCTTACATACATTTCCTGGTAAACATAGTGAGAGGACTCAAACAATGTCAATACACATAGTGCTACAAAGTATTGCAAAATACGGCCGCCATCTTAGGACGGTAAAAGTAAAGGTACATTGCTTTCTGTTTCACGTATACGCGACAATTCCTACCTCTAATGTGGAAGAAAGGATACCCTTGTTGGTGTGCTTGATGGCACCATATTGCTCATATTGGGTACTCCAATCTGACATACTGGAAATGAATTTTTTTAAGTGATAAACGATGTGTTCTTATGTCTGTATCAACTTGCTCCAGTTGAGGTGATGCTTGGAATAACTACCATCTCGCGGCTGATGTCTTTTTGATGTCCCTAAATAGAATCATGTTGCGTCATCGTAAGCGGGCATCAGGATAATATGCTCCTGTATGTTTTTATTTTATTTATTTATTTTATTTAATGCGATTTTATATTGCGCAAACATTACCCGAAGGTGTCAGAGCGCTTTACAAAAGAACCAGCTGCGTTACATAAGGACTTTGGATTACATGAGTTACATAAGAGATACAAACAGAAAAAAATGCAAATGTACAAGTTGTAAAGTCACTCAAGGAAGAGATACAAACAGATAAACTCTAAAATCACATAGGAATGGTAGTAAGTACAAAGGTCTACTACATATACTAGTGGTTTGAGTTATATATATACAAATTGCAAATTCACTCAGGATTACATTTTAACAGCGATTAGGCTTGGACAATTATATATTACATATTTACAGAGCAGGAAATTCTTGCCATCCGGTGCATTCTGGTACCTGTTGGACCCACACGGTCCTATCGGTGGTCAGATATGTAACGCTACTAGTGGTCAATTGCCAGAACTGTTGGCATGGTGCTCTTCCGACGATGTGGGCTCCCATCACTACCTGCATGTACTAGGTAGAGAAACCATGAGGTATGACTCTACTTCGCATGCGTTACTGCACGCTGTGTTCGTCCCCAAGTTGTTTGCGGAATGTGTATATGTCAACCATAGTGGTACACTCCTCTTCTGTCGACAAAATGTCTTGTCCCTAGAAAGATCACACGTCCATGTCTGCAATCACACTCATGGTATGTCTGCCCATGTGTCCCTCTACATCAGACCAGTATCTCGGGACTCACCCTAAGTGAAGAATATGTGTATGTCAACCCTAGTGGTAGAACCCCTCTATTGTCAATAAATATTTAGTCCCTGGAACGGTCACATATCCATGTCTGCAATCACACTAGTGGTATGTCTACCCATGTGGCCCTCTGCATCAGACCAGTGTTCCGGTGTTCTGTCCTGCTGTATGTATAAGTGTTATTGCCCGCGAGCGTGTCTAAAGATTGCCCAGGATAGAATGCATGGCCCTATATACAAATATACAGGCCTGGGCGTAGTCGCGGAGTTTTGCTACGCGGAACTCCGCGAAGTTACAAAAAACTCTGCGAAGTTCCGCGAGTGGCGAAGTGCAGTGCGAAGTGCAGTTTGTGCTGCTATTCCTGCCGCTCGGGTAGAAATACTACCCGAGCGGCAGCTCACACTCACGAACTTACCGTTCGCGATCGCGAGCTGGGTAAAAACTCCGCTGCACATCGCGAAGCGGAGTTTTCTGCACTCTACGAGCTCCGCTGAGTTCGGAGTGCAGAAAACTCCGCGAACGGAGTGAAGTTCACCGCCCAGGCCTACAAATATACACACACTATATGTCATCTTTCCTAAGTGCACATTAATATTAAAATCAATCACATATCATGACAAGCAAAGATGTCTTATCTGTGAGCTGAGATGCAACACGGAGATGTCACGAAGAAAAGGTTAGGGACCCTGTTGTCACAGGCACGAGACATGGGTCCCTTCCTTTCCTCCTGTAAGAGATACAGAGAGAGAAAAAGAAAAGCAGTGTCACAATAGGTAAAAAACCAATCATAGCTATTCTAAGCACAGGAAACATCAAACACTGTCTCATAGTTGACAATTAAGATCATTCAGGTTGTTGCAGAAAGACAGAAAATGCTGCTGCAATTTGGGTGAGTTTAAGATAACACAAATGATTCTACAGAGGTATGATGGCACCCTGTCGGTGATGAAAACTGTATGTTTCTGCCTAGAGCTCCTGTAGGTGTACTGCCATTTCTTCATCCAAATTATGTTCATTCGGGTAGCGTGTGCCCAAAGCTATTATGTGCCTCGACTCACGTTGTCTGAGTTTGAGGGTGCGATTTCCTCCTCTTCTGTTCCCGATCACCTGTTCTATTGCGTAGTACACTAGTTTGGAGCTGTCAGAAAAATGATGTGATTCGTAATGCCTGGCTATTGGGTATTGCTGGTCTTTATTTCTTATGGCCCTCATGTGCTCCAAAATTCTTTTCTTGGCCATGTGTGTCGTACTCCCTACATACCTCAGCTTGCAGGGGTATTCTAGAACATACACTACGAATGTGGTACTACATGTTAGAAACTGTTTGATGGGAATTGAGCTGTTAGTGCTAGTGTTAAAATACTCTTTTTTCATACAGCTACTGCCACAGGCTTTGCAGTGGATGCATGGAAAAAAGCCCTGTAGGTTGACTCCTCTATTCTGTTCTGTACTAGTAAGGTCACTATGCACTAGTAAATCTCGAAGGTTACGTCCCCTCCTATATGTGATACTAGGTCTCACTGGCATGCTCCTGCCTATGATTGGGTCCTCTTTCAGCATATTCCAATTACGTGCAATGGTCTTGCGGATGGTGTCAGCATTCCCACTGTACGTAAGGATCACTCTAGTTTCACTGCAGTCAGTGATTTCAGAGTCGTTATTAATCCTGTCCTCCAAAATGGTGCGCCTGTCTGTGTTCTTCACCCTGTCTGTAGCTCTCTTGAGTACCCAAGATGGGTAACCCCTCTCCTGGAATCTGGCAATCATGGTTCCTTGTTCCCTGGTGAATGCTTCCTTAGAGCTACAATTACGTATAGCTCTGAGTAGTTCCCCATAGGGGATGCTCCACTTTAGATTGTCCGGGTGACTGCTCATAGCGTGGAGCAAAGTGTTCCCTGCTGTGCATTTTCTAAATAAGCTGGTGTGAACCTTCCCGGCCACTATCTCCACCTTCATGTCAAGGTACTCTACCTCACTATTACTGATCACACTGGTGAGTTTGAGGTTGTGGGCATTGTGGTTGAGTTTGTCTACAAACTCTCGGGCTCCCTGATCACTGCCTTTCCAGACGACGAACAAGTTGTCTATATACCTAAGCCATAGGATGACTTTGGCTATGTCCTGACATAGATTGGTGCCATTCCTTATCTCCTCTTCCCAGGCCCCCATGAACAAGTTTGCAAAGCTCGGAGCAAAGCAAGTGCCCATTGCTGTGCCGAGGGTCTGTCTGTACAGGCACTCATTGAACAAAAAGAAATTGTTCATGAGACAGTACCTGATCATGTCTAATACCATCTGTGTATGTTCGAGGTATCTAATGGATCTTCTCCCGAGGAATTTGGCACGGGCCGATAGATCCTGTTCATGGTCAATCACTGTATAGAGTGAATTTACGTCCATGGTCATGAGGAGGTATTCCTCCTGCCACTCCAGGTCATTGATTTTGTTAAGAAAATCCTTTGTGTCCTTCACGTACGAAGGCAATGTCGTAACAAACTTCCTAAGGAAATGGTCAGCATAGCGTGAAACGTTTTCCAGGGCACTCCCCCTAGAGGAGACTATCGGTCTCCCTGGGGGGTTGGTCTTATTCTTATGTACCTTCGGAAGGAGGTACATCACTGGTAGTATGGGGTGGTCTTTTTTAAGGAAACAAAATTCCTCCCACTCAAACAACCCTTTGTCCCTCCAATCTTCCAGTTTGCCCCAGATGGTGGTGATACTGTTGTTATACTCTGCTCTAGATGCGATGGTGTATGCATTGGTGTCGCTGAGTTGGTGCATGACCTCTTTGACATACATTTCCTTGGTAAGGATCACAATGTTTCCCCCTTTGTCAGCGGGTCTCACGATCACATCATTGTCTGCTGCCAAGTCCCTCATGGCCCTTTTCTGCGAAAAGGTCAAATTATGTTTGAACCTTCCCATTTTCTTTGCCCAGTTTGTTTGTCTAAATTTCAGGAGTTCCATCCCTACCATCTCCTGAAAAGTATCAATGTTATCATGGGGCATGTTTGGTAGGAAAGTTGACTTAGGTCTGAACTGTGTTTCTGCTGCCCTATCGTAAGAAATTTCCAAATCATCAAGCATTTGGCAGACATCAGTACCCCGATCGCCAGCCCCTCCTCCCAACTCATGAAGCGCGACCAAGGTATCTATGCCGCCTATGTTCAGTTCACTGCTAGATATCGTGCATTCGGTTGGTTGTCGATCCCTGTTCTTTACTGGTTTCAACTTGTGCCATTTTTTAAGTTTCAATTTACGACAGAACTTGAAAAAATCAATCTTAGTATCTACATAATTCATAGGTTCAGCTGGGTAAAAAGACAGTCCTAGACAAAGAATTCTTTTGTCTCTGTTACTTAAGGGTCCGGTGGATAAGTTAATGATGGTCTGGTTTACCATGGCATCATCCATCATAGTTGTTTCTTGGAGCGTGTTTGTCTGTATCCCACTTGCTCCGTACCGTTCTCTCCTTTCTCTCCTCTGTTTGCACCTCTTCCTCCTCTTGACCTGGTACCCCTTGCTCTTCCTCGTCCTCTTCTTGCCGGGGTGCCCTCCTTGTAATTCAGTTTGGGTGTTGTACGAGTCAGCTGCTGGCCCCTTCGCAGGAGCAGGTACTCGTCTAAAAAAGTCTTAGGTCTTGTGGAAATGTCCCCTTCCGAAGTTGAGCTTTCTGAGGTTCTTGATGTTACCGAGACATCAGTGTTCGTGTCACTCGAGCTTGCTACTTCCTCATCTCGGTTAACCTCTGTCCATGTAGTTGTCGATGTTGACCCTCTGAACTCATAAAGGTGATCATACTTCTGACTGTAGGTGAGTATCCTTCCGGATTCGTAGTCGCCGCAGTCGCAGTGCAATTTTCTCTATTTCCTTGCCTTAATATCATCCTCCACCATTCTCAGTCTCTTCCTCATGTCTTCTAGGTACTTGGAGATGGTTTCTTGCTCAGTGCTTGCCGTCAGTTCGTCCTTAATTCTCCCAATCTCTTTCTTGATGTTTTCCCTGTCAGATCACTCATACTTGACTAGGATCTCCAGCATTGTCCTGAAGCTGGTGGCCGAATTGGCTGCCCATTCTTCCAACATGCGTGGATCCGGGGATTCATATGAGGGTGTGATATATAGCCTCAAACCCCTAGGTACCATTTTTTTGTCAATATAATCCTGGAGGGATATGGCTTCCCACCATTTTGACATCTCTTGTTTATGAAGCTTTTCATATTTCTTTAGGATATCCATGATGGTTGACTCTTTGCTATGCACCACTGGTTGGCTGCGTCCCACTCCTGGTGCACGTGCAAATAGAGTCTGTGCTGCTGCCCTTCTCTCCCTGTCATCTTCCATCGTGTTGCAAAGATAAATAGTCCCTCAACTCCTAGATATTGGAGCGTGGTAGGTGCGTGACCCCTCTGAAAACAATGCAGAGTTCCCCTTGTCGTGGACAAGTGTGGTTGTTCTCTTAATCCTGGGCTCGCGTGGCCTGCAAAGTGTACCATGTCGCAGAGGTTGTAGGTGGAAAGGTATAAGTGGAAAGGTATAAAAGGTATAAAAGGTTACTTGCAGAAACTGGTGAAATTCACGGAAATAGTTGCACCTCACAGGAAGGGGAACGAAAATAAAGGGCTGCCATCCTTCGGCATGTGATGTTCATGTCTCTACTCCTGTAACGTCCCTTGGTAACGAAGTTGTCAGGTGTCATTTTCGAGTTGTGGTTTTGTTGTTAAAGTTGTCCCTGTTCCATGGGAATATGCATATAGTAAGATGCTGCGGTCCCGCTATTTAAGTCAATCACTGTTGCTTACTAGTTGTCCCTGTGCGACCGGCACCAGCAGATTGTGCTATACTGGCCCGATCGTTTTCCACATATGCTCACACGAGCTACAGCCTCCCGTGTCAGACCCCCACTGACTTACCTTCACGATGTATCTCTGATCATGGATAGCGTGAAGGTGGGTCCCACGGGTGATTCTGGCTTCTGGATCCGCTCTCCACCGCAGACTTCCGTTGCACCAAGTACAGATTCCTTCTTGTGTCACTCCCATGGCCGGCATATCAATCAATCAATCAATCATGTCACTTATAAAGCGCACTACATACCCGCGAGGGTCTCAAGGCGCTGGGGGAAGAGGGGGGTGGTGCTGCTACTGATCGAAGAGCCAGGTCTTGAGGAGTCTTCTGAAGGCCAGTAGGTCTTGGGTCTGTTGGAGGTTGGTGGGGAGGGTGTTCCAGGTCTTGGCGGCGAGGTAGGAGAAGGATCTGCCGCCGGCGGTCGTTTTCCGGATGCGGGGGACTGTGGCGAGGGCGAGGCTGGTCGAGCGGAGCTGGCGGGTGGGGGTGGAGGAGCTGAGTCGTCTGTTGAGGTAGGCTGGTCCGGAGTTGTGGAGTGCTTTGTGTGCGTGGGTGAGGAGCTTGAAGGTTATCCTCTTGTTGACAGGGAGCCAGTGCAGGTCTCTCAGGTGGGGTGTGATGTGGCTGCGTCGGGGGATGTCGAGGATAAGACGTGCAGAGGCGTTCTGGATGCGTTGCAGCCGTCTCAGGAGCTTAGCCGTCGTTCCTGCGTAGAGGGCGTTTCCGTAGTCCAGCCTGCTGGTGACGAGGGCCTGGGTGACTGTTTTTCTTGTTTCGGTGGGGATCCACTTGAAGATCCTGCGAAGCATTCGGAGGATGTTGAAGCAGGATGAGGAAACGACGTTGACCTGCTTAGTCATGGAGAGGGTGGGGTCGAGGATGACCCCTAGGTTGCGTACGTGGTCGGTGGGTGGCGGGGCTGTTCCCAGTGATGTTGGCCACCAGGAGTCGTCCCAGGCTGAAGGGTTGGAACCAAGGATGAGGACCTCCGTCTTGTCCGAGTTCAGCTTCAGGCGGCTGGTCCTCATCCATTCGGCGACGGCCTTCATTCCTTCGTGGAGGTGGGCTTTGGCGGTGTGAGGGTCTTTGGTGAGGGAGAGGATCAGCTGGGTGTCGTCGGCGTAGGAGATGATGTTGAGGTTGTGCTGTCGGGCGACGTGGGCGAGGGGTGCCATGTACATGTTGAACAGCGTTGGGCTGAGGGAGGAGCCTTGGGGTACGCCGCAGATGATCTTGGTGTCCTTGGATCGGAAGGGGGCGAGGCGGACGCTTTGTGTTCTGCCAGAAAGAAAGGATGTGGTCCAGTCCAGGGCCTTCTCTTGGATCCCGGCGTCGTGAAGGCGTGTTCGTAGTGTGTGGTGGCAGACCGTGTCGAAGGCGGCTGATAGGTCCAGGAGGATGAGGGCTGCTGTTTCTCCGTTGTCTAGCAGGGTCCTGATGTCATCGGTGGCGGCGATGAGGGCGGTTTCGGTGCTGTGGTTGCTGCGGAAGCCGGACTGGGAAGGGTCCAGGATGTTGTTCTCCTCGAGGTAGCGGGTCAGTTGTTTGTTGACGATTTTCTCGGTGACCTTCGCGGGGAACGGGAGCAGAGAGATGGGTCGGAAGTTCTTGAGGTCCTTGGGGTCTGCCTTGGGTTTCTTGAGTAAGGCGGTGATCTCGGCGTGCTTCCAGCTTTCCGGGAAGGTTGCTGTCTCGAAGGAGATGTTGATTATTTTCCGGAGATGGGGCGCGATGGCTGTACTGGCTTTGTTGAAGATGTGGTGAGGGCACGGGTCTAGCGGTGAACCGGAGTGGATGGTGTTCATGATCTCGCTGGTGTCCTCGTCGTTGATGTTGGTCCAGGAGAGCAGGCGGTTGGTGGTTGTGGGGGCAGTGGTCTCGGTGGTTGCCGGGGCGGTCGTGGTGTTGAAGCTGTCGTGGATGTCGGCGATTTTGCGGTGGAAGAAGGTGGCCAGTGAGTCGCACAGGTCTCGCGACGGCTGGATGTCGTTGGTGTTGGAGCTGGGGTTGGAGAGTTCCTTCACGATGTTGAAGAGCTCTTTGCTGTTGTGTGCGTTGTTGTCTAGGCTGTCTTTGAGTGAGGCCCTTTTGGCGGATCTGATGAGGTGATGGTGACTGCGGGTGGCGCTCTTGTGGGCGGCGTAGCTGTCCGCTGTCCGTTCGTGGAGCCAGATCTTCTCCAGTTTTCGGCATGTTCGTTTGGAGGCCTGGAGGTCTTCGGTGAACCAGGTGGCTTTCTTGCTGGTGTGGCTGTTGGGCGGATTCTTGAGCGGGCGAGGGTGTTGGCGCAGTCGTCGATCCACTGTCTGAGGTTGCGGGCGGCGGTGTCGGGGTCAGAGGGTTTGGCGGGTGGGCTCAGGGCGAGGGTTGTGGTTAGCTGGTCTTCCGTGACTCTGCTCCAGCAGCGGCGAGGCATTTGTTCGGTGCGGTGGTGCGTGGTGGGCTTCCTGTAGGTGAAGTGGATGCAGTGGTGGTCAGTCCAGTGGGGTTCGGAGGTGTGGTTGAAGGAGACGTGTGGGCTTGCGGAAAAGATGGAGTCGAGCGTGTGGCCGGCGGCGTGGGTGGGTGTAGTCACGAGCTGTCTGAGTCCGAGGGTGGCGAGGTTGTCGATCAGGGTGGTGGAGTTGGTGTCCTTGTTGTTCTCGAGGTGGAAGTTCAGGTCCCCGAGGAGGATGTAGTCCGTGGAGGCGATGGCGTGTGTGCTGACGAAGTCAGCGATGGAATCGCTGAACTGTGGTCGGGGTCCGGGGGTCTGTAGATGAGGGTTCCTCTGAGGGTGGTGTTGGGATCGGTGTGGATCTGGAAGTGCATGTGTTCGGCGGTGCTGAGGGTGTCGTCGGTGTTGGTTGAGACTCTGAGGGTGTTCCTGAGGACGATGGCGATGCCTCCTCCGACTCCGTTGGTGCGGTCCCTGCGGGTGATCTTGTATCCGTCCGGGATGGCAATGGCGATGTCGGGGGCTGAAGCGGGATTCAGCCAGGTCTCCGTCAGGAATGCGACGTCTGGGAGGTTGAGTCGAGAAGGTCCCAGAGTTCGATGGCGTGTTTGCGGGCGGAGCGGGTGTTGAGGAGGATGCATCTGAGGTAGTTGGGTTCTTTCCTGGGCGGTGGTTTGGCGGGGCGGGTGCTGGCGAAGCTGCAGTTCCGGCAGGTGAAGGGCCCTTGGGTGCGCTTCGGGGTGGCCTGGTAGAAGGCGTGATCTTTTCCAGGGTTGAGTGCGTGGAGGGTGCTGGCGTCGTATCGGCGTCTGTTGATATGGCGGGCGCGGGGGATCCCCGGACCAGGGGGTCTGGCGCTGGGCCAACACAGACACTGCCAAAAACCGTGACACACCACCCCAGCATAACCACCTACACTGCCCGAACACCACTGCTCTGCCCTAAACCCTGAAACATTAGCCCCAGCCTTCGGCGCGCCAGCGGCGCGCCCGCTGCGCACGTCCGCTGCACGGCCGCACAGGGGCCGCCATAAATGGGGAGGTGGGAGGGAGGAGCAAGGAATGGGGCAGCGAATGGGCAGTGAGGGGCGGGGCCGCAGGCGCAGCGGCGGGAAACAGGCACAGAAGGGAAAACGAGCACAATCAGGGCATCAAGGGGGCACAGAAAGGAAAAAAACGAGCACAATCAGGGGCAGCAAGGGGGCACAGAAAGGAAAAACGAGCACAATCAGGGGCAGCAAGGGGGGCACAGAAAGGAAAAACGAGCACAATCAGGGGCAGCAAGGGGGCACAGAAAGGAAAAAACTAGCACAATGAGGGGCAGCAAGGGGGCACAGAAAGGAAAAAACGAGCACAATCAGGGGCAGCAAGGGGGCACAGAAAGGGAAAAAAACGAGCACAATCAGGGGCAGCAAGGGGGCACAGAAAGGAAAAACTAGCACAATGAGGGGCAGCAAGGGGGCACAGAAAGGAAAAACGAGCACAATCAGGGGCAGCAAGGGGGCACAGAAAGGAAAAACGAGCACAATCAGGGGCAGCAAGGGGGGCACAGAAAGGAAAAACGAGCACAATCAGGGGCAGCAAGGGGGCACAGAAAGGAAAAACGAGCACAATCAGGGGCAGCAAGGGGGCACAGAAAGGAAAAAACGAGCACAATCAGGGGCAGCAAGGGGGCACAGAAAGGAAAAAACGAGCACAATCAGGGGCAGCAAGGGGGGCACAGAAAGGAAAAACGAGCACAATCAGGGGCAGCAAGGGGGCACAGAAAGGAAAAACGAGCACAATCAGGGGCAGCAGCAGGGCACACAGACGGAGCTGTGTGGTGGGGGAGCGACCTACCAGTCAAGGTCAGGGGTCGCTCTCTTCACCACGCAGCGGCCGCCATAAATGGGGAGGTGGGAGGGAGGAGCAGGGAATGGGGCAGCGAATGGGCAGTGAGGGGGCGGGCCGCAGGGGCGCAGCGGCGGGAAACAGGCACAGAAGGGAAAACGAGCACAATCAGGGCATCAAGGGGGCACAGAAAGGAAAAAAAACGAGCACAATGAGGGGCAGCAATCCCTCTCTCAAATGTCCAATATAAACGGCCTCCTTCTGGGAATCACTGCCCGTTGACGGGTGGCGCGCTAACTGGTGGAGAATTACCGGCAATCAATATCCAGCAAAGTTAGAGTTGAAACGCGCTCCTAGGTCACAGAAACACCAGCCACCACTCCAATTACTGATAAGGGGATTTATTGCAAATCATAAATCCTCCGTGACGCGTTTTGACCTCGGAAGGTCTTGATCACACACCGGAGTGGTAGTTCATAGTGCCTTACATACATTTCCTGGTAAACATATTAAGAGGACTCAAACAATGTCAATACACATATTGCTACAAAGTATTGCAAAATACGGCCGCCATCTTAGGACGGTAAAAGTAAAGATACATTGCTTTCTGTTTCACGTATACGTGACAATTCCTACCTCTAATGTGGAAGAAAGGATTTATGACTTGCAATAAATCTCCTTATCAATAATTGGAGTGGTGGCTGGTGTTTCTGTGACCTGAGAGCGCGTTTCAACTCTAACTTTGCTGGATATATATATATATATATATATATATATATATATATATATATATATGTGTGTGTGTGTGTGTGTGCTTGTGTGTTAAGCTAGGCAACTAGAAAAAGATTAAGATTGAGCTCTTGGGAAGAGAGTAGCAGATATGTCCTGATCTCTCCCTGTCGCTCAGTGCACCAACTTTGGTTGCTGCGCTGTGTTTCATGAACAAATATTACATTTGCCACAAAGTGAGCAAAATTTTACTACATTCACCTGTCTTTCATATTGGTTTATTATCAATGTCAAATGTCCGGTGGTAGGTAGAAGGTTGCATTAAACAGCTGCAAAACAACTTTGAGTTTTGGATACTGCTTTGTCTGACCCTTATCTTAAGTTGCTTCCAATATGCATCTGAGCACATTGCCATAGAAGGCGGGGTGGCCCCTCTGTTATGGCGGAGGCGCGTCGCCCCACTATGTGGCAGTAGATTTAAACAGATAAAAAATAAAATTATAATAAACCAATTTTCTTTTAATTTTAATTTTCTTCGTACCTCCAGGGTGCCTGTGAGGGCGGGGCAGGGCCAGGCACACAATGTGCAACAGTGGAGAGGAGGGGTGATAGGCACTACTAAGTGTGCATGACGGTTTGGCTGGATGTCTTAGGCCGGCCAAACCATCATGCGCACTTAGCATTTCTCCACCTGGCTGGGTGGAGAAAATCCACAGGCTCCCAGGCACTGTCTGAGCCTCAAACCATGCCGCTCAGACCAATCCTGGCACTTCTCTCATGCTGGGAATAGTATTCCCCACATGAGAGCAGCGTCAGGATTGCCATCTGGGAGCCTATGCAATGTGCATTAGCCCTGGATTTGAGGATCGGGAGAGGAGCAATGCGGCGACCGCAGCAGCAGGTAAGTAAAGTTTTATAATTTTTATTTTTTTTAATGTCCTTATGTTTGGAGCCCCCTCCCCCTTGCTGCCCTACCGCTGCCGATCCCGAACAGTTGCTACTGCATAGAAGCCATTATACCAAGATCATCCCGTTGCTTACATGGAGCCAGGTGTGTTCACAGCATCTCTCAAAGATGTTAATCTTTAGAAAGTGAGAGTTATAAATGATCTGTCCATCAAGATACCAGCGTGCTCTCGAGTTGCACTAGTTAAAAGGAGCTTCTCTTTGCCAAACAGGATAAGCAATACAGCAACCGAGCTGTAATTCGTGGAAGGAAATACTGTTTGCAGACCAAGTTCAATGGAATCCTTCTGTCTTTCTCCTTTGTTCTGGAGAGACAAGCAATACATGAACACGTAGCTCCATACTATGCTGGCCTAAGATATTGGAAGCGCATATGTTAGGGCAGGTGCAGCCATGCTGTTAGAGCAAGTTGTGATTAGTTAACTCACCTTCCTGACAGGGAAGGCGTGAAGCACAGCTGGTAAAGACAATAAGCCAGGCACTGGGAGGATTGTGCATACCTCCTACTAAAGTCAAACATATAAAAGAGGGACTCTGAAAAAAGGGGTTGGGATTCTCCTCTCAGAACTATTTTCTAAAACATTTTATTAAGGGGAATGTAAATAGTAGGGTGGGGGAGCAAGATGGTGACCGCGTAGCGCTGCCGCTGGTGGCGCCCCCTCGGACTTGCTGTGAACTAAGGAAGCGAGGAGGGGTTTTTGTGGCAGAGTGGCTTGCGGGGCAGCTCTGGTTTGGGTCACTGGTTGAAGCACTGGACTCACTTGCAATTAGAGGTCAGAGTGGGGCTGTTTGTGGTGGCAGGAGCAGTCGGGGCGATCAGCCGAGGGGATTGCCAGAGGAGGCTCCTCTGTTCCAGGCTGTGTGTTGGGCGTACCGCTGTGCCAGCAATGGTACCTAAAAACATTATAACGGCCTGTGATTGGGCGGAATCGCCTCCACCTGGACCACGCACTGCCGCACAGTCCCTTTTAAGGCAGGATCGTACCAGCAGTGGAGCTGCAAGCAAGAAAGTCGAGCCCATCTCCAGCAAAGGTACGGAGGATTTGTTAGACATGGAGGGGAAGAAGCTTACCAGCCAGGATACTCTATCATGCGGGCCACGAGAAGCAGGGCCACAGCCACAATCACTGACTTCTTTTTCACAGGCCCCACACCAGGCAAACCAGATTCCCTGGCCGCAGTCAAGATAAAAGGTGGCACTTCAAAGAGGACGGAGGGGGAACTTGAAGTTACTCTGAAGGATAACGCCAGGGCTGATCGGCATTGCTTGGCCCCTGCCGAAGGTACTGCCCGAGACCTGGCCCAGCAACTGATGACTGGTCCCCAGAATCTTCGGCTGGCTGCAGGATGCAGCAGCCTAGAAAACAAAATAACGCTGCAGAACAATGGCAAGGAAGGGGTAATTTGGCCGCATAGGGATGATCAAAAGACCACAAATAAACTTGGTTTAGCTGGGACATCTACTGGCCAGAGGCCCCAAACTGATCGGTCCAGCAGGGCTCAACTACAGGAGCCAATAATCGTTGGCAGGGCCTGTCCAAGATAAAAATGCTCAAGAGATCTTGGGTGAAATCAAAATGGCAAAGGAAATCAAAAGAAAGGGTTTGCACCACTCTAATTGAAACAGGAAATGGGTTTCAAGCAGTGGCAGTCTTGAAATGGGATTATTCAGCCACGTAGCAAGTAAATCCTGAACATTCTGGACCGGATATTATCCTGCCTGCTGTGGAAAAGAACCCTCCGACTCCCATTGAGGATACCGAAGAACCCTCAATAAAGACTCATTTACAGCTCTATTAAACAGCATCATGCAGAGACTCGCACTGATAGTTAAAGGGCTCGGCTAGCGAATAAAATATTGCTAGGTGCATATAAAGAAAATTAATAAAACTTGTGCTGAGATCAGTGAAAGGATCTCCTCAGTCAAAGAGAGGGCGGCAGTGGTGGCAACTGATCTTGGGTCACTGAAGGGTCCGGTTGAATCTCAGGAGTCACAAATCTTCGATATTATGTGGAAAAGAGAGGACTTCAAGAACCGCCTAAAGCAGAATAATCTGAGTTTTCTTGCGCTGGAGGAAGGGATAGAAGGAAACAGGGCTTAAATGCTGGATCTCCTTAAAGGTGCCTTCCCTGATTTGTATTCATGGAATTGGGAGTCAGAGGTGCAAAGGTTACATTGATTTCCTTTGATGCTCAAAAAAACAGGGTCATCTTTCTGGAAAGAGTGTTAATCATCCTAGAGCTACCTCGTGTACTTTGGGAACATTTTATTAAGACAAACTATCTTTGAGAAAGCCCGCCCTGATGCCAGCCTCAGCTTGAATGGTCAGTCTTTTTTTGTACGATCAGACTTGTCATGGTTGAACACAGGTGGAGGCTAAGGCAGCTCATTAAAGTGTTTCAAGATCTTGGGGCTGAAGCATTACCGCTCAATCCTGCCTGCCTGAAGAGGGTAAAATATGTACATTTATGTCTGAAATTCAGGCCAAAGAATATCTGAATGAATCATCAGCTGGGCATTAAGGGAGCTTCTGCAATGCTTGCTAGTGAATTTTGTGGGGAAACTGTGTGGTGGTATTTGTTTTTGTTTTTTCAGGGGTGAAGGTTGTGATCCTTCTCTATTAAGGTTGGCCATATTATCATAGGATTCACTCCACTTGTCTTTTGTTTGTTCCTGTATTTTTGGAGAGTGGGTCTCTCTCTCTCCTGCCTTTGCATCTTCTGTAAGCTCTCTTCTCCTCTTATCGCAGAATCTGCTATTTTGGTATGCACGCCGGTCGGGAGAGAGACCACAGAGTCATCGCTCAGGCATCGTGTGGTCTGATTGCTTCATTGGGTTGGTGTGGGGAGTGGGGCGTAGAGGTGTGATTGGGGAGCAGAGGATCAGTGGGGAGCCGAGGGGGGACAGGACCAGATTGGGGGGGAGGCTGTCTCATGGGTTTTGAGGGGGGAGGGGGAGCACAATACACAGAGAGAATCAGTTGAGTATGAAAGGTTGTGTATGCATCAGTGCTTTAAGAGAAAGGTCGGTAAGGTTGGAAATGACAAGCCAGAAGGTGTGGTCGAAGAATAAACTGTGTGGGGTTTCCAAAGGGCCATTTAGTCATTTTGAGTCTTAGGTCTAAGTTATGTATTGCCTAATAAATATCTGCAGAATGAACGATGCTGCCAAAAGAAGGAGGGTGGCAGAAGATATGACATTTTTGCTTGCGGATATTTGCTGTCAGGAGACTCATGCAGAGGGGGCAAAGAGGAATCTGCTGAAGACACTTGGGGGCATATATACAAGCCCCTATTGCCACCACAACGTCACTTTCAGTGACGTTGTGATGGCGATAGGGGCCTCAGCTTATTTACAAGGCAGCGTTAAGCCACTTAACGTGGCTTAACGCTGCCTTGTAAATAAGGCCCCCTTTCATGCTGTATTTAGCGTGAAAGGGGAAGGCAATGGGTGCTGCATTAAGCAGCACACATAGAAGTTACAAAATGGCATTTTAAGATTGTTTATGTGCAGGAATATGGACCTTCCTGCACATAAACAATCACTCCCCTCAACGCAGGCACCCTTGCACTATAGTACAAGGGTGCCTGCATGGGTTCTAGGCAGCTAAAGTTAGCGCTAGCGCAGGGGGAAACGCAGGGCTGCACGACATTCTAGTAAATTTGGTGCAGCCCTGCGTTTCTAAAGTGACGAAGCATGTTGTTGGCCTTCTTGGCTTAATGACACGCTTCGCCATATTATTGTAAATATGTCCCCTGGTCTCCCATTAATAATGTGCACTACTCAAGACACTAAAACCCAAGGAATTGCTATATTGGCACGCAATAAGGCTTGTGCCTCTAAGCGATGCTCTGCTGATATACATGGTAGATGGGCAATTAGGGAATGTTGCTATAACACAGGCTGCTATACCCTATGTTCTGTGTACAGGTCAATTTTAGACGACCCTACAATTTTAGATTTCTTGGCTGTTGAACTCTCTCTGTGTCCCTCTTTGTGTATAGTATGCAGGGATTTTATTATCAATGGGGCTGGAGGTTTTATCCATGGAAATTCTGGTACTTTCTCTGGCCGTAAACCAAAAGTGTGTAGGGTCATGTGTAATCTGAAGAGAGAGCAGGGTTTGGTGGACACCTGGATAAAAATTAAAACACCAGATCCCGGCTATACTTATTACTCGGCTCCCCATGGGTCATATGCTCGGTTGGATTACTGTCTTATATCACCTAGTTTACTTCAGGGATGGCAACTAGAAATACTGCCTCAAGTCATGTCAGATCATAATCCTTTGGTAATTGAACTTCTGTTAGCTGGGCGAGCTGAGTCTATGCAGAGCTGATCTTTTGAGAGAGGTTTGCTTGTCGATGCAGATTATTTTACACACATGAATGCTTGGATCCTGGAATTCTTTGATTTGAAAAGAGGCAATGCCCCAATTGGGATAGTATGGGATGCTTTTAAATCCGGGGTAAGGGGTGAAACCCTCAGCTTTAGCTTAAATCACCAGAAACTAATCCACTCACTTACTAAGTGTATCAGAAGCTCAGTATGGCTGAGGCTCATCTAAATACTATGGTCTCCACTGTGGCTGCCCCTGAAATGATCAAGCAGCCGTTAGCATTAGTTAAGGCCGAGATCAATGAAATTTCTGTAAAAAGAGTATCAGAGAAATTTCTGGCTTGAAGGCAGGAATGCTATTAGTACAGCAGCGGGTGGGGCATCTCCACACGCGGTACGTACCTGGCATAAAGTGTCAGCTGGGCAGATTGTTGAAATCAAGAACCATCATGGTAATATGGCAACAGGCTTTAAAGAGATCCAAGAGGTTTTCCAGGGGTATTATGAAGGGCTATATTGGGGTCAGGGGCCATTAGACGAGGAAGGCATTAGGCAATATTTGTATTCAATACCTCTCCATGGAATCAGCTTACAAGAGTGGGATTCTTTGGATGCGCTTATTACTATGGATGAGATCCAGCCAGCACTTAAAGATCTTCCGGCTGGCAAGGCGATGGGGCCGACAAGATCCCATTAGAATTTATAAGGTGTTTATTCCAAGAATATACTTAGAGCTGGGGAGTTGTTCTTACAGGTGCAAAGGGACAATTAGCCCCCATTCATGGTTTGTAGCACATATTGTGGTTTTTTTTTAAAGAAAGGAAAATCTCTGCACAAGCCGGGGTCATATCAACCAATAACTTTAATAAGTAGCGATACTCAGATATGCTAAAACATCCGGGCCACACCATTAGGCCAGATTATTAATAAGATGGTCTTTATCAAGCAGCACGTCTTTATCCCTGGGAGGGGTACTACTGATCATATCTGCCGGGTGATCGCGCTTTTTGATGAGACTGCCATTACAAGAGAGCCCATGGCGGTAGCCCTGTTGGATGCTGAGAAAGCATTCAACAGCGTATCCAGGGAGAATTTGTGGGTGGCGATGGGCTTGTTTGGAACTTGCATTAGGCATATCAAGGCTGTCCAGGCAGGATATCACAAGCCCATAGGCTGACTGAAGATGATGGGGGGGACAATCGGACCCTATTCAAATTGAGAGAGGCACTAGACAAGGATGTTCCTGTTCCCCCTTAATATTTACTTTATATATTGACCCTTTCATCCGGAAACCTGAAGCTAATGTAGCTATAAAACCCTTGTGCTGCCATGATTGGGAGACCAAAATTCTTACCTACGCCGATGACCTCGCAATCGTAACTGCTCATCCTGATGAAGCAGTACGGGCGATAGAGGAGGAAGTCGCAATGTTTGGCAAATTCTCCGGCAAAACTCAGTTGGTCATGAATAGTCAGATGCAAACATGTGACTCACGCGTTGTTGATCAAGCAGTATATTTGGGTGTCAGTATTTGTGCAGAAGTTGACCAAGTAGTGGAGTCTAACTTTGCTCCGGTTATCAGGAAGGCTAAATTTGATCTGGAGAGGTTGAACAATTTACATCTACCAATTATCAACCAGTGTAATATTATTAAAATGCTATTTCTGCCAAAGGTCTTGTATCTTTTCAGGACTACCACCCTTGAATTCAAGAACCGTCGGTACAAAATGATAGATAAAATGGTGTCAAGATTTATCTGGTCATACACCAAAACCAGAAGGACACTTAAATACCTGACTCTTCCTAGGAATAGAGGTGGCTGGGCCTTCCCAAGTCTAAAATTAAACCAATGGGCCGCTGCGTTACAATATATATTCCTTCTTCTAAGAAGAAACCTGGAACGTCATGGTCTAGGAGAGAGTGTCCCCCTATATACGAGTTGCTAATTGGGGAAAGCACTAGAGGCTGTTTTTTCAGGTTTACTGAACCGTGCTACTATAAAAAGGCTCGATTTAAGACCCTGGGGGCAGCAAAAAAGACCTGGGCAATCTGGCAGTACAAAATGGGCCTCGGCTGATTTAATTTCTATACCTATTTACAGAGGAATCTGCTACTTCCAGGTATCTTTCAAGATCCCTGTATGATAAGTTGGGAAGGGTTGGGGCTCTCGAGATTAGGGGGCCTCTTCCAGGGACAGAATATTGTTTCATTTGAGGAACTATGGACTGATTTTAATTTCAGTCAGAGAGACTTTTTAAAATATCTACAAGTTCGCAAATTCTTGTTTAGGAAGTGTGGGGGCCCTAGTGGGTCTTCTAAAGAATCTTTGATGGAATTGTTAGTGGGAGCAGTAGAATGGGAAATCAGTTGAATTCACAAACGTTTATGTTCCACCCTGCCAGACGATTTTGAGAAGCATAACAGTAAATGGCAGAAAAGACTTGATTCTTCAGATCTAAGGGCTTGATTACAATGGCGGGGGGACCGCCACTGACAGGCTGTCGGTGGCGGTCTCCCTGCCATCGTAACCAACTTTACCTCCTGCCATATGGTGATGGTGGCGGATGTGTGGCAGTCGTAAAGACCGACCGCGACACATCAGACGGGCTCCTTGAGCCCACCGGTGTGGTGGAGGGGCTCGTAGTCCCTACAATGGTGGCGGTGCCTACCAGGCACCGCTGTAGGGATTACGATGTCCCTTTCTGCCTGCCTGCTCATGGCGGTTAACCAATAACCAGCCATGAACAGGCAGGCGGAAAGGGATTTTGGGGGCCCATAGCGGGCCCTGCTTACCCCCTGGCCCCCAGACATGGGACCTGGGGGCACCTATGGTGCCCCCCTACATATCCCTGCCACGTAGGGCAGGGAAATGTAAATTGTCCCTTTTTTGCATTGTGGCGGGTGCTGCAGTCAGCAGCACCAGCCGTTCTTTGCTGTGCTTGGCGGGGTTGCAGGCGCAGCATTATAAAAAGGTCTTCAACTTATACCACACCCCAGCGAAAATCACTAAATGGGGAGGTTCCGTTAGTACTCGCTGCCCTCGATGTCAAAGTAATGAAGCAGACTTGGTTCACATGTTTAGTACATGCCCATCCTTAGATGCACTGAGGCTGGAGATCTCTAAATTCATTTAAAAATATGATGTAACTTTGACTCCCCACCTGATGCTTCTGGGGGTGTATAATGAAGGTGTGACTAGATTTGACCAGCATTTTGTGTTTGTTGCCAGGGCCATGACCCGCATTTGTATTACTTCAATGTGACTGGATCCCCAACTCCCCACATTTCATCAAAAGTTTTGTACTGAAAACACGCTATGTAAGCGAAAAGGTAAGAAAGATAAGTGAAATGGTAAGATTATCTGGGCTCCCCTTTTGAACTTGGTCAATACTTTGCAATTGGATTGATTATTGTTATGTTGGATCACCTAGGTGAATTTTGTCTCGATTGATCTTCCTGGAGAATCACAGAGGTTGATGGACTCGGGGATAAGTTCTCACTTGTCTCCAGGTTGACCGACCAGACGGCAATGACCTTTTTAGGGCTAGAAATGTACAATCGGCACTTTATCTTTGTTATTTGGGGTACGCTTTCTTTTTTAGTGTTTGGATTAAATGACTGTTGTTTGCCTACTTTCACATTGGCCTTTATGACATCCCTGAGAGATCACCTTGTTTTTTCTATAGTGCACTATGCTTATGGAAACGATTTGCCCTTCGCATGCATTCTGAAATATCTAATTTTGTGCTAATTGGAATTCATTCTTTATAACAGCAAATGTAGGTCGTAGTGATTATGCCAGAATATCCATGCAGAATCACGTAAACTTGCACTTTATTTGGTTTACAAGATCTCTGATCTGTACTTTTGATGATTTTTATGCGCTTTAATCTATCTATCGCTATGAATTTTGGTAGGCATGCTGAGGGTTTGGCAAATTTTGTATTGATCTTTCATGACATTATATTTGTCTTTCTTATCTGTCCTTATATGTTATGTGCTTTTTCTCCTCCTGTGTTTTTAATTGCAAGTGAAAACATAAAAAATATTCTAAAAAAACAAAACATTTTTATTAAATTGTAAAATAACTAAAGGCTATTGATTTATGTCTTGCATATTGTTGATTTCATTCTATTGTTATTCTATTCATAGGAGTTGGTGGAGAAATTGTTAGAAAATTGCAATATTTAAGGCTGAGTGAAAAAGAAGCAATCCTCAAAACTGAATACAGTTTTAAAGTGAGCAGTTAATCTCTGGGGATTCTGTGTTAAAACTGTGGCAAATAATACATTTTAAAGAACACTGGTTGAAAAACTTATACAAAACCTGATGAGATGTATGTGCAAATTTACAGAGTTACATTTATCTCCCAAGGAAAATGTTGAAAAAAACAATTTGTAAAATGTTTTTTAAATCATATTATACCTGTGACTGTGGTGAAAACTGCATATAGCTATACAACCGTTTTCTAAAAGGCAGCATCTCTCCCCCATGTAAACCTTATTTGTATGGCAACCAACGACTTATTCAACAGTATTAACACTTCTAGACACGATGGCCATGACTTCGATGGGACTTGACCAATTATTCTCAGCAAAACTGTCATACTTTACATGACAGTACAAATACTTTTTGTTGGGGCAGCCATGTTTCTAATGGAAAGTACTAAAACCTCTTAGCAGGGCTCACATGTACTTATTAGACAGTTCCAACACTTATGAACAAAGCTGCCATATACTTAATTTACAGTGTCGTTGAGGTACAATTGATGTTATGGATGGTACCAACACTTTACAGTACAGTGATTGGATAGAAAAACTAAGCAGTGCTGTGAAACTTTTCACAAATTTTTCAATTTATTGAACTTCATCAATACTCCTCTGCAGGGCTGTTGTGCCTGTAGTGGAACAGTAGCAATGCTTTTCCTCTGACTGCTGCATTTTTCATTGGTAGTGATAGCACTTCTAATCAGGGCCCGTATTACAGACATGCCCCGGGGGCGTAACGGGTGTTTGAGCCCACTTTGCTCTCCCCTGGGGCATTTTGGTTTGCAAAGGCAAAGAAGCTGTCAGGAAGTGCACTGTCAGTGCGCCCCCTGATGGCAGCCCTGTGGAGGGGGCCAAGGGGGTCGCATGGACCCCCCAGACATCTCCTTGCAGGCGGGTGCTGTCACTCACTCCCATCTTAAAAGTGCAGGCGGGTTGCCGCCTGCACAGTGAAACTCGTCTCTGTATGTCACTTGAATGTGGTGCCCCAAGGGAAGCACAAGTTTGCGGCTAACCTAAGGGCAGCGCGTTTGACATAGTAGGGCGCTCTTTCCCTGTTTGCGCACCTGTTTGAAGGTGCGCCATGGCGCAAAGAGGGAAAGTACCTCCTTTATGTAATAGGGCCCCTGGCCTTCTATATGGAGAGCACAACATACCTATTGCTCTTTACAACAGCGCCAACTCAGCTTGGTCCCTATACTGTAGTTAGGCAACTCAAAAACATTTTAGAAGGACTTTATTGAACAGTACCAGCATTCCTCAAATAAGGGTTTCATTGTAAAAGCCTTTGCTTTTCAGCATTGCCACCATACATTCACTAGATAGCACCAACACTTCTCAGTAAGACTCCGGTGCCTTTATATATAAATACAAAAACTACTTTGCTTTGCTATTAGTCATTTTTTTTTTTTTACTTTTAATTGTAACTTTTACTTTTATTGCAACAGTGGAATTGTAACAGTGTCAGCACTCCCAAGATGTGAAGTAATACTTTATAGAGATAGTACTAACGTTTCTCAAGAAGGTTTCTGCAACTTTATATGAAAGTATTAAACTTCGCAGTGGGGCTATTTTACACGTAATGAAGAAGCGCCAGCACACCGTATCTGGCTGCTAGACTATTTCTGGACTGTGTCATTACTACTCAGCAATTCTGCCATACTTGTATTGGAAAGTATGCATGCCTCTTGTCATGGAGCCAGGTGAGCCTTAATCATTCTCAGTTTCTGCTGTATTTGTTGACATGTAGTAAGGGTGATTAGATGATAACTCAGCGAATTGTTCACTGGCATTTGTGATTCATCTGCAGGTTGAAATCGCAGCCAGATTGTCTCAACCTTTAATCCTTTTGTTTATAAAAATGAGTATCAATTTCGATTGGGTAACTATAATTGTAAATAACATTTTCTTTGCAAATCACTTAGGCGAAGGGGTTGTATAAACGTTGACAATATTATTAATTTTGTTTTTGTATCATTTTCAGAGAAAGAAATGCCAGTAATTTATTCATTCCTCCTCTAGTTGAAATTTAAAGCCCCAAGTGTAGAAATATAGGCAGACTGGACTGCAGGGTCTCGTTTTTAGGTCTCGCCTGAGCCAGCGCATGCGCTGCTCTGGCGAGAGTTTTAGTAAGCGGGTTTTGGAAGTGCAAACAGTGGCTTTTGCTGGCGACCAGCTTGCGTTCACGTGAGCGTGCACGCGCGCCATCTGCTTTTCCTCCCCTTCCTCCCCTCCCTCACCAGAGAGCGCGTTTCCATTCCTCGCATCGCTGGCGAGGCGCCATCTGCCTTTCATCCCCCTCCCTCACCCCTCCTCCCCCTCCCTCACCAGAGAGCGCGTTTCTTGTTTAGCTTTCTAACTCACTAATGGAGGCCACATTTATTTTGGTTCATGGGCATATTTTCTACCCCATTCCAACCCCTGCATTCGTTTAATGTATTTTTATTGGGCCTTTTAAAATAACAGCAAACTGGATTGTCGTGTGTCTCGCCGTTATACATAATTGCTGATCATTGCATTTGTCCTCTTCCCTCGGTTACACCAATAATTGTTGAGACGTAAATCGTAGAACGCTTCTTAAACAAAGTGCGTTTCTTGTTTAGCTTTCTAACTCACTAATGGAGGCCACATTTATTTTGGTTCATGGGCATATTTTCTACCCCATTCCAACCCCTGCATTCGTTTAATGTATTTTTATTGGGCCTTTTAAAATAACAGCAAACTGGATTGTCGTGTGTCTCGCCATTATACATAATTGCTGATCATTGCATTTGTCTTCTTCCCTCAGTTACACCAATAATTGTTGAGACGTAAATCGTGGAACGCTTCTTAAACAAGGCATCTTGACAACTATCCCAAGCTTGTGTTAACTCTGGGGCGCCTTTCTGGGTTCATCCATCCTGTGTGAGTGTCGGGTAGTGGGCAGTGCATCTGCATGTGTGGGAGCGGAGAGCCTTCGGCTCTGGGGGCTTCAGCTTGGAGCCTTTTATGTTGATTCATCACCAGTCCAACCCTGCGACTGTCACATTGGCCATGGATGTACCAAATACAAGTGCATTTGAGACAGAGAGACTGCGTAGTGAAATCTTGCCCGTATGAGACTATTTCCTCATTTCACTGCTCAGAGACGTGCGATATTTCCACAGGGGGGTTACTTTCCTCCTTCGGCTGCTGCGTCGTTCCCCTGGGAGCCCGTTCCGATTGACGGAGGTGCTAATGAGTACTCTTGCATACCAAAGTAACTCTTCTTCTGCTCTTTCTGAAAACAAACACTCAACTTTCTTCTAGCTGAGGTAAGATCCCTTGTTTAATAAATAATTTGCCTTTTGCTGAAGTTTTCTGTAAGATTTACCTATCGCATAAACCACACCCATATTTGTTAATAATTATATAATAGCACGTCACTTGTATAAGGTAACTTAAAACTGGATTCTAAGTCATTTCATCGACAACTCAAGATTTGCTCTCATTGTCTTTTTCATTTCACTCAGAATCCCTCATTAAAAAACAACCCCATTATTCACAATTAGACCCGGTACACCTTTGAACTTAGATATTTTTATGGAGTTTACTTGTTTTCGGCCAAGTAAGTTAATTCTTGAAACATTGACTCTGAATAAATACATCTGACAAATCGTATCTGCCAAACTGTTGCTTTTTCATTGTCACCCACTTTTGGCAATCTTTTTCTTTCTTTATGTCATGGTTGGCAGCATAGATATCTGCAAGACTCATAAATATACCTAAAGTTGCATTTACCCTTTGGCTTCTTTTTATCAGCCTCTTTCAGCCATGGGCTTGAGACATGGCAAATCACATCTTGAGTCAGAGCAGTATTTCGCTCTCACATACATGCTGTTTGATGTGTCATTCTGCCTCTAATGGAGTGCGTACTTTTCGAAGTATGAGGGTCTGTTTTACTTATAAAACATTCACTCAACCATCACAATTTTGTCTTTTGCAGCTCTTTAGTTTCAATGTATTTGTTTAGTTAATGTATAACCCATAAGATATAAAAACAATTAAAAGAAGTTACGTATAAACATGGAAAATAGCAGTCTATATCACTGACCAACAGCCTGGTGCTGATTAAGCCAGTTAGTGAAGAGATAACGAGAAACAACTGCCACCATGTCACTTTGTGTGGACATCTTCAATAGCTCCAAGGCAGGTTTCAACTTTCGGATACCGGTTGGACTTGGGGCAGCATACAAGAAGCAGAAGAACACGCATTGGCATAGCCAATAGGCCTCGCTTTTGGGACCTTATAAGTATTTAGTTATGCAGCACAATATCCTTGGTGCAACAACATCAACCGTTGCATGGCTAAACACTTATAAGGTCCCAAAGGCGAGACCTATTGGCTATGCCAATGCTTGTTATATGTTTATGTTAGATGACTCTCCAGTCCAAACACAGCACATTTCGTGTTCTGGGGTGGGAAAACACAAGGAAAGGATGGCAAGCCATTGAACCAGGAACAAGGAACTTAAATGGACAATAAACATGTCCAATCATCGGCAAGGAGCAGCCCCATGCTGCTGATTGGAGCCCCCTCTAAATGCATGCTAAGGGTTAATTTGAGGGCTGCATGGAGATAGACCAAATAAAAAGTGGCAATGAAAAAAATATTTTTGTCACAACTCTTGGACAATGTACACACTGTCTCCAACAGTTTACAGCCATTCCCAATATTGATTCCCAATATTGATAAGGATTGATATAACTATGCATTCAAAAAAGCATGTAGAATGCAGAAATTCCACCAATATGGTTGAATTTCCATGTTTGCAGTCCTGGTTGCAGGAGATAGGGCCTGATGACGATGGCGGTGGGACCGTCACCGTCAGGCCATCGGTGGCAGTCCCACCGCCATCTGCCCCTGCAGGTCCACCTACCGCATTACGATGGCGGGCGGATGGTGAGCTGGCGAAGAGTCCATCCGCCATGCATCCGACCATCGGAAGGGCTGTAATCCCTACAATAGGGGCGTGCCTGCTCAGGCACCGCTGTAGGGATTACAATGTCCCTTTCCACCTGGCATTTCATGGCGGTTCCCCCGCCA
Source organism: Calotriton arnoldi (assembly GCA_963921515.1). NCBI lineage: Eukaryota > Metazoa > Chordata > Amphibia > Caudata > Salamandridae > Calotriton > Calotriton arnoldi. The sequence goes on from CAWUFW010013102.1 coordinate 287,825, forward strand.
TGAAAAGGCAAGCAGAAAGTGACTTTGGGGGATCCACTAGGGGCCCCCCTTCCTCCCGGTCCTCTGCTATAGGTTCTGGGGGGCACCTATGGTGCCCCCCTAAACAACCCTGCACCATGTGGCAGGCACTGCATGGTGCCTGCCACATAGTGCAGGGATGTTTAAAAAGTGTATATTTTGGACTGCGGCATGTGCTGCAGCCCGCAGCACACACCACAATACAAAATATACTGATTGCGACAGCCATCCTAATATGGGTAGCGAGACCGCCGACAGCTAGTCGGGCGGTCCTGCTACTGCCATGGTCGTACCCGACCAACATCGTAATCAGGCCCATAGGAGGTGTTCTTGGGTGGGTCCACTTGTATAACTTGGTGAACTCACTCAAATGTGAATGTTTGTGGACTTTACAAACAGTATGCAACTTGGTTCCCACCATAGAAAAGCGTACAAATTAGTTCCCGTTTGACCTGATTCACAAAGGAAAGGAAATGTTATGTTAATTTGGATTTGTAGAGCGCTTAATACCGGAAGGTCTCTAAGCGCTAAGAATGATATGTACTCCCATAATATTACCACCATATTTGCTGTATATTTATTATTTTTTGACTTTTTAAAAAAACTTTGCAGAAGTGTTCTTGATCCTGAACATCTATATAACTTATACATTTCCAAGGTTACTTACATGCGTAAACTTCCTCACGTAGAGTTGCACCAAAATTGTATGTCAGTATATCATATACATCTTATACAGAAATAATATCAGACATAAATATTATGTTCTATATATCATTTATATAAATATCACCACATTCGGTGTAGATATTCTATGATTGTCTTAATTGGACCAATATCTTTATAGACAATATTTAGAACATAATATTTAAACAATATTGGACGATATACTCAAATTGAGATCTTATTTGCTTACTACTCTACTCTGACTGAGTTTGTACTAAATCTCACTTCTCGAGCTAAGAAGCCAAGTGTTTCAGCACATTGCTTTTCCACATAGACAGGGATCACCTTTGCACTATCCATAACGCCTATCAATGACCTCTAAGCAACATAAGGGCATCATGACACGATGTTGTAACAGTTGTGTTGAAGACATTATTTTTTATTATTTTTGTGCTCATACCAGCATTGAAGCCAACTGTTTGAAAAGCGCAGTCAAAGAATAATTGTGCCAGGGGCCACATTTGCCAGATAGGTTAAAATGTAGACACATGACTACCTGCCTCACTTGGCTAATACTTGACTAATCTGGGCACCTTCCTACATATCAGTACTACATTCAATCACTACTTTTAGCAAAACAGGTTCGTCAAACTTCAATTGGAACTGAGTAAGTACACGGCAGAGAGGAACCGACAGAAATATACACATAAAAGTTGCAAAACAAAACAAACATTGTGAAGTTGAAAAAAAGACTATTTGAAGTACTCAATGCGAATCTCAAATTCTTTCCCTTTGTCTTTGTATATTCACTCTAAACAGTTATTGAATTATGCTCCATCTATTACCATTCGAATCAACTTAAGTCATATTCACATCCACAAAAGTTTATAATTACATCTCATTTTGGTAGGTTATCATGGACCAAGCATGGACGCCGGCTGACAATGAAAATGTCAACTTTTCCCCTGGTCCTCTTGGAGAAGCAGACAGATGTACCTTAACACTATCCCAAAGCATCTGGCCAAGGACCTCTCATGTTCAGGAGTCTGGTCCTCTAGCAAACAGACACTCCTCCTGACAAGGCACATTGTCTCCTCTCCACAGACACTAATCTTCTTTTTGGCAGGGCAACAGAACAGCTTTTCTTCTTGTGCAAGGTCCAAGCTCAGCCCTAGCTTGGTGAAAGAAGACACCCACTAGCAGAGTGATGGCTCTGGAATGCAAGTCTTCATGCCACGCTGGTGTGTAGCTCCGCCTTGGATTGCATAAAGATACTAGAACAATTTGCTGGTCACATTGGCCAGAACCTATAGCCATTATGAACAATTAGCTGTCTTGAACTTTTGAAACACAGGGGGGTTGGAGGCGGGTGTCCCTCCAAACAAAAATGTCATATATTGACTCTGCATGGTCAGCTCATGCCAGTACCATGAACACACAGATCTGGTTTCAAGTCAAATTGCTAGGTAAATATCCTTATTGAGCCCAGGCAGCACTCCACATCTCTTGTAGATGCAAAAGGAAGGGTGTGAAAAGATGAGAATTCTCTTGCCGAGGCATGGTGGCAAGCGTTGATGGGAAGAAGCCGGGACACCCAACGTTTTGCAACACTGTAACCCATTACTGCCTAATGCAGGCTGGATTCACAATAGCTAGAGTGCCAGGCCTTCAGTGACCTTTGCAGTTTTGCACCATTTCTGGTTGCTTCACACATTTGGGATCCAAAATATATTCCACTGTGCACTCTTACCAAATTACACCCAATCTGTGCTCTCAGATGATATTCAGTATGTACACACACACACACACATACACACACACTATTCACATATACCCTACATGCATGGAAGTGAAAGATCCAGTTAAGGGAGACTATCATACCCTTTGTGTGAAGGGGACAGTAAGCATCACCAACAGAGGAGATATCTTAAGAGACATTTCCTTTCACAAGAGAATACAGTGGCCTCCATCACTAGTACCACAAACTCGAGTTCAGGAGGACAGTAATCACACTCTTAGAGAGGGAGCACTTTGGATTTCCCTTTGACCTCAGAGCATCATTCTAGTGTTTCAGTCCATTTAACAGCCGCACCCCTTGATTGCCAGGCTTTTGGAGGAAAAACCAATAAATGCTGAGACTGAACAAGGAAGAATCTCCTAGAAGAGTGGAGCTCTCTCTCCAGAGTCAAGAAGGGACTCTATATATATATCCCAATATGGATAATTTCCAAACAAGCTGGCCTATTAGAAGGCCGTGCTGTCTTTTAGATGTATATGGCGGAAGTCTTATATGATAAATGTTCCTGGGTCCATAGTGAGATCTTCTTGCTTGTGGAGGTGCCAAGGATACAAGGGACAGCTGGTTACAGCGCCTGGGAACAACCTGGTAAAGTCTTTACAAGTGGTCAAAAATGTGACTGGAGCATTCTTTTGGCTCTGAGGCTGTGGGGTATGCGCGGTAAGGAGCTTGTCTTATCCATGGAGTGACAGCATGCCTTCCTCACAGGTCCTTTTAGAGATCGACATGAGATCAAGTTACTAGCTCACACGGTTCATGGCTTACTGAATTAAGTGAGGAGTTAGAACTGGGCAAGGGTCTAACTACAATCAGCCACAGATCAATGTTAGACCACTAAGGGGCACCATCAATTGCGAGAAGGTGAGATTTTTTGGGATTTTTCTCCTGGATGAGCTGGTGAATAGGATCAGTTATTTCATTTCAGCTTTCACTTCAGACATGAGCAAAGCAACTCACCTGTGGATCATAAAACCTGGCAGGACATTGTCACAGGGGTCTTCCCAGACATTTTAGAGAGGATGGTCATACCCAAAACTATATCCACTCCTGTTCCTGAACAGTGAGAACAAAAGACAAGTCTTACTGGGTTATGGAATGAAGGTGAGTCACGTCCACAGTGCTAGCTAGCAGACACACCCATGCACCATCACACACATACACACACATCACAGTCTGAAGGACACCTTCAAACAAAACACAGATTTCCCCACGCACTATAGACGTGGGCCAAGGAAATGGCCAGCATTATCACAAGGGAACGAGATCAGGTTTAAACTCTCCCGAGGCACAACAAAAAGACTGTGCCTCCATAAAAAAAAATGCACCGTGGATAAAACTAACAATCCTCCCATGTGAGGTCTAGAGGCTTATGGGTTAAATAGGTGAGCCTGTTTTATTACGGGAAAAGAGGCTTCTCTTATGAAAGTGCACAGGGTGTCTGTCACATTTTGCACTGCATGTAAAATTAGCTTCAAACAAAAGGCTCTGTTCAGTCAGCAGATTTCAGAATAGCTTGACTGTATCCGGGCATGACAAGATTTGAAGGGCATGGCGGATGAACTCCAGAAATAGATGTCAGTATTAGGTTGTTGCATAACAGATTAACACATCTGGCTGCAGACTGGGAGAAGCCGGTACATCTGGTTGGATAATAAAAATAAGTAGCCGTGAAGGCGTTTCGAGATTGTTGCTTGCATAAATTAACGAACACATCAACAAAAGTGGGACATGCGCGCACGTTCCAAATAAAAGGCTTAGTTGCACCCCTTGAAAAGTGGGGAGAACTCCTCGGCCCAAACTTCGCCATCCACACCCCCATGCAGTCGCAAGGTCCTCGACGATATCCCGCTCTTCAAAACCCCGGATGTCCTTGCTGATGTGTTGCACAAACAGAGATCTCAGCTTCAGTCAGTCCCATAAGACATTAACACATCTGGCTTGAGATGTGGAATGAGCAGGTTAGACCGGTTGGCAAATAGAAGTAGGCAGCTGAGAAGTGGATGAGACTCTTGTTTACCTAACTTAGTAGTTTAATGGACCGGCTGCACACAGATGTGCACAGGTGATAGGTTTATTTATTTATTTATTTGCAAAGTTTTATATAGCGCTGGCTAGACCCGGAGGTATCAGAGCGCTTTACATGATGATCAGCAAGTTACAGATTACATGATTACTTCAGTTACAGATTCCAAGTATAGACATAGGAGAAAGAAAGAGGGAAGGAAACATAACGGGGAGGTGGGGAAAACAATGTCAGATGTCCGGCTGGGTAGGTGACGGCCGAGGGGGTGAACCAGGGCCAAACTCCTCTATAGCTGCATAGGACTGCTCCACTGGGCATCGGCCAAGGTTGTTCGGACTCCGCGGTGAGCACAGACAGTAGAAAAACATGAGATTACACGATAACATAAGTTATATTCGCGTTACATAGCAAGACAAAACGTCTTATGTGGGATGGAAGGAAGAGGGAGAAAGGTAAGTAGGGGAAAAGGAATGCAGGTAGCGTCAGGCAGACCAGAGGGGGGAACAAGCAGTCAAAGTGAAAGATAGACAAGACCGTGAAGCACCGTTAGAAAAAAACAATGTCCGATGTCCGGCTGGGTAGGTGACGGCCGAGGGGGTGAACCATAGCCAGACTCCTCTATAGCTGCATAGGACAGCTCCACCTGTTAACGGCCAATGGTACTCGGGTTCAGCCGTAAGTACAAACAGAATTCGGTTTTCGCCCATGGGGCATCATCATAGTTCAATCGAAGGCATCGGTCCTGGTGAAATTGGGAAACACCCTCTGCTTCGTCCTCCCGCTAGTCCCATGAGTGGAGAGGTGAAAGAGACAGATTATCAGTCCTCAGGGGGCTTGCTCCCAGAAGCGATGGCCCAATGCTGAGCGCTATCAGTGTTTGATGACCTATGGGGAAGGCCACGATCCCCTCCTTCTTTCCACCCCTCATGCTGCACTGGGAGCTAGATGCTGCAGAGGCACTTTAATGCGGCATCCCCTTTAATTAGGAGATCCTCGGTTTAGAGTTCAGTTACAGCAGCAAGGCATACAATGATGATTAGCTAAAGGAATGGACAGTGAATTCACTGGAGTACTTGACCAGCTGAAATCAGACCGTCAGAGGCTCATTAGAAGGCTCCCGAGGTTAGAGAATAACTTAATAGGAGCTGGGCGCCATTTTGTGAATCTGCGAAGGCGCTGGCACTCTGCGGGCACAAAAGAGGAACGAAGCGATGCAAGATGTGCTCCCCATAGCATGGGACGTGGGCGACACAGTGGGTTGAGAGTGAAGCGCTCCTTACACTCCGCAGTCAGTTAAAACGCTGGGTGACAGTGCGCAAATGACTCTATTACGAGTGAGTCTATTACGGCCGCAATCTTAGGGTCAGGCTACATCTGAAAGAAGCTCGACGCGATGATAAAATAAGGTTGAATTGTTGTAAAGTGGTGGTACCTTAACCGGAGGCGGAGGCAGCTTAAAACCCTGTGAAGCAGCCGTTCAGGTGGGTGATCAGGCGTGTAATTGATCCACGTCACAGCAGCTACGGGTGCCACTCGATGTCCGCCATTTTGGGTTACCGCATTTTCCCGGTCGGCGAAGTTAGTGGCAGTGATTATGTTGAAATTAGCACGCTTCGAAGTCCGCTGGTGGCATTATACGGTGCTGCGCTTCACCGGGAACCGAAGTCTGGTGTTCGTTTTGCGATTAGCCTCGGTGGACCCTGGAATCCGTTCTGTCTCCCGTTCAGCAAGCACAGAGACGTGCGCGGCGCTCCAGACTTTCCGCCTGCCGTGTTCACCCCGGGCATATCTCAGGAGTCACGGACCCTAGCTCCTGGTGTGGTGGAAGGCATAAACTCGGGCGGCCGCAGGGCAGAAGGGACCTTCGGGCCTGCGGCAACTCCCAGATCTCGGCCGCAGGGAAGGGCGAGGTGGGGTGTACTCTTTACTTCGCCTTGCAGACAACCTCAACCCTTGGAGCTCTGATGCTCGGTCAGCCAAATCCGCTACTGCAGTATGGATCTTCTCTCTCGCCCCACAAGGCACGGGGGCTCGGCTCCACCCGCAATGTGAGAAAGAGCCATGCAGCGGGGGCAGCGGACCCTCCGACCAAACGGCACAGCGGCAAATCCCGGATCACAACAGCGGGGAGGGAGATGGGGTGTGATCCTTACTTCGACCCAAAAAGAATCTCACCTCCACACAAGGAGCTCGTACTTCAGGTTCGGAAAATAGCGGGAACCGCTGCGCTTTCATCCTGCCAAGGCCGACCAAAGGAGTATTAACTACTGTGTTGGATAGTAGTACGATAGGTTAGCAGCTCCTAGAATCAATGAAGCCTTTGGTATGTTATACACAAGTGTTACTAATATTATTGTTATGAGATTCACAGTTGTTATACGTTTTTATGGTCTGTCTTGACAGCGCAGCTGTCGCCAGACAATTATGTGAGCATCATTAGAGAGGGGCTCTGTCCGCCCGCATGTTGGGAGCCAGGCGTATATTTTGATTGAGCAGAAGTTGTGTGCTTCCACAAAAAGAGTGCTTGACATCCATGCAGCTGTGATCATTTTTTGTTTATTTATCCAGGAGCCTAAGCTTAAGCTTTATGAGCACACACATGACATTGGAATGCTATTAAATGTGTCTTAGATAACGAGATAATTAGTGTTGTTTTTCTCTGGCAGCAGCACAGGTAGGAGGAAGCAAGTCATTAACCTACATGGAGTTTTATGTCTTGCTTGACAGTGCAGCTATCACCTGACCTTTTAATCTATACCAATATAATTCTACAATTATTTGCTTCCACACAAATACATATCTACTTCCATGCTTCACATTACAATACAACAGTTCTTTGAAGCCAGACCTATTGGCCTAGACAATTCTTGACTTCTGTTAGACTCCAGAGATCTTCAAGTAAAGTAGAGTGGCAGGAATTGTTCATCTAGTGATAAAGAAATGACCACAGGTAGGCTCAAAGATCATCATCCCAAAACAAGAGTTTTGAGATACTATCTAAACCACCAAAGATTAAAGACAACGACTGGTAAACTTTACTGAGATTTGTTTCATACTCGATGCTGCAGTGTGCTCGTGTGTACTGACTTAATGCCTTTTGTGTGATACTTTCAGTGATACGTCATCATAAGAGTGTGTTATCTTAGACCCCAAACAAATCTTTACATCTGTTTGAGAGTATCTGGCTGCAGAACAACCATACATACGTCAGCATGCGCCCCACTCATTCAAAATTAGTACGGGAGGGAGAGGGTTGACAGGACAAGTAATCAATTGCATTCCATAACATAAGGAGTCCCTCAATGCATGCATCTCACTGTAGAGGAGCCAGATACTGCATGTGCAATGATCCCTTTTAGCTGGGACAAGTTTAATGAATGGTCAGTGGTAAGCACAGTGGTGCTGGAGTAATTTTCATAGTGGGTATCTGGCCTTTTGCGCCATCGGAGATAGCAATGTGAGCGCCTCTGTGCAAGTGAGTAGAGTAAGGTACCTATATAGGGGGCTCAGATGGAGAAACGCTTGGAAAAATGAGGTGAAACGGTCCATATCATAGAACATTTTTCTAAACACATTTAATATGTTATGGGTTATAATATTAGTTCTGAAGGAAAGCACATTATTACATCCAATACAACACCATTTCCAGATTCGCAAGAGCAGTGGTGTCACAGGTCTTCAAAACCAACGTATGTGCCCTAAAGACACATTTTGTGCCATGTTGAAACCCTGGATATAAAATACAGCAGTCTTTACCAGCAAAATATTGCAAAACAGAAACACTGGGCAACACTATAAGTATTACCTTTCTGTGCCAGGAGAAACAAACACTGTTAGACCTGGCTTTTCCAGCGGGTCTATCCCCAGACTTTTTGGCTTTTGGCCTTCTGTTTTTGACCCTGTTTTTGTTGGTTTTAGGACTCTGGGCACTTTACCACTGCTAATCAGTGCTAAAGTGCATATGCTCTCTGTGTACATTTTTATTATAGATTGGCGTGTCCATGATTGACCTTTTTGATTTACTGCTAAGACCCTGGTACAGTACACTATGGGTGCCCAGGGCCTGTAAATCAAATGTTGCTAGTGGGCCTGCCGAACTGATTGTGCCACCCACACAAGCAGCCTTTTAAAGGTGTCTCAGACCTGCCACTGCAGTGTCTGCGTGCAGTCTCTACTGCCATGTCAACCAGACAAGTGCACCCACTTTCCAGGCCCTAACCTTCCATTTTATTACATGTGAGTCACCCCTAAATGCTGTATAAATATTGGGGCCCTGACCCCAGAACTTCAGAATACTTCTGGACTCAAGAGGAACCTCTGCCAAGGAGAAGAGCTGGGAAAATTGAAGGAGAAGTACTGCCCCTTTGTTGTGTGCTGTCTGAGGTTGGCCTGCAGTGGCTGTTTCTGCCAAGGAGAGGACAAAGACGTTGCTGTGTGTGCTTTATCCTGCTTGAAGAAGATCTCCAAGGGCTTGAAGTAGAGCTTGACTCCCGTTCTGAAGTCTCAGGGACACAAAGACTTCATCCCCTCTGTCTTCCTGCATCTGGAGCTGCTGTTTCAGCTGCCACAGAGGGACATTGCAACACCGATGCCAACGAGCGATGCCGTGATCAGCCATGAAGCAATGGGCACCGCTCGTGAAGGGCACGTGCACCGCCCCAATTTGCACCACAGTCCCAACACCTGCCACCGCCGCACCATATCGTCTCAGACGCCATCACCAAGGCCACTGCTTGCACTGGAGCGAAGGGCACCGCATGCGATGCTCACGACGCACCACCCTGTCTCACACTGCAACCCCGACCTCATCGATGCTGGTGCTTCATCATCGCTGAGCCGATACTGGACGTGCGTGACTTCCTGAATCCATTGACAGAGCACTGTCGTACGGTACCGGCGCCTCGCCGCCACCGCGACATCACCCCCCGGCAACTGTAAGGAACCGATGCCTCACCTCACCGACAACAGTAAGGAACCGAGGCCTCACCTCCCCTGTATCTCAGTAAGGAACTGAGGCCTCACCTCCCCTGGGGTCAAAAAGAACCGATGCATAACCTCCGCTGTGGTCATAAGCAACGGGCGCCGCATCACCTCCCTGACGTCGTGCACCGTCTTTGCTTTCAATGTTTGCCAAGATGCTGTTCTTTGGGGGTCTGTGTGACTCTGCGCCTGATACCGCGCACCTCCCGGTCGACGTCGTACTTTGGATTTTCATCTGTCATGACGTCGTAATAGCTCCAGGTGGAGTTATTTGATGCTACAAGCTTTATTTGTGTGAATAACCTATTTTTGAGGATATCTTGGTATATGTATTGTGGATTTTTGTCGTTTTGGTCTTGTTTGGTTTAGATAAAGATTACTTATTTTTCTAAACTGGTGTGGTGTCCATTTGTAGTGTTTTCACTGTATTACTGTATGTGTGCACAAATGCTTTACACACTGCCTCCAAGATAAGCCTGTCTGCTCGTGTCAAGCTACCAAGAGGGTGAGCAGGGGATGTCTAAGGGAGTAACTCTCTTACCCTGACTAGAAGCAAGGGTCCCTACTTGGTCAAAGGTGCAAACCATTGCCAACTAGAGACCCCAATTTCTAACAAACACCATAAGGAATGTTGTGCCCCTCTGAATATTGCCAGCCAAGACACCATGTGAACAGTGACAATCATGCCCCCTTGTTATACTTTTCCATAGAAACGCACTAGAATATCAAGTCAAAGAAAGACCTCCCCAAGAAAACTGTATCACAGAATATTGTCACTTAGAATGCATTTATTGTAGAAAAATAACTGTAAACACTATCATCACATTACTTGCAACATAGACCACAACCTTAATAATACCTGAAAATGTGCAGTCTTCTTATGAAGGCTGGAATATTCCTGAGGGTGTTCTAGAAAGTGTTGTTTGAAATGCTGCATGCTCTCATTCTCTGTGGTTGGTCTTATAAATGTGTCAGTATCTGAAAGGATGTGCACCATCGGAGGTTGATGCTCTAATGTTCTTTGTTGTGATTGAAGCATGCACTATTTCGCGTCACTCTACAAGTTACCTCATATAAACTTAACAGAGACTTCCCTAGTGGGATTGTTCCACACTAGTGAGGGAAACATGGTAGTAATCTAACTTTCATGATGTGCTAGAGAAACAAGCTCAATACGGAGTACATTCGGAAGATTACAAATAAATTTAGTGGTCCCAGATTCTTGCTCACCGGGCCTCATTTACAAGCCCATTGCTCCACGGGTGCGTCACTTTTTTAGACACGCCGGAGTTGCAGAGTGCCCGTCCATATTTACAAGGCCATGTAAAGTCAGCCTGCGTGACTTTTCATGGCCTTGTAAATATGGGCACCTTTCCTGCATTACTCAACGTGAAAGGGGCATTCCATTGATGTTGCTCTGGGTGTTTCCACGCAACATCCATGGACCCTGATACATTCATAGATTTACAAAGCCTCATAAAACTAGGAATGCGTCAGAATCCTACACCTCTCCATTGGATGCGTAGGAGTGGGGCAACAAGGAGAAATACTTTTATTTCTTCTCGTTATTTGCTCTTTCTATGTGTGCTGCATCCTGCAGCACACACAGAAGGAGCAAAGTGCCATTAATGATTGTTTTTCTGCAGGAATGTGTCCCTTCTTGCACAACAAAGCAGGCACCCTTGCACCATGCTGCAAGGGTGTCTGCATTGGCGCACGGCTGCTGTTTGTGTGCTGGCATAGGGGAGAAGAACAGGAATTACCCGTATCTTGTAGATTTGGCGCATTCCTGCCTTTTTATTTTGACACACGGCTACGCAGCAGGAAGGCTTGCTGTGCGGCTGAGCGTCAAAATATAGTAAATGAGGCGCACCCTGTTTAATGTTCCCCTACCCTTTTGCAACAAAAAATCAACCTACCACACTCCCTTTTGGCCTAAACCGGGCTTATCTACGCATGTGTCACCCCTTAAGTATGCACAAATACCTATCACACTTCTTTTATCTCATTTCTTTTTCTTTTATTCTGACGTGTATGTATATACCGATGTTCAATTTTGAATGCAAAGGCCAGTACTGTCGAATGTTAAAACAAAAGTGTGATTTAGTCTCTGATTGATTAGAAATCCTGTCATAATGGCTGATGGATATTGTGTGGCAAACTTTCTCGTGCAACTTCAAACAAGACGTATACACAATTCTGAATTGGAAGCACCTTTCCCTGCTGCATGATGGAAACTGAGCTTGAAGTAATTTCTCTTGCACATTTAAGATTCTGAGCAAGAAGTTTCTTTATTTGCTGCACTTTATTCGCTCAGCTTGAAGTTACTTTCTCAGAAACATGAAAAGCCCTGAGCTTAAAAAGCATTACATTGAAGGATCTATGCATGAAGTTACTTTTCCCTATTGCACGGTAAGCCCTGAGCTTGAATTAACTCAGGGAGATTTTAGATTCAGAACTTGATGTAACTGGCTCTTGTAAATGTAGGGCTGTACTAAATTGTTCCCAAATTGGAATTTGGTCCTCATGAGAATGGTGGGCATGCCTGCTGTCCAGCATAATATATTTGTGTGTGTCATTTTTTGGCCATGAGTGCTGCTGGGTGTTCGAACAATCACATTCCTAGAAAGAGTATTTTACACTTCCTTTGACATAATTGCCTCCCCCGCCCCCCCACACCCACCCTTTGTATTTCCTCTCGGGCTGCCATTTTAATCTTCTTTTAACATGTTGTGTGGGATTCCTGTATCATTCCTCCTTAGTATTCTCAAACAACTCCATCAACCTGTGGTGAAAATGTTAACCTCATCAAAACCAAATCAAGCACCACATATGGATTTCATTTAAAACAACAGTACCTTCTTCAAAAGATGTATTTATTACTCAATCTATCTATCAGGGTTTGTAAAGTGCCCTACTTACATGTTAGGGTCTCAAGGCGCTGGGGTGGGGGGAGTTTGTGCAGCTCCGTTGGGGTCATTCGAAGAGCCAGGTCTTGAGGTCTTTCCTGAATTGGTGCAGTGTCTTGCTTCGCCGGAGGTGGAGGGGAAGCTCGTTCCTTGTCTTGGCTGCAAGGTAGGAGAAGGACCTTCCACCAGCTCTGTTCCTGTAGAAACGTGGGACGGTGGTTAGGGAGAGGTTGGCTGAGCGGAGGTTTCTCTTGGGGGCATGGAAGGAGAGGCGGTTGTTGGGGTATTGTGGTCCGATGTAGTGGAGGGCCTTGTAGGCGTGCGTGAGCAGCTTGAAAGTTATTCTTCTTTCAACGGAGAGCCAGTGGAGGTTGCAGAGGAGTTGGGTGATGTGGTTGTGCCTTGGGATATCGAGGATTAGTCTGGCTGCCGCGTTCTGGATGGCCTGGAGTTTGCTGAGGAGTTTTTTGTTGATTCCGGCGTAGAGGGCGTTGCCGTAGTCCAGTCTGCTGGTGATGAGGGCGTGGGTGACCGTTTTCCTGAAGTCGTAGGGTATCCATTTGAATGTTTTTCTTAGTATGCGGAGGGTGTTGAAGCATGCGGAAGAGACAGCGTTGATCTGACGATTCATAGTGAGCGATGAGTCCAGTATGATGCCGAGGTTACGTGCATGGTGGGTGGATTTTTCGAGGGCGGGGGGCCACCAGGTGTCGACCCATGAGGAGGGGGTGGAGCCGAGGATGAGGACTTCTGTTTTCTCTGAGTTGAGTTTCAGGCAGCTGTTCTTCATCCAGGTTGTGATGGCTTTCATCCCTTCTTGGAAGTTGTGCCTGGTGATGTCGGGGTCCTTGGTGAGGGAGAGGATGAGTTGGGTATCATCGGCGTAGGAGAAGATGTTGAGCCCATGGTTTCTGACGATGATTCCGAGGAGGGGCCATGTAGACGTTGAAGAGGGTGGGACTGAGGGAGGATCCTTGGGGTACTCCGTATCTGGTCTTGGTCGGTTCTGAAAGGAAGGGCGGGAGTTTTATTCTCTGTCTTCTGCCGGTGAGGAATGAAAGTATCCAATCTAGGGCCTTTCCTTGGATGCTGGCGTCATGGAGTCTGGTGGCTAGTGTGTGGTGGGAGACGGTGTCGAAGGCTGCTGAGAGGTCCAGGAGGATGAGGGCTGCAGTTTGGCCTTTGTTGAGGAGGGCACGGATGTTGTCTGTGGCGGGAGGAGGGCAGTCTCGGTGCTGTGGTGGCTGGGGAACCTGGATTGGGAGGTGTCTAGGATGTTGTTGACTTCTATGAAGTGTGCCAGCTTGGTGTTGACGGCCTTTTCAATGACCATGGCTGCGAAAGGAAGCAGCGAGATGGGCCTCAAATTCTTGAGGTCCGTTGGGTCCGTGGAGGGCTTTTTTAGGAGGGGGTTGACTTCGGCACGCTTCCAGTTGTCGGGGAATGTGGTGGTCTTCAGGGAGCAGTTGATGGTTCAATGTAGCTCGGGTGTGATGGCTGTGGTGGCCCTGTGCAAGATGTGTGGCGGGCAGGGGTCTGAAGGTGCTCCAGAGTGGATGCTCTTCATGGTCTTTAGGGTGTCTTCTGTCGTGAGTGCGGCCCGCGTAAGTAGGGTCTGTTGGGTGGCATCACTGGGGGCGGAGGTTGGGGTAGTGCAGAGGTCTTGGTTGTCGAATTTGTCATAGAGTGTCTTGATCTTGAGGTGAAAGAAGGAGCTGAGTCTGTTGCAGAGGTATTGGGAGGGAGGGACGTCTGTTGTTTTGCTGTTTCGTTTGGAAAATTCTTGTATGATGGAGAAGAGTTCCTTTGAGTTGTGGGCATTGGAGAGGATTCTGTCTTGGAGGAAATTCTTCTTTGTTGATTTGATGAGTTGGTGGTGTTTTGTAGGCGGTGCGTGTTTCCAGAGTTTTGCTGTTTCTCCACGTCTTTTCCAGCCATCTGCAGGAGCGCTTGGATTCTTGGACTGCTGCGGTGAACCAGTTTGCTTTCTTGTTGTGTCGTTTTGTGCTCTTCTGGAGGGGGGTGAGTGTGTTGTGTTGGCACAGTTGGCGATTCATCGGTGGAGGTTGCTTGCAGCGGTGTTGGCATCTGTAGTAGTTGGGGGTGGAGTGCAGGTGAGGGCGGAGGTGAGGTGTTCTTCGGAGACTTTGTTCCAGATTCTGCGTGGGGGGGCAGTGCGCATGCTTGTGAGTGGTGAGTTTTCTAAAGGAGAAATGGATGCAGTGGTGGTCTGTTCCATTGTTTGGCTGAAGAAGATGCTGTTTCCTTCTGCGAAGACGGGGTCGAGTGTGTGTCCTGCCGTGTGAGTGGGGGCGGCGACAAGTTGCTTCAGTCCTATGTTGGTGATGTTCCCTAGGAGGGCGGTAGTATTAGGGTCATCGTGGTTCTCTAGGTGGAAGTTTAGGTCTCCGAGTAGAATGTAGTCTGGGGAGGCAAGGGCGTGGGGAGCGATGAGGTCGGCGATGGCGTTGGTGAACGGGGTGCGGGGTCAGGGCGGTCTGTAGATGAGGGTTCTGCAGAGTGTCGTTCTGGGGTTGGTCTGGATATGGAAGTGGATGTGCTCCATGGGGGGCGAGGCGTCATCCGAGTTGGTTGTTGTCGTGCGGAGGGAGCTTTGGTGGATGATGGAGAGGCCTCCTCCTGGGAGGGTGAGACGGTCTTTCCTCAGGATCTTGTATCCGTCAGGGATGGCGGTTGCGATGCCGGGTCCAGAGCTGGCGTTGGTCCAGGTTTCTGTGAGGAAGGCGACATCGGGCATGTGAGTGTTAAGGAGGTCCCAGATTTCTGTGGCATGTCTGTGCAGGAAGCGCACGTTGAGGAGGATGCAGTTCAGTGGTTTGTGTGCGCTGGCGTCCAGTGGGCTGGGGGTTGCTGTTGGCGTCCGGAGGTGGGTGAAGGTGCGGCTGTAGTGTCGGCAGGTAGTTCGGGCCTTGGGAGTTGCTCAGAGTCGAGAGCTGCCAGTTGTTGTTGTGTCTGGGGTTGAGTGCGTGAAGAGTGGTTGGGTCATAGCGGTGATGGGTCGGGGGACCAGGGTACCTGGCACTGGTCGCGGTCGTGTCACAGTCAAGAGACCAGAGGACACAGAACAGAGCGGAGTAGCAGAAGGGCAGGGTGCTCTTCCACTAGACCCCCACCGATGAGACACAGGCAGGAGCCTGCGGGTGGAGGAGGGCCTCGAACACCTACCTGGCAAGAAGCTTGGGCTCAAGGCCAGTCCCTTAACAGTGGGGCTGCGCAGGGGGACAGCAGTGACACTGACTAACAATACCTCTGGAAAAAAATATTTTCATGAGTGGTATTTAGTCAACTATGTCTTCTGGGACTTTGAGGTTCACATCTTTTATCCAAGACTGCGTATCCTTTTCTCATTATACATGTATTAAGTCACACACGTGATAATGCCAGATAGCAGCTGTATCTTTGATTCATTATTACAGCAACCTGCAGTTTAGTCCATGAAACAGAAGTGATTCATTATTATGGCAACTTGCAGTTTAGTCCATGAAACAGAAGGGACCCCCCCCCAAAAAATAACTTCAGGTTCGGGAAAAGACAACAATGGTAATAGTAACACTTCCCGCTTAACCTATATGCATTTATCAATGGACTTGAATCCCATGTGGAGAGAGCCAGAGAAAACCTTTACGTGCTCATTTAAGTTAACATGATTTATTTAATATACATTTTTTACTTACTACAACAAGACCTTTGTATTCATTTCATCAAAAATATACATATACATTTAAAACATGTACATGAATTAACAACACTATTGCAATCATCAGAAGGAGGATCCTACATTTACAATGGATAACATTCAGAATTCTGCATGGAACTAAGACCAGGTGGTTGATATTTGCAGGTCATGAGTGACACATTATCCAGGCCTGGCTTTTAATCAACAGCACTTTGTATACTGGACTATTAGGTGTGCACTTGGAATCAGACAAATAGAAATATGAGCACATAAATAAAAGGTACTTTTGGCTACAAGGCCATTTCTGGATGAGGATGTTACACATGACTTGAAGACTACTCGGCTAAGAAAGCAATATGCCTTTTCAGCGGGTACTGGTCATAAGTGTCGAGAAACAAGACCCAAAGCACAAGGCCTTTGGATAGGAACAATTAAGTTCTTCTGTAAGTCCATTGTGGTTATTAAACACCACCTGTAAGAAATTGCATTAAGGCATACATACCTTCGGTCTCGGAGAATAGCCTCCTCTCAGTCTCAGGCGTGCCTGTCTCAATCCTTCTTATCGAAAAATCTGCAATTGGCTGATTCCTCATTTCATAGATCACACTTCTCCCCTTTAAAACCCTAGCCCTGTAATCTAATACTACCTAATCTCCACCAGCATTTCTATCTCTCCAAACGTTCACCTGAAACCACATAGCTCCCACTAATGACTACATCTACCTGGTATTATTATATCAAAAAGTAACTGGACTAAACACATGCAATTTTTCCTGCGAGCACATGAATAATTGCAATAACCAACAATAACCACTAGATTGACCACAAACTTTGGATTCCGGAGTTTTGTGCTACTCACTGTAAAGTGCTTCAACGCCTGGTCAGGGGTAGTGAGCACTATTTAAATCCAATGGCAATTACAAATGTTGGGTATTTTATTTTTCTGGTGACCACCTTGGGTGGCTGCCATACTGTGGGCTCTACTTGTGATGTTTTCAGGGATGACTCTATGTCAAAGGAGCAGCACATGTATTGACTATGGGTAAACATTGCTCTGTTGGCCTTCCGTACCATGAACATCTCTGAAGCAGTTCCTGCTGCTGAAGTTCTTGTTTGTGGACCTGCACATTGCTGCAAAAAGCTCTGGTGCGGGAATTCCATGCCACCCCCAGAGGTCAAACAGTTGTTCATAATGTTCTGCTAAACACAATTGTTCCACAATGGAGGGGATCACAAATTCTGTTCAAAGTGCAGCCAGCCAGGCAGAGAAACATGTTCTGATGTCACTCAGAGAGGCCTACTTATGACTAGAGAGAGTTTTAGACACATACTCTCACAAAGCTCCCGAGCCGTTGGTCATGGGTCAACGGGCATGATACTGCTGCAATTGTTCATGTTCCTGAGATAAAAGCTCTGATTCGGTAATATAGGTGCACACAAGTCTTTAAGTGTGGGTCACCACCCTTTGTTCGCCTGCCTTTTGCAAAAGGTGTTTTTACCCCGGGGGACAATTCTCTTCTGTAACTTGTCTGTCCTCTGATCAGAAAAGATCCTTGATATCTGGAAGCTGGTCAGCCTAGTCTTCAGAGGCCTCTAGCTCTCATTTTACTGGGACGCTTGCAGGTGGGTGGGCAGTTTGAAGGGTAATATAGGCATTGTGATCCAAAAAGAAAGCTTTGCATATCGAAAAATGATTTGGTAACTTCCTGTCCACACTCTAGTTCTTTCATGTCAAGTTCTCTCAGGCATGAAATTTGTTTGAGGTTTTGGCTCCATATACTGATTACCTGTATGTGGTTGGAGAACTGTGGTGGGAACCACACTTCCTAATTAGGACGGGGCAATTTTTGAATTTCAAAGTCTCTGATCAGTTAGGAAAATGGGCATTTTTGCTGTCATCTTCCTTGCCAAACTAATGAGAGACAGCTTGGCGGAAATCTTGAGGCATATTTACTAGCACTGTTGTGTCACTCTTGCACCACGCAACATGGTTCAAGAGCAACACAACTCAAAAATGAGATTTATGAAGCCACGCAAGGCCACCTTGCGTGGCCCAGTGTGGCTTCATAAATCTCGAGTAACGTAACGCAGTGCAAATTGCTGCGTTGTCTTACTCTGCGCCAGGGAGACATTCCATGGGTGTTCCCTCGCAACATCCATGGATTTTGATGCATTCCCAGATTTACCAGAAGTTGTAGACCTGGGAATCTGCCAAAAACCTACGCCTCCCCAGGTAAGGCATAACGAGGAGAAATATGTTTATTTCTCCTCATTTATTCTGCAGCACACATACAAAGAGGAAAATGCCTCACAATGCAGGGCACCCTTGTACCATGGTGCACTCATTAATCAGTCAGTGCATTTTATGTCCGCTCAGCATTTATATTATTTATCCACATGTAAAAACACAGACAGACCCATATTGAATGTACAGTAGCAGTAGATCTGGATTGCTCACTTATTTGAACCTGTGTTACATTTAGTTGGTAATAATTAAGCTGATGTGTGTGACACCTTCATCAAGTTTTGACATCGTAGTCAGCAGCTCTTAAAACAAGCATTGGCAAAGGCTTTTTGACATATCGGTTTTGCCAGTGTTTTTCACAGATGCTGTGCGGCAGCGGCAAAAAGAAAAAAATCATGATGACGCAAACGTTTGCATGCTAGGGTGACCACCTGGCATGGAGGCAAATTCAGGATGGGACTGTAAAAAAATTCAGGACAAAGGGTCAAAATTCAGGACTAAAATTTAGGGCAAAAGCAGGAGCGGCCACACCCTAATAGTTTATCAAGCATTTATTTTCTGTTTTTTATATTGCAGGATGTATTCACTGTGCTGTGTATAAGATTACCTCTAGATATTCTACATTCAGATGGCACATTATGTCCTTGTTCAATAGTAAATTGATGCCCTTGAGTACGGTGTCAAGGGCATCACTGCTACTCAAATATACCCAATCTTTCTTGGTGAGAAAGCAACAGCAACATTTCAATTATGTTTCTAAAAATGTAAATACGCATGGCAGACAGTTTGAGAAACATTAAGGTAAGTGACTTTTTCACCTTCTGCTAGTTTAGGCAAGTTGAACAAACACATCTGGCTCACCTGACCCTCCGCTAGACGTCAAACCTACAAAAATTAATGAAGCAGAGAAGATGGTGTTCGTGACAGTCTCACACTAAATGTCAGTATGTGAGGTACCCACAACATGTCTGTAATCTCACAACACCAAGAAGGCCCAACTGCTGTATTATAGTGTGTATCAGAGACTCTATATTTTACTCGGAACTGGAAGCCCGACACCAGACAGAGAATTCAAGAACAGGATGAATTCAAGATCAGATGGGAGATACGCAGCAACTGATTCAACGGGTCATTGCTAAGAACCGGACAAATAAGAAATTGAAGAACAATACAGGACAATTCCTGAAATCAGATAGGCCCTCCATGAGTCCTGGTAAGTGTTGTGTACCTGGAGAGTAGTCTCAGCAGAGAGGCCAGAAACAAAAGAGGCACTGTCAAGTGGTTGAATAAGCAGCACACTCCAACCTTGGCAAACTCTGCCAGTGCAATGGTCCATTGGTAGTGCTTTTGGTGGGTGGGTTGCAGCCGGCCTCTTGGAATGTTTTGCCCTGGACAATTGCCCACTCTGTCCATGTCTTAAAATGGCTCTGCAGTTGGGTCAAGTCTGAATCACTGGTCTGGCTCATCCCTAAGTGCCACAGAGCATGCAGAACCTTCAAAAATATTTGGGACACAAATTACACAACAAACAAAATATAAGAACAGGATAAAGACATTAAAATGCAAAAAATGTTTCTTTAATGCATGGAAGTGTTTCAAATTAGTATATCTAATAGAGACATCTAGCCGCAGATTCCTTACCTTTGAATTTTGCAGGTGTCAGTCTGGATCGGGAAGATTTTTCTTCGAGTAATACTCCTGTGTGCCGGTAGGTGGCGTTGATCGACTCCACGTGATGTCATCGGCGTTGTCTGAGCTGTAGTGAAATCCACGTCACCAATATATTGGCACCACCTCGGGGTCCTGACGTCAGTTCTTTTCTTTCTACGCCAGCCAGCGCAGATTCATGAAGAGAGCTACCGTCTGTCACTTTTTGACAGGTTTTTTTGACGTTTTGTCAAGCCCTTTTTTGGTGTGAAGGTTTTTCCTCATATAACAGAGGACTTCTGGGTTCAAACCATGCAGTGCCTGTCACCGCGACATGTCGGTGATGGATCGCGATGGTTTGTCTCGGGTGCCTGGAGCGCGACCACAACTCAAAGTCGTGCTCCAACTGCCGGGCCATGGCTCCGAAAGCTTTGAGGGAGCCATCCCTAAAGCTGCTTGTGGCCCAGTGTTCGGCACCATGTCATTCTCCTCGGAGGTCTCGAAGAGGCAGGTCTTGGCACTGCTCTGGGAGTCCTAAGTTTTCGTCCTCCGAAAGTCATCGAGTCGGTCAGGTAAGAACCACAAAAAACAAAAGATATCGAAGCGTGCTTTGACTTCTCACCATCCGGCGGCCGATGTGGTTGAGGAGTCTCGGCGTTCTAGGCCTTGTTCTTCTGAACCTGTGCCTGGGTCGGCTCTGCACTTCACCGCCTTCCCGGGAGCAGGAGCAACCGCCGCCCTGCTCAAAGAATATTATGATGCCATGTGTCTCATATTTGGGTGGCCTGACCCTACTGGCACTGGGCTTGGCCGTACTTTGTAGAGTTCTGCATAGCGGAAATCAGCAAAGTGACCAAAAAACTACGCTGAGCTACGCGGAGTTCCGCCATCAGCAGAGTACATTGGGTCTCTCCGTTCGTGCTGATTTTTAGCACCAGCTGTTTGTCCCACGCTGGAAAACCAGTGCCAATGGCACCATGCACAGCTTCCTCAACACAAATAGAAGGTTTCTCAATGTGAGCGATCGCAGCCCGCATTGAGAAATCTCACTGGGAGGTGGTCTGGAGTAAGATTTTCCTTGCTCGTGCTTGCCAATTTAACGCTGGTGAGCGTGAACAAAGAAAAAACTCCGCTCTGCGTTTTTCGGGCCTCCGCGTGCTATGCAGAGCACAGAGTGGGAAAAACTACACAACTTGGTGAGCAGGGCAGAATTTCACACCCAGGCCTAACTGCCATGCCTTCAGGCCCTGGAGGCTTAGAGGGGGCTCCATTGGATTCCGCATCAGTGGCTCCAGCCCCGGCTCTGATGACCCCCCCAGGGATCCGGTGATGTATCCAGATCAATGTTGCTCGTACCATTGTGATCTTCCCCGGCCCGACACCTAGACTCCTGACACCGCTGGCGCCCACCGGTGGCGCCATCCTCTTTCACATCCCCGACTACCCGAAGTCAGATCGTCACCTACTGATGCTGATATCGGTGTTCACAGAACTCTTAGGTTCTAGAACAGTTCCTCAGCCTTATTCTGAAGGGCTAGGAATGCCGGAAGATTGGGAGGGGTCGCTGGACCCTTTACAAGACCAGCCTTATTATGACATGGACTGGTACAAGGAATTGGGTGAGGCCAGTGGACTGGATACCGGAAGATTGGGAGGGGTCGCTGGACCCTTTACAAGACCAGCCTTATTATGACATGGACTGGTACAAGGAATTGGGTGAGGCTAGTGGACTGGATACCTCTCCAGATTCTGGCCTGGTTTCTCCCCTGCCGTGGCTACGGAGGAGGGAGCATCATACGCTATGGTGGTGCAAAGGGTAGCTGAGGTCTTGGACCTTCAGCTCCCTTACGTGGCAGTCAAGATGAATATTTTGACAGAGGTCCTGCAGCCAGGTGCTTCCCCCTCTGAATCCTTACTGCCCTTCAACAAGGCTTTTACTGAGGGGCTCCTGTGAATAGGATAAACACCGTCCGCCATTCCCCTTCTCCGGGCAACCTAAATTTCCTCACCAACCAAACCTTCCCCCCTACGGTTTGGCGGTCCAAGCCTCTACCTCTCACAGCGCATTCCTTTCTGAAGCTCCGTATAGGAAATCCATGAGGCTGGGCAGTTGGGGCAAGAAAATGTTTTCTTACACCAGCGTTGCATTACAGTCGGTGAACACCGCATGCTTATTGGGCCGCTAGTCCCTCTCCATGTGGGAAATGGTTGCGCAAGTGCACCACAGGTCCCAGCGGAGCCTCTGGCCATCTTCTCACAAGCAGTCTCAGACGGGAGAGATGCGGCAAAGTTTGCCATTCGTTGTGGGCTCGACACGACTGACTCACTGGGCAGAGCAATTTCGTCAACTGTGGCTGTTTGACACCATGCCTGGTTGAGAACTTCTGGCTTTTCAGGGGATGTTTAGGCTTTTCTCATGGACATGCCATTTGATGGCACTCGTCTCTTCTGAGACAAGGCAGGCATGGCACTGGAGTGCTTTAAGGACTCACGGGCCACGGCCAAGTCCTTGGGCCTCTCAATGGCCACACATCCCTCATTTCCCTTTCACCCCTTTCGTGGCTATGGAAGGGGCTTTCAGCCGCGCCAGCCATACACAAACCACAAGTCTGCACCAGTTCAGCAACCTCTGTGCAGCTGAGGGCGTGGCTCATTCCAGCCCTGTGGGTCGGGTGCCAGGGTTCAGGTCAGACCCCCACCACCCCTGCAGCCTCCAAACCTTCCTAGTCCGTCCCTTCCAGATCATAGGCGGTCTGATGGTGGCAGAATCAGCGATCACCTCCACCACTGGCGGATCATTACTTGGGACAGTTGGGTTCTCCAGATAGTCCAAAGGGGCTACTCCCTCCCCTTAGAGACTACCCGTCCCCTTCAAGACTACCCCCCCTCCATGCCTCCAATTTACGACCGGCTGAAGGATGATCACTTGACTTTCCTTCAGGAGGAAGTCATGACTCTCTTGGCCAAGGAAGCCATAGAGAGGTTTCTGGTGCCAGTAGTGGGCTGTGGTTGTTATTCCTTCTACTTTCTGATCCCCAAAAAGGACAAGGGTCTTCGCCCTATCCTAGATCTGTGACACCTCAACTACTTCCTCACAAAGGAAAAGTTCAAGATGCTGTCTCTGGCTCAGGTCTTGTCTGCCCTGAACCAGGAGACTGGATGGTAGCGTTGGACTTGCAGGAAGCCTATATTCACATTCTCGTCCTGCCTTTCCTGCAGTTTACGGTAGTCCATGAGCACTTTCAGATCACTGTGCTCCTCTTTGGCCTTACCAGTGCCCCTCAGGTGTTCACCAAGGGGATGGTGGTGGTCGCAGCAAATCTGCACAGATCAGGGGTTCCAGTCTTCCCCTATCTCAATGACAGGCTGTTCAAGGCGGGCTCACCCCAGGCTGTCATTTCCCACATCCAGACTATGGTAAAATGCATGCATTCGCTGGGGTTTACTATCAACATGCAGAAAACCCCACCTGACTCCCTCTCAGACACTCACTTTCATCAGAGCTGTTCTGGCCACAGTGCAGTTTCGAGCTTATCCTTCTGAGCGATGAGTACAGGATATTCAGGCTATGATGCCGATGTTTCAGCCTCTATCCTGGATTTCAGTGAGAATGACTGTGAGGCTGCTGGGCCTCATGGCCTCCTACATCCTGCTAGTGACACATGCCAGATGGCAAATGTGGGCTCTGCAGTGGGACTTGAATTTCTAGTGGACACAGCAT
This sequence comes from Calotriton arnoldi, assembly GCA_963921515.1. Classification (NCBI taxonomy): domain Eukaryota; kingdom Metazoa; phylum Chordata; class Amphibia; order Caudata; family Salamandridae; genus Calotriton; species Calotriton arnoldi. The sequence goes on from CAWUFW010013102.1 coordinate 311,526, forward strand.
CAGGGGAATCTCTCTAACATGGTCCAGACCTCAGAGGGAACGGCACAGGACCTGCAGTGGTGGCTGACCAACCACAATTGAGTCAGAGGCAGACACCTCTTCCTTCACCAACCAGACCACACAGTAGTGACAGATGTGCCAGACCTGGGATGGGGCAGCCATCTGGGAGAGGTGGAGATCAGAGGACTCTGGTCTCTGGCGGAATCCTGACTCCAAGCGATACGCTTGGAATTGAAAGCCTTTCTTCCTTCAATCAAGGGAAAGCTGGTTCAAGTGTCAGGAGGCCCTGCGTCTCTGGACATGACTGGAACAGCAGGGCATATCCCTAGTGGTTTAACACCTGGCAGGTTCTCTGAACATCAGGGTGGACTAACTCAGCCATTGATGCCTAGAGGATCACGAATGGCGTCTCCATTCAGAGGTGGTGCAAGGTCTCTTTCAACAGTGGGGAGAGCCTTGGTTAGATCTGTTTGCCTCTGACGAGAATGCACAATGCCAGTTGTTTTGAGTGCTAGAGTTTCCAAGGCAGCTCTCGTTGGTAGACGCTTTTCATCTCGAGTGGAGCTCAGGCCTCGTATACGCCTTTTCAACCATACTACTCCTGTCCAGAGTGCTCAAGAAGATCAGGAAAGACCGGGCCCAGGTCATTCTTGTGGCTCTGTACTGGGCACGGAGAGCCTGGTATCCTGAGCTTTTCCAATTGAGCATTGATCCTCTGATCAGTCTGCCCCGTCGGGAGGATCTTCTGTCACAGCAGCAGGGGAGAGTCCTCCACCCAAACCTGTCAACTTCTTGTGTGGAGATTGAGTGGCAGCAGTTGATAGCATTCGACTTTCCTCTCGAGGTTTGCAATGTTGTTTTGACGGCCATGCGGCCCTCCACCATGACCGTGTATGCCTGCCGGTGGAACAAATTTGTAAGATATTGCACAGAAAGGTCTATTGAGCCTCTTTTTGCTTTCCTCTCTCAAGTTTAACTTTTTATTTTGATCCTTGCCCAGCAGGGCTCTGCACTGGGAACTCTCAAAGGGTACATTTCAGCCATGTCTGCCTTCCTGAGGCTGCCAGACCAACCCTCATTATTTAAATCTCCCATTGTTAATACCTTCCTCAAAGGCCTTGTACATATGATCCCACCTTCCCCTTCTATTATGCCTCAGTGGGACCTTAATTTGGTTCTCACCTTCCTGTTGTGTGCTCCATTTGAACCTCTGCACAACTGAATTCTCCAGCTGCTTACCATCAAAACAGCCTTTTTAGTGGCAATCACATCTGCCAGGAGGGTGAGCGAACTGCAGGCTTTGTCGTCCAGGCCTCCTTACCTGACAATATTTGCTGACAAATTGGTGCTTCACACTAGGGCCTCTTTCCTACCAGAAGTGGTAACACCATTCCATGTGGGGCAATTTGTTACCTTGCCCACTTTATACACTCCTCCCAACCCCTCTAAAGAAGAGGAGCAACTCCACCATCTGGACCCAAAAAGAGCACTGTCATTCTACCTTGACCGCACTATAGAGTTCCAGGTGGATGAGCAACTCTTTGTCGGGTACATGGGCACGAAGAAAGGTCGTGCTGTGCAGAAAAGGACTATCTTGTGATGGGTCATCCTCTGCATCAAAATTTGCTACGCTCTGGCCAAAAAGTAGCCTCCTGAAGGCTTAAGGGCTCATTCCAGCAGAGCTAAGTTGCTACCTCCGCGTTGCAACGTGGAGTTCCAGTCCTCGACATTTGTCAGGCAGCAACGTGGGCATCCCTGCACACATTTAAAAAGCACTGCTGCCTGGACAGTCAAGTCCAAAGGGATGGTCTTTTTGGCCACTTTGTCCTGCAGGACTTCTTAGTCTAAACTTGTTCACAGTCCCGCCTATGGGGATGGTATTGCTTGGGTATCTATTCAAAGGTATGAAATCTGCAGCTGGATGTCTCTATCAGATGGACAAGTTACTTACCTTTAGTAACGCCTTATCTGGTAGAGACATGATCTAGCTGGCTGCAGATTCTTACCGACCTACTCATCCGAAACACACCAATGTCAGTGCACTTCATGGCTCCGTGCTTCTGACATGTAAAGTCGTGTAATGTATCTGACATCAGCGCACCAAGGTGGTGCCTATATAGGTGACATGGACGTCACAATGGCGCAGATGGCACTGATGGCATCATGCAGAGCTGACCAATGCCACCTACCAGCGTGCAAGGGTATTGCTTGCAGAAAAGTCTTCCGGATTCAGTCTGACGCCTGGGGAATTCAAAGGTAAGGAATCTGCAGCTAGATCATGTTTCTGCATAGATAAGGAGTTACCAAAGGTAAGTAACTTGTCCATTAGATCACAACATTGCAAAGGCATTTATTTAAATTGGAAGTTTCTAAACATGAACTTTAAACCATTTATCAACCCTCTCTCCTGACAAAGCCATGAGTGAACAAAGTGTACGAATTGTCAGGTGTCACTGATGTCATGGCCAATATTATTTTCATGGATGGAGTAACATTACTGGCTATTGTAGCATATACAAGTGAGGTTTTTACACATGCTCCATCTTGAACTGAATTACGTGAATGTGCTCTCAAATGTCATTATCAAGTAAACTAGACACATGAAGTAACTTGATTAGACTTAAATCACACAATTTAGTCATGCGGGTAATCCGGGATTTGAACCCAGGTTTCCTGGTCACACATTGTGCAGTTAAGCAACTGACTAGATTACTTTCTTTTTCTCAATCCTCTTTAGCACCGGAGGACAGTGTTTTTGTACAATTCTGTCAGATGAATAGTATACAGTGTTAAGTGACTATAGCTCACAGGTTAACTTGACACAATGTCTAAAACAAAACAACAAAGGTACATAGTGAAGGCGAGGACTGCGGGACAAGATATGCTAATTTCAGTGAATTTCTCAGTGGTCGAAGGCCATTAAAAAAGTATGAATACTGAGATCCTCAGTGCAATGGGGATGTGGTTAGTGAGAGTGGAGGCGGAAGCAAAGGCATAGCTAAAAAGAACAAAATATTCTGTTACTATTATTTGATCTTTCCCCATCAGGTAACTGCATATAAAATAATGCACACTCTAAATGAAAAGTAAATGCAAGTTTAAAAATGTCAGTGGGAAATACACTATTTTATGTTATGAAACCTTTGTTGGTTAATGTGATCACTGCTGATGTATGTGTGTGCAACCAAAAACCCATAGAACTGAATTATGTTTGATTCAGTAGGGAAAAGTGAAGTGTGTTTTTTAGTGCTAAGTGGTACCTGCCCATCACAGAAAGCACTGTGAATGTGTAAGACATTATTTAAAAATTTGCATTACACACAGTATAGGATAGGCTGCCACAAAATGTGGACATAAATTTAGGTTAAAATCAAAAAAGTGTTCCCTAAGTGTACATTTTTGTAATTTGGAGATTGCATCTAGTGCAAATAGTTTTACAACTGCCCATTAAAATCAGGCACTCCACAACTCAGCTTGGAACACCCCATACAAGACCTCTAAAAAAGAATACATCTTTGTCTTCATGAAACTTAAAGGGTCTCCATCAATTAACACCACCTTTACTGGCTCCCAAGCAGCATTTACATTTACAGATTAACCAACAGCACAGATCTACATTTCTTTTCAGGCTGACAGCACCCTGGCAAGAAAGCATGTTTCTTGTTTATGTATCTGTTCCTCACTCTGGATCACAGCTCAGGAGTCCTTCCACTTCAGACAAAGCATTTAAACTGCAAAATAGGTCTTTTAGCACAAAGGCAAAAATTATGGACAAATGCCGTCCGATTAAATCTTCATCACAGACAACAAACAGGGTTAATTCACGGACAGTCCATGAAAATTACAGACGGGTGGTCACCTTATTACATGCACGTGTGCATGTCATGACACTGCTATAGGCCATGTCATTCCATACGTATTGGCAAGCGTGATGACATATGAGTGTGCGTGCATGATGCCATGTACACCGGTGTCAACACACTTGTGAGCTGCGCACCTAATGAATGAAGCAGGAGCAATTTTATTTTACCTACCTTTCCAAGATGCTGGACGCAATTTGAAGCAGTAAATAGAAAAAAATAATATTTACTTGTGCAAAAGTGTTTTTTAAACTGGAGTTGCAAGTGGCCATCGGCAAAAAGAAGATGCTGGGATCTCCAATAGTATTGAAAATAATTGTTTTAAGGACTGTGAGAGAATGGAAGCAACAGAGGAGTGGTTGGGAGAATTAACAAGAAATGGGCCAAGGGAGTAATGGACAAGCATGTGACTGATGAGGAAATAAATAAAAAATAATTTAAAAAGCCGCTATATGGGAAGCAATTGGCTGGGATGGTGAGGAGGGAGCAACAGGGAGCGTGTGGGGAGGGGAAAAGCAACTTATGAGAGCGAGAGCAAGAGAGGGAAGTAATGGAGAGAATTTAATTGGGGAGAGGATGTAGCCTAACGGCTAGGGAGGTCGCTCTCAAATCTGGGAAACCTGGTTCAAGTCTCGGCAATGACGCTCAACATCCTGTGATTCTGGGCAAATCACTTAATCTCCCCGTGCCTAACAAAAATGAATGTGTCCTTATGTAAGCAACTGATGCTCAAGTAAAGCGTTCTGTTACCCGATACCTTTGGGTCAAGTTTGCGCTATATAAAACTCTGGGGAAAAAATAAAAAAGAATGGATGAGCAGGGGGTGGGGGAAGGAGGAGGCAACACGTACCCTGTGAGGGCGCCTATTAAGGGGGCAGAGCAAGGAAATACTTGCACTCACATGAAGTGCTGAATACAAAACATAGGGGCATATTCACAAGGAGCTATCGCACAATTAACGGCACTTTACCGCAGCCTAAGTCGTGATAAATTTACCTCCCCATTAACAGCCCACAGCACCAGTTTACCCGCGATAGCAGCCGCAAAAAACATCCCCACAGAGGACCCCTTGCAAATATCGCTAATGAGATGCAGAGTAGGCGTTCCCGTGACAAAAGTCGAGACAACAGCACACCTCAACATTCACAACGACCAGCCACATCCGCGATAAAAACACAAAACAGGCGGTAAGGCTCGTTAGCACCAGGAAATCTACACCTGCTCTGACCTGGTGTACAGTCCGACGGCAGCCTGCAAACCAAAAGGGAGCACAGCCCAGGGCTACATCGGAAGGGCAACAGATGCCATGGAGCTACCCATCATGCGGCCCGGACACCCAAGAGGGCCACAACACCCACCGCCACCACCCCCAGGACCAACCCTCCCTGTCACCCCCCCCGACCAAAGACATGTCACATCAGCCACACCTAAACATGTACAAAATATTCCGCTTGATGCCGCACAATCACAACTGGTGACATGGATGTGTCGTCACAGAAATGACCAGCACACATTCACTTTCGAAGCAACAAATGAAACTTCATTAAAATGAACAACGAAATGAAATGAAGACACATGGCCGCTCCCCTCTGGACAATACGTAGGTCACAGCCTGTAAGACAAAAATCAAGATGAGAAGGTGTGTCCTGCGCACATCAGAGGACAGAGAGAGAGCGAAGGAGAGAGAGAGGAAGAGTGGGAGGGAGAGAGAGAGGAAGGGAGAGAGAGAAGAGGAGAGAGAGAGGAAGAGAGGGAGAGAGAGAGAGAGTGCCGCCCCTGCGCACCCAGGCCACACTGCTCACCTGCTTCCACCGGTGTGTCTCCAACCACGTGCCGGTATGTAGGGCAGGTCACCAGGTCACACATCTGATTTAGAGCCGTCTGCTGAAACAGAGCCCAGATACATGACTGGCACAGTACACACACTTGCACAAGACAACATCGCCTGCCCGCCCATGCACACCCAGGCCTCAATGCTCACCTTCCGCCACCGGCGCGTAGACAGGAGGTCCCACCACGTGCCGCTGCAAGCCACAAGCCCGGGGCCCGCGGACATGGCACCCTCCACATCATGCAGCCCCGCTCCGCAGGCCACCAGGTCTCACGTTTGGTGCTGGGTCTTGATTACTCCATGGCAGAGGACATACCAGTGCACCGGGCACCATCGCAGGCTGCACACCCGCTCAGCCCAATGGGTGCCACCAACTCTGGGATTCCGGAAGCGACGCCACGTGGCGGTAGGCCTGCGCTGCCCACTAGCTCTGGCCTACACTGCGGTCCAGTAGGGCACACAAAACCTGAGCTGTCCGGACTGCCGGGACGGGGCATCATCGCAGGCTGCACACCCGCTCAGCAGCTCAAGGTGCCACTGACACAGTGCACCCCAAGTCACCGTCCCGTGGCGGGGTGCCTGTGCCGTCCGCAAGGCCCCGGGTGCCACTAACCCTGTGCAACCCCAGTCTGCGCCACGTGGTGGTAGGCCCGTGCTGTCCGCAAGGCCTCGGATGCCACTAACCCTGTGCGCAACAACTCATGGGCCCTACATGAGTGAGAACCGTGGAGCGGCCGTCATCCAGTCACCACCGGAAGAGGGGAATGTGACGTCGTCGGCCCCTTATGTTGGCAGAGTCACATGGCCTGTGACGCCTGTGCCGGATGTGTGTTGTGTGTGTGAAAACCTGCCCTCAGGGAGTGGCTGTGACATGCTGACAACTAGACCAGTGACCTGCACACCACCAGCGAGTACGGCTGCAACGGATAGCAATGATGGCCCCTGCTCGGGCATTAGCGGAGTGGTCTGGCCTGCCGTACGCCCGACCAGCGCAGGGCTTGCAACAATGACTCGTGGGCTCTGGGCGTGGTCCAGTCCATGTCCGGACAAGCAAGTAACAGATGCGTGTGTCCCTGTTGTAGTGTTCACGGAACCCGGTACACAAAATGCAATGTTGCACCCTCTGACTGGCATCCCACAGGATGAACATCATTGACGCAAGGGAAGGCACTGTCCCCACATTCATCCACACATCCATACATGAATGACGTAAGACATTACACAGCAGTGCGTCACTGGATGTTTACTTGCACATCCAGTGCAGTCATGCAGCTGGAGCGGTACAGGGCAATGCCGAGCACACTATACAATATGGGCCCGTGGAGGGCCAGCCAGTGTCCATCCGGGGATGACCTGTACTGCGGAAGAGGAAGGGTACAGTCTGCAGTCTGTCCGCCGTGTCATTGGTCGTCAAACAGGATGTGGCAGTCCATGTCGCTGTGCAAGGTGAGTGCATTGGAGTGTATCAGGGGTCAGTGGTAGGTCTTGAGGCCATGTGCGGCACCAAGCAGAAACAGGCAAGGTGGCGGAAATGGATGCTAGTGCCTGGCCCTCCTGACCACAGTCCCATCCACGTCCTCGTCCCCAGGTGTGTGCCCTGCCCCACCTGTGGGTGTTGCAGTACCGGCTGCGGCACAGTGTGGCAGTGACACATCAGGTGCCGGAGTGGATACGCCTGCCACACTGGGAGGCACTGACACACCAGGGGGTGGAGATGTGGATGGTGTGGGGGCAGCAGCATTCATCATCACCACGCCTTGTGGCAGCAATGCCATGATGAGGACATGCAGGGCACGGTAGATCCCAGCTACATTTCGCTGATGTGCAGTGGCGGCTGCCATCCTTTCCGCCTCCATCCGCACCATGTTCTCCATGAGCCTCCGCATGTGTGCCAGCTCACGGCTGGCATCACTGGGGCCACTCTGAGGTGACAGGTATTCTTCCCTCCACGTCATGACTCCAGAGATGTCAGTCAGGGCTCGCTGGAGTCCATGGGGCGGACATAGACACCCAAGGATGGCGTCCAGTTTGGTAGCCATGAGCTCGAACCTCACCCACACCTGCTCGGCCGTCTCCCTCTGGCCCTCCAGCACACAGCGTTGGAAGGCCATTTGTTGTTCCTGGGGGACTTGGGAGGGTGCTGGGGCTGTGGGTGCCTCCTGCTGGGTGGTTTGGGTGGTGGGTGGGGTCTCATGGATGTAGCTGGGCTGCCCTGATCATGGAGGTGAGTTGCGGATGAGGTCAATGAGGTCTTGGACGGTTTGGGTGTCGATGCTGGTGTTGTCCTCCTCCTCGTCATCAGTGAAGAGTGGCTGTGACTGCTCTGCAGGAGGTGTTGACGATGCCCCTGCGATGGGAGATGGTGTATTACAATGTGTCCACATGTATGTAGCTGCATGGTACAGGTTGACATTCAGACAGCATGGCATTGTACATTGTGACAGTCTGTGGGTCTGGGCGAGGACCCAGAGTGATTGTGGGTGTGCACTGTGCCCTGCTTGCTTGTGCATGTTGCCATCTCCCCCCATCCCCCCAGATCCCCCCAGTACCTGGTGGTCACTCACCCTGTTGCGGTTGTGTTGTGTCCTGTCGAGCAGTGTCCGGTCCCCCGACTCTGGCCACAGTCTCCACACTGATGACTGTCGACACCAGCTTCTCCATGTCATCCAGCTCCAGCTGTGGCGCTGGGCCCCCACCTCCGGTCTGCGTTGCTGCCTTCAGGTTGGCAGAGAGTTTCTCCTTGGTCTTCCGCTTGATGTCATTCCATCGCCTCTTGACCTCGTCCATTGTCCGCTTGTGCTCTCCGACGGCATTCACCTTGTCGACGATGTCCCGCCATATTCCAGTTTTGGTGCCCAATGACACGTTGGAGGTGACGAAGAGTTGTTGATGGTGTTCCATCACCTCCGTGACTATGATCCTGTTCGCCTGCGGACTGAACTTGGTCTTCCTCGTCTTCTTGTTCTTGCCCTTCCCTGTCCCCGAGGTCCCAGGCTGGTCGTCCGGGGTGCTTGTGGGGTTGCGCTCGTCCTCTGCGCCTGCTCCGGCTGCCTCCATGGTGCTTGTGTGTTGGTCAGTTTGTGTGTGGGTGTTTTTTCTACTTTTATGGAGATTTTTGACGCCTGCCAGGTGTGTGTTGCAGGCCTGGCACTGCTTGTCGTTGTTTCCTCATCGCGCTTTGGCCCATCGCGTGTTTTTTTGTGTTGTGGTTTGTGTTTTTATCTCCATTGTGGTGGTTGTATCGCGGACATTGTCCGCGGTTTCGGCAGACTATCGCATGGTACCGTCTTGTTGTGAATTCCACGTTGACACAGGGTTATTTTCCCGTGATAGGCTGCAATATTGAAAGTTGCGTTACGCTACTCTTGCTGTAGTTATCACACGTTCTTGTGAATATACCCCATAGATTCCTGAATGTGAGCAGTGGAAGGACACAAGTCATCCAATCAAAAATAAGATAAAGCAGCTCTGCTCATACACAAGAAAAAGGAATTCCATTGAATAAAAAGCAAGCAAATTAGAGCGACAATAAAGGCAGCCGATTGTACGCAAAGGGCTGGGTTAAAACCTACTGTAAGTTTTGGGAATAGTCCACAAGAGCTCTGTCAACAACAGGTAGCTAAAAGCATTTTATTGAAGCTGGCTGTAGGGGAGACCTCAAAATCAAAACTATATATCGAGGAATGAAACTCTTTAGGGCTACTTTAGTAGTGTATCTATATACTACGATAACAGCTCACCTGCTTTGCCAGGGCATAATGCTGCTCCATGTCAGCAGAGCTTCATAAAGTATTTCTTTCAACTACTTGCAGCGCGTATGTAAATTGCACGTGTCCTAAGTTATGGAGAGCTAATTTTAGAGAACACATTACTTTCAAGTCCCAATGTTTGTCAAAACAAATAAGTAAATAGAAAAGTATGCATATATTTCTTTATTTTCTTCTGACTGATGTTGGAAACCATAAATTAAAACTCTTGTTTTAATAATGTCTTGCCTGTGTTGGGAGGAGTCAGACGGAATGGTTTGATAAGCCCCTGAATCTGTCAAGCAGTATCGGAATGGGAAGGTGGGCAGTCGGGCAGTGGCCGATGGGCCGGTGCCTAAGGGTCACCTGTGGGCCAGTTTTTGTTAGGAGCTCTGTCAACCAGCCCACAGAGCCTTACTGTCTCTTCCCCACCAAGCCATGGAGCTAGCATCATGGGCAGGCAGGCTCAGAGGGGGTGGCTATTGCAACAACGTCACTAGATCAGTGTTCTGGATGCTGCAGACTTTAGCTTGGCCCCCCTGGGGCCGGAGGAGATGCTCAGAAGCAGTGTCCCACTACCCTGCCATGCTGTTAAAGTGAGGCGGGATGTTGAGACTGCAGCAGCCTGGCTGGGGGCAGGTTAAGTGGCCATTGGGTCATTATCACCTCAGCTCCCCTGGAGAAGCAGCAGCTCTGTGCCTTTCTTCACCCTTGCTGTGCCAGGCCATCTCCCTGAGGCTATAGTTGGCTGGGGAAGGGGGAGAGTAAGTGAATCGGCCTCGCTGGGGACCTGCTGTTGGCACTTCGACTCAAGTGTATTTCAGGCCTTGGTGGAGGGGGGAGAGGTGTATGTTTGCAAAGGCCTCGCTGTGAGGCACCTTTCCCAGCAAGAAAAAATTGAGATGATGTAATGTTAGTGTTAGAAATGGGGGTCTCTAGTTGGCAGGTAGGTACCTTTGTCCAAATAGGGACCCTTGCTTCTAGTCAGGGTAAGGGGGATACACTTCTAAAATAACCCCTTTGGTAGCTTGGCACGAGTAGACAGTCTTATCTCAGAGGCAGTGTGTAAAGCATTTGTGAACACATGCAGTAATACAGTGAAAACCCTACAAATGGACACCACACCAGTTTAGAAAAATAATTAATCTTTATCTAAACCAAAACAAGACCAAACGACAAAAATCCACAATACAGTAATAAAAATATGACTTTCAGATGGTAGAAATAGTTCAGTTCAAAGCAAATTGCAGATGCGACACTTTTCACACAAAGTACCTGGGATGCGTCACGCAAACAAACAAAACGGGCCGCAGGGAAGGTGATGCGTCGGTTCCTTACACTCAGGGAAGGTGATGCGTTGGTTCCTTGCTCCGGGGGAGGTGATGCTTCGGTTCCTTACTGCTGCGCAGGGGAGGTGATGCGTCGGTTCCTTATCGGAGAGGAGGTGAGGCGTTGGTTTATTACTGTGTGGGGAGGTGATGCGTCGGTTTCTTACTGCATCCCCCAACGATGCAACAAACTTAGTGCCTCCATGCGATGCAACGATCCGGAACGATGCGTGAATTCTTGCAGCAGCACAGCAGGCCTTGCGTCGAACTCGGTGCGATGATCTCGGACTTCAGAGATCGGTGCACTCGATGCGGCGTGCGGCGATTTCTCGATCCGCGGCAGGCGCTGCGACGATTTCTTCGGCGATGCGTCGGAAACAGGTGCGGATGCATCTCGCTTCTTCGAAGTTGCGTTACTTCTCCAGCTCCAAGCAGAAAACAGTCTCTAGAGGTCCAAAACAACAGCAGGCACCTCTTTGCAGGTTAGAATTCCCAACAAGGAAATTCAGGGGAGCTGGTGGTGAAGTCTTTGTGTCCCTGAGACTTCAAACAGGAGGCAATCTCAGTTTAAAGCCCTTGGAGATCTTTTCCTCAAGCAGGTGACAAAGCAAACAGCAAAGTCCTTTTCTTCTTTCCTTGGCAGCAAGTAGCCACTGCAGGCCAACCCCAGACAGCAAACAGCACAGGGGCAGTATTCCTCCTCAGCTTCTCCGGCTCTTCTCCTTGGCAAAGGTTCCTCTTGATTCCCAGAAGTGATCTAAAAGTCTGGGGTCTGGGCCCCTCTTTTTATACCCAAAAATCCTTTGTTCTCTGAAGGCAGAGAGTGTCTGTACCCAGCCAAAACCAGTTCTGTGGGGAACTTTGCAAGTGCACAACAACCTCCATTGTCAGTGTGAGCCCTGGCTTCAGACACACCACAGGGGGGTGGATCCATCATTCTGGAAGGCAGGCACAGCCCTATTCAGGTGCAGGTGCTACTCCTCCCACCACTCCAAATGCAGACCAGGCCTATTCAGCCCAGCCCTGACTCATCAGACTCTCTGGAGCCACTGCTCCTCCCCAGCCCCTGACACTCCAAAGCCAGACATGCAATACACAAACTTAGCAGAGGCATACTGGATGGCTAAGCAAGAAAATACTTACTTTGTAAAAGTGGTATTTTCAAACACAGAATGTAAAAATCACCCTCAATAAAAGATGCATTGTAACATTCTGAGTTCAGGCATATCAAACTTTATTTTCCTACCTTGTTCCCAGGGGTAGTTATGTTTATAAGATGTTATAAGCAAACTCCCCATTCTGTCCTATGGGAACAGGTAGCCTTGCAATAGTGAAAAACGAAATTGGCAGTAATTGACTATCAGGACATGCCACACACATCAGGGCATGACCTACCTTTCCCATACATTGCACCCTGCGCACAGGGGTACCTTGGGCCTACCTTAGGGGTGACTAGTATGTAGAAAAGGGAAGGTATAGGGACTGGGAAGTGGGTGCACTTGCCAAGTCGACATGGCAATACTAGACTGCACACAGGCTCTGCAATGGCAGGCCAGAGTTATATTTTACAGGCTGCTTCTGTGGGTGGCACAATCAGTGCTGCAGCCCACTAGCAGCATTTGATTTACAGGCCCTGGGCACACATAGTGCACTGTACTAGGGTCTGACTAGTAAATCAAATAAGCCAATCATGGAATCACTAATCCATAACAACAATTTACAGGGAGAGCATATGCACTTTAGCACTGATCAGCAGTGGTACAGTGCCCAGAGTCATAAAACCACCAACAACAGGTCAAAAAAAATACAGGAGGATGGCAAAAAGTCCTCGGATGACCCTGCAAAAAGGGCCAAGTCCAACAGTTAGGATCAGAGCAGCCGAATTCGGAAATATGGAAATAGATTTGAGTCCCAGCCTCAGCTCAACATCCTATGATTCTGGGCAAATTACTTAATTGCCCAAGGCCTAAAATAAAAATGAATTTGGTCTTCTGTAATGTGACTGGTGCTCATATAATCACTGCCCTTGGGCTGAGTTCACACTAAAACTACAATAGAAAATAACCTCCTGTTTGCTCATGTTTTAAGAGTCTGCAAAAGCTAGAATAATAATGTCACGGAGCATTAAAGCAGCTTTAGACCAAATTTTAAACTGCATTCACTTTATGTTTATTGTTTAAAGTACATATTGATCAGAGGAGAAAATACCAGCATTAGGGGATTTTCTTCATTTTCCTACAAGCTGGGACATTAAAATACTGGCAATGCCGGTTAAAAAAACAGCCTGGTGGCAAACATAGCCACATCAGAAGTTGTGGCCTGGGGCCCTTTATTTCACCTCACTCACCCAGCCAAAATGTAGTGCTTCTAGTTTTCACCAATGTTTTTGGCTCTATGTGCTTTAAAATACGTACTTTATCAAACATTTCTCTAAAAATCAGCCCACTGAGACTAGCCAAATGCTGTTTTATAAACGAGTGTGATCCAGGACTGTGGGCCACTTTTTGGGGGGTGCCTGGGCGGAATTGTGATACCAATTCGACCCTGCTGTCAAGTTACCATGTGGTGTGTGACTGATAATTTTAATCAGCCCTGGCTTTTTAACCAAGACTGAGCACGTTGGGGCATATTTACAAGCCCCTTGTGCCACTTTTGCGCCGCCGTTGCGTCATGCATGTGACGCAGCGGCGACGCAAACCATGCGCCGCGTTGCGCTATATTTACAACGTGACGCATCTAGGGAGATGCGTCACGTAGTAAACCCTTGCGCCACATGAAACCTGCGTCAGGTTTCATGTGGGCGTACTCGGCGCAGGGGGCGTTCCGGAGAAGGAACGCCTCGGAAAAGTGACGTAGTGAAATCTACAAGATTTCACGCAGTCACTTTTCCGGCAGCTGAGGCGTCAAATCCTTACGCCTGCTTCAAGCAGGCGTAAGGATTGACGCACCATGTTAGGGATAGGGAAGGTTGGAACAGTGCTGGAGTTGCGTCGCGCTTGCGACACAGCTTCAGCACTGCGCCAACCTTCCGCCCGGCAGATGCGTCACGCATCTGCTTATCTCTGCGCCACGATGCGCCGCATTGTAAATGCGGCGCATCGGACGTGGCGCAAGGGTAAACTTGCGTGACGCATTTTCCCTGGTGCATCCCTGCTGATATGCAGGGATGCGCCAGGGAACGTAAATATGCCCCGTTGTGTTTTGGGCGTTATAGTTATGGTATTAACCTGGGGCAAATTCCCATTAAATAATTAAAGGTTTAAAGAAGATAAGGAATGAGATTAAATGTCCCAGAATGCATGAGCATTAATATCCAGGTAGAAGCACTTCAGGACCATTGAGCTGTTTCTCAACAATTATAAAAAAGGTGGTAATTTCGGAACTCTGTTGCATGACACGGACATGACCGATTTGTTCTGCTCACTGTAGTGTCACTCGGAGTGTCACACAGAGAGTATTAACATGCCACGCAGGCTGGCACTGAAAAGATGGAAATGTCACACATGATGCAGCTATGAACTCCTTTTCCCTGCCTTGTGTTCCAAACTGCAAATACAAATAATGTTACCCCCCAGCCCCCTCCCCACCACAATCACCAACACCACAGAGGCATTATTACTCTGCCTTCTGGGTGCAAATCTTCATTTTTTTGTGCCGGACTCACAGATCCTGAATTTGCGTGTATTTTCTGAGCCTAAACATTGACTCGACTACTGAGGGCTCACGAAGTCCCTCATAAATAATTTCTAAGACATGAGGCCCTTAAGGAAACACAGTTATGTAATGCAAAAAAATAAAACATACAGTGCATTATTCAGGGTGCACATTGGTTTTGGGTCAAGAAGGGCACCTGTTGAGGTACCCACTGCTTATGCCCCAGGGGCTGAAATGGTTTGCTATAAATCCTTACAAGAGAAAGGGCTCAACATTCTTTAGATAGGATTTACTAGGACGGATTAATTCTTCACGAATATACTGGAATATGGATTCTCTGCCTTCCCAAAAATGTGTGTGTGAGGGCGGAGGGTGGGGTGGGTGGCAGGGTCAATGGTTCAATATTAGAGATATAATTCGAAAAGGCCCTGGCAGCCACAGGAGTGGAACCGCTATATAGGTCGAGAGCAGGGGCGGCTGGTGAGTTTTGAAAGTGGTGGGGCGTAAAATGATTGTCATACTGCACCGTAGCGAGCGAGCACAAACAACCTAAGTGGGGTTCGGGGGGGGGGGGGTAGTCCCCCCGAGAAAATTTTGAAAAAACAGTGGACAAATTGTGCATTTTCAAGCAAATTTGAGAAAGCAGGAAGGTTAATAAAGCAATTGTGAAAGTGCAGTTATTACATTAATAAAGAGAACATGGAACATGTTGTCTGCCTTTGTAACATGTATATATGCATTTAATACGAACATCACTTGAATGTGTGAGTTTCAGAAACTATACATCATTCTAGGATGTGCGGATGCTTGTTGCCAAGCAGTGACTGAACAGCCCGTGTGCACGAGGGGCAGGATGCGGGCGTGGCAGGTAGATGTTTCTGTCTGTACTCAACGCAGAGTGCGCCAATGATAGGATGAATCGAGCACTTACCAAGTACTCGTGTACACGTCAAAGGTTGTTCAGTTGTTAGTCATTTAAAAAATATATGCACCGCTTTCCATAACAGATGTATTGCAGAAAATCAGGCTTGTGAGCGGAAAATGTATACAAATAGTCGTCGGTTCTATCATAGTTTTATCCCCGGTGAATTACCTGATCACTCTTGTAATTAAAGTTGTGTCCTGCACTGCACTCTCTTTGCAATTAAAACACCATTAGCATGCAACTACCGGAGAATACACAAACGGTGCTGTTCCAAAACGGTTGGAGAGTGCTGAAACATCACTTTAACCTTTAGAACTGATAATAGGCCTCGCAGCCGGGGCCACGCAGCCCATCTGCACATCCCATTTGAGTCTCAGTTCATTATACCAGTTCCATTTGTAGTGAGAGGACAGAGAGGTCCACTGGGCACCGATTTTCGAGTCACACGTATGACATTCAAAGTAACTGTCCTTTAAAATATCCAATGTTTTCAGAAAGGCTACGTTTAACTTTACTTTTCACATGGTTACCCTCCTTCTCTTTCCTGGGTTTCATCGTCCAGGCTTTCTCATTGTTCACTGTGGTGAACCGCACAACCATCTCTGTATTTAGCAGTGTCACGCGCGGCTAGGAAATGGATGTGCTCAAACACGTGGAAACATCCTGGATGAAAGAACAAGACAGCTAACACCCTGCTGTATTAACTCCCCGTAACACCGTGCAATGAAAGAGTGACAGCCAGGAGAGCACACATATTCTTACAGCCGCAAAGTCAGAGCTTTTATGTAGCAGTCAAACAGAGCAGACAATGAGCTTCAAGCAGCGCGGAAAACATTGAATGCAGACAAAACGCCACTTCTGTGAAAGCTTTGTAAATGGTGAACTACTTTCAAGAACAGAACAGCCACCGGCAGACCCAGTCGCGGCCGGCATGACTCGGGGGTACGCGAGGGGGGGGTTTAATTAAATGATATGAATAAAATAAAAACAAACTTACCAGGCATCTCCGTCCTCCGCCGGTCCCGCGTCGCATCAGCATCACGTCTCCTCTCACAAACATGGAACTAACTTCTCCCCGCTCTTTTCTTTGACTGGCAAGTGGCAAATCCGAAGACTGGATGCGACTGGGAGCGGCTACTTGGCTGTATCCTGGCATTTGACAGGGCATGGGGCGACTGTACGTCACCGCCCGAGCAGGATCCTATCTTCACACTCCTGCACTACACTAGGCATGCGCAGCATACCTAATGTAATGTCAATGGAGTGGGGTGCTGACATAAAAAGCGCTCTTCTCGCAGATGCGCAGTTGGAGTCTGGACTCCTGCTGCTCTCGCCTGCGTGCGATGTGCATTTGTTGTTGACTCTGTGTGCGCATGACAGAGACTCTGTCTTGCGCACTTGAGGCTGTGAAGCAGCTGCCAGCACAGGCCGGAAATGTAAACAGACGAATTGTCAAAGCTGTCAATTCGTCTGCTTACATTTCTTGCTTCCCGATTAGTGAGCAGTTTTTCTTGTTGTCGATTGCCTAGTGGCCGCCACTGGTCGAGAGAAATGGTTGATGGCCTAGTTGTGTTCAAGGCGCTGCAGCAGGGAGAGGAACAGATAGTCTGCCCATTCCTGCTTTTGTCGGTAATACCTATTACAGGAGGGAGGGTCAAGAACTGAACCCACAGACCTCCAGCCTGCCGCTGGTTCTACATGAGGGCCATTCTAGTCAGCCACCTAATAGCGCCCCCTGAAGGGGTGTGAGAGGGTCTGCAATCTATATATTTATTCAACTTGTCCTGATTTAAATATCACTGATAAAATGGAATCAAAGGTGAGTGAGTGATGGTGCATCTGAAAATGGCAACAGACGGGGATCCAGGCAGTAAAGATCCAGGCAGCATACGCAGCCATCTTCCCTCCATTCAGTCCATGGACCTCCTCTTGGCAAACTAATGCAGTGGTGGCTACACAGAGCACGCCCTGCTGTAGTCAACAGAATGAAGTCATGGTGGGCTATGTGTAACGATCCAAGGCAAAATGATAAGTAAAAAATCTTCTTTATTTGCAGAGCACAGTACAACTGGGGCTGTGTTATGCATTGTCATTCATTGTGTCTGGGTGCAAACAATGGCAATGCGCCCAATTATGGTGAATGCGCTGCCCCAGGGCAGCCGCGAACTCGTGCTGTCCCCAGGGCAGCGCATTCAGGTGAAAACATGGAGCTGCTGCTTGCAGCCGTTCTGTGTTTTCACAGTGCAGGTGGCAACCCGCCTGCACTTTTAAAGGGGATTAGAGATCCCCTTGCAGGTGGTTGCAGTCAGTGACTGCACCTGCCTCCCCTCCAGAGGGCTGCTTTCAGGGGGCGCATTGACAGTGCGCCACTGTGAGTGCGCCCCCTGAGAGCTTCTTTGCCTCTGCGCCCACGTCTGCAATATGGCACGGGCACAGAGGCAAAGGTATTCCCTCATTTGCATAGGGCATGCCCTATGCAAATGAGGGAATGCCCCCTGATGGTAGCGCTGGCGCTTTAAGTGCGCCATCAATATCGGTATTAGTGAAGGGGACGCATAAGCGACTGCGCCCCCTTCTGTAATACCAAAGTGCCTCTGGGCGCAAAGCGGGGGCAAATGCCTGTTGCACCCCCGGGGCACTTATTGTAATACGGACCCAGGTCTACAAGCAAGCTGGCCCCCTGGAAACTGCTCTTACAGGCATTCTAGAAGACCCCTGGCAACAGTGAAACCATGACCATATCTTAAAGCTAAACACGCGCAAAGCTAAGTAGGAACATGTAACACTATGCTTTGTGTCTGTGCAATTACTTGTCTTGTGTTCATGGAGTTCGAAGGTACATCTGTCTCGATGGAGGGTTGGCCGTTTAGCTCAGGTCAGAGTGAGATAGCTTTCTTGTGGCATCTTAGTGTGGTGCCTGTTTGGTTGCATGTTACTGCCGGGCCCTCATTGTCTCTGCATGCTCACTCACGTACTTCCAGTGTCATGTGCTCTGTTTTCTCGGTACACACTGTCGAACCACTGGCAGCCGCTATACAGAAGAGAGAAAAGCCAGAGGGGCTGATTACAAGTTGGTAGGTTAATTCCGACCTGTGCGTAAACCCTTTTTTGTGCATGGGTTGAAATTACGAGTTCAAAGGTATTTGAATAATTTCACGAGGCCCTTTCCCCGCACTTTATTGCGCCGCTGGAACGTCACTTTTTTGACTGTCCGGTGGCACAATGTTTCACTGGTATATTTATGAGGCCACGGGGGTTTACGTGGCTTTTCATGGCCTTATAAAGATGTGCCAGTTTCACGCAGAAAACTGTGTGAAAGGGGCGTTCCCTGGGTGTTGCAGGGGGCATTCCCAGCAACATCTATGGCTTTTTGACACTGCCCCAGATTTATGAGAAATCGTAAGTCTGAGGCAGCGGCAAAAACATACGTCTCCCCAGGGGAGGTGTAAGGGAGGCACAAAGAGAAGAAATATTTTTATTTCTCCTCGTTTTTCGTCTTTCTATGAGTGCTGCGTTCTGCAGCATACATAGAAGGAGGAAAAAGCCTCTTTTGATTGTTTTTGTGCAGGAAGGTTTCTCTTCCTGCACAAAAATAATCATCTCCGCAACGCAGGCACCCTTGCACCATGGTGCAATGGTGCCTGTGTTGGCGCACGGCAGCCCATTGTGCGCCGGTGCAGGGGAAAAGGACAGGAATGTGCCGTATCTGATAGATACAGTGCATTCCTGCCCTTTTCTTTTACCGTAGGGCAGCGCAGCAGCAAGGGCTGCTGCGCTGCTCTACGGCAAAAAACCCATAAATGAGGCCCACTGTATTTACTTTATCATGCAGATTTTGGTGCGATAACCACCAAAATCTGCAGCTATTCTCCAATAACCCATAGTAGGTGTTATTTATCGCACCCAATAAATAACGCACCCCGTGGTATTGTGATTTATCAAGTGGAATAAAACACACCTAAACACGTAATCAGGCCCAGAGACATTTTAAGGCATGGACAAATTTGGCAATTGCCCAGGGCCTCAATCTTCCTAGGTGCTTTCTGCTCCCCAGGTAAAGGATAGGAGGAGTCAGAAGACTCGCTGGCTTCCTTTCTTTTTCTCTATCTCAACCTCTCTCACTTGCTGTGCCTACCTCTATTTCTACATCTGTCTCTCTACCTCTCTTTCTCATCCTCACCTATCTCCCACTCTGTCAAGTCTCTCTTCCTACCTTGCTCAACTCTCATTACTTATCACTTTACTTCTCTATAATTCTCTCACTTACTCTTATTTCTCTCTGTCTATCTTGTCTCTTTCTTTATCTCTCCACTCTCACATTTCACTATTTCATTTCTCTCTAACTTTCTATCATGTTTTATCTCTTCTCTCTATCACCACCATTTATTGACTCCCCCACCCTTCTCTCTACTTCACTTCTATATCTACCCCTCTCTCTGAACACTCTCTCTTTGTTGCCTGTTACCAACTTTAAGTTTCATTTCTTTCTCCTTATGTTAGCTCACCTCTTATACCTTGCCCCTCACTCTCTACTTCCCTGTCCACCTATCTCGATCTGTGCACCGCTCTACTTCTCTTTGTCTTTCTCTGCTCTCTTCCTCACCTCTGTCTACCACACCTCTTTCAGTACAGTTCTTTCCGTCAACCTCTCTCTACTTATCTCTCATGAACTCATCTCCTTCTATGTCACTCATGCTACCTACCTCTATATCTCTACATATCGTACCACTCTTTCTACCTCATCTCTCTATACCACACCCCTCTCTGTGCACCCCACGGCTCAGTTTCTATCTCACCTACCAATAAATCTTCTCTATGTATTTCACCTCTCTCTAAACCTCACCCATTCTGTCTCACCTCTGTACGTATTTCTGTTAATACATTTCTCTCTACGGCAACTTTTTCTCTACCTCTTTCTATTGCCCACCACTCTTTCTTTCTGCCTCACCCCTGTCCATCTACGTAAACCTCTCTCTCTCTACCACAATATCAACCTCACTTTGTTTGTCTACCTAATCTCTATCTCACCTCTTTTCTCTGTACTTCTCATTTCTCTTCTTCACCTTCAACCCTCTTTCTTAACCTTTCTTTCTGCCTCACTACTCTCTTTACCAAACTGGTCTTTCTCTACAACACTTATCATTTTACCCTCTCTCTACCTCACCAATTCTGCTACATTGCATTTATCTACAGTTCTCTCACTAAATCACCTTTCTAGATGCTACCTCTTCTTTTCTCAACGTCTCGCTACCTCACCTTTCTTTCTACCTTCCCTCTCTTTCTACCTTACCCTTCAGTGTTTTCCATCCATCCACTTTTCTTTGTTTCCTTCACCCAATCTCTTGCTCTCTCTTCATATCTCCTTAGCTCTAAAAACTTACTTATTCCTCTCCTTGTCTTATTTACCCATCACCCCAGCCTTTGTATTTTCATTTCTGGCTACCTAACCTTTCTCTCTTTTTAACTTATATTTATCCCTACCCCACCTATTAACCTCATCCATATCTCTACCTCTGTTCTTCTTCTACTAGACCTATCTCACTACATCATTCTCTCTACCTCTCTATCATGGTTCTCCTTCCTGCCTCTCTCATTTCTCTTACTTAATAGAGCAGGAGATCACTGTCTAGCCAGAGACATGTACTCACAGAAAGAGGAAATAAAGGACAGACAGGGAAACAGGATTAAAGAGACAATTGCAAGATTTAAAATGCTCTGTCCACATATTTTATTTTGGTACAATGCACTAGTCCACTTAACATTCACCAGATCTGGTACCAAAATATTGTTGACAAAATATTGTTTGACATAAATATCAAGTCCTAAACATGGTATACAAGCTATATCGGCCTATTAGAGTTATTAACATAAAATGTACATTAAATGGGATGATATTTACGTGAACAATTTTTAAAATGCAATACTTATATCCAAAGACATTTCTGTATGCAGTCTGCTCACATACAAATCTAACCCCAATTTACCACAGATATATCTTTCCTGGAATGGGAGGAAAAGGCTGGTTACATGCTGAAAGCCTCATTGTGTATTGTTACAAACTAAAGTATACAAAAGCGTACAAAAAGTATGGTGTGCAAAATGGCGATAGACCGGGATGCGACCCAAGTAATTACCAGTGGCTAAGATTAATTCAAGCATCCCATCCATCACATTTTTGTATACTTCAGTTTGCCACCCTAAGAGGGACAGGTATGACCAGACGTGGATCCCATTCACACGGTGTCAATGGAACCAAGCTATACCCAGCTGATGAGCCTATAACTAGGACAAAACAGGTCCTGGGTTGTTTGTATTCCAGTTCAGGGAGGACCTGGCTTGGCGGTTTGAGCTGGCCTGTTCCAAATGAAGCAGGGTCAAAACTGATTTGCATATAACTGGTTCCAAACTGAGATGGCATGGTGTGCAAAATAACGATGGACTGGTATGTGACCCGAGTAATTACCAGTGGCTGAGATCAATTGAAGCATCCCATCAATCACTTTTTTGTATACTTCAGTTTGTCGCCCTAAGTGAGACGGGTATGCTCAGAAATGGGTCCCGTGCACACTGTGTCTCTGGAACCAAGCTGTACCTGGCTGACGACACCATAACTATGATTAAACTGGCCATGGGTTACTTGTGTTCCAGTTCAATGGGACCTGGCTTGGCAGTTCCGACTGGACTGTTCCAATTGGAGCAGGGTAAAGACTGATTTGAACATAGATGGGTCCAAACTGAGGTAGTATGGTGTGCAAAATAACGATGGACTGGGATGCGCCCCGAGTAATTACCAGTGGCTGAGGTTAATTCAAGCATCCCATCCATCACTTTTTTGTATACTTTAGTTTGTCACCCTAAGTGGGACGGGTATGCCCAGACATGGATCCCGTGCACACTGTGTCACTGGAATCAAGCTATACCCGGCTGATAAGCCCATAACTAGGACAAAATCAATCCTGGGTTGCTTGTGTTGCAGTTCAGGGTGCTCCTGGTTTGGCAATTTGGGGTGGACTCCTCCAATTGGAGCGGGGTCAAGACTGATTTGATATAACTGGGTCCAAACTGAGGTGGCATGGTGTGCACAATAACTATGGTCTAGGATGAGGCCCGAGTAATTACCAGTGGCTGATATTAATTGAAGCATTCCATCCATCACTTTTTGTATACTTCAGTTTGTCACTCTAACTGGGATGGGTATGCCCTGATGTGGGACCCGTGCATACTGTGTCACTAGAACCAAGCTGTAACCGGCTAATGAGCAGTGCTGTCTTAATGCATGGGCATGCTGGACAGTTGCCCTGGGGCCCCACGAGCATAGGGGCCCCATGCTAATCTATGCACAGACCATAATTTAACCACAGGCGGCTCCTCCGCAATGGCACAGGAGAGTCTCCCCACTGGCTCAGAGCCAGGAGCTGAAAAATACAAAAATATTTGAATATCATTCTATTTTTCAGCTGCTGACTCTGAGCCAGCGTGTTCAGGAAGGGGCTTGGCCGGGCCATAGAAGATGGGAGGAGGAGTGGTATATCTGCACTTTTAAGTGCGCAAATCAGTTTGGTCGGTCGTCTCAGGCCAGCCAAACTGACATGCGAGCGTAGGTTTCTCCAACCCGGCTATGCATACAGCCAGGTCGGAGAAACAGCACAGACTCCCTGTGCCTGGGCTAGCGTTGATCCTGCCCGCTCAGGCCAATCCCCACGCTGCTCTCATACTTGAGAGCAGTGCAGGGATTGGATGGGGAGTACGTGAAGTGGACGCAGAGGAGTGCAAGGAGGCCAGCAGCACCAGGTACATTTTTTTTTATTATTAACCCCCGCGCACTCCCCCTGCACCTTTTATGGTTTAAATCTTTTATTGATTTTGTGACAAAGTTAAACAAAACCACCACCTACAACCAGTGGCCGGTGGGGAACGAGGAGAAATAAGAATATTCTATAGAAAGGGAGAAAAAGAAATCAAAAAGTTAGAAAAGGTGGTAGTGGTCCAAGTTGTCCACCTCTGCACCAACAAAGATCATCCCCCCTATCTTCCATTGTGCAATTCGGTATATTTAAAAACATTTCCTTACCAGCCGTGCTGCAGGAGAAGGCTCTGGCCGTATGAATAATCCCCTGCACCTTTTAAATGAATGTGAGCATCTTAAGCAATACATCATTCTTGATGAAACTTGTGACACTCTCCCTGCATTGTGCAGAAAAATTATTTCGGACAACTTGACATCTGTGTTTCCCAATGTTGAAATTGCACTCATAGTGTTCATGTGCATGATGGTGACCAACTGTGCAGGAGAATGTTCATTTTCAAGACTGAAACTTATTTAAAAAATCGGCTTCGCAGCACAATAGGGCAGCTGCGTTTGAACTGGCTTTCATTCATAAGTATGGAAAATGACCATTGTCTTCAAGCCAATTATAAAGGAATTCTTTGCAAAGAAAATTTGCAAATGTTTGTGTTGAACACATGATCAATAATAAATAATTCATAGTAATTTCATCCTTTACATCTGTGCCATCTCCATCAGTATGATTTACCAATTTAGTACCATTTGTTTATGTTGAAATTTTTGTTTTTCAAGTTCAAGGCTCATGTTATATTGTTAAAACGTTTGTATTGATTATGTTTTATATTGGTGTACAGCATGTTCTTTTTATGTCAAAACACTGATTTTATTGGAGGTACCAATAAATATAAGTTTATTTTATCGATAATTTGAATTTTTATTCCTGTGAGTGGTTGTGCAGGCAGGGCCCAGCGCACTGCTTTGTTAGGGCCTATAATGCAGTTAAGACAGCCCTGCTGATGAGCCCATAACTAGGACAAAACCTGCCCTGTGTTAATTGTGCTCCAGTTAAGGGAGAACCTGGCTTGACAGTTCGGGCTGGACTGTTCCCATTGGAGCAGGGTCCAGACTGATTTGCATATAGCTGGGTCCAAACTGAGGTAGCGTGGTGTGAAAAATAATGATGGACTGGGATGTAGCCCGAGTAATTGCCAGTTGCTGAGATTAATTCAAGCATACCATCCATCACTTTTTGTGTACTTAGGGGCATATTCACAAGGACTTATCGCCGAGTTATCGCCACCTTAACGCATCAAAAGTGGAGATAGATTTAACGCCCCATTCACAAGCTGGTGCAAACTGCAGACATCGCCAGTATTCCCGCGATAACTGCCGCAAAATTTACCTCCACGGGTGACACCACCAACTAACCCTAATGAGATGCAGAGTAGGCGTTCCCGTGCAAAAACACATGAAAACACCACTACACCACATTCACAACGAACTGCCAGATCTGCTATGCGAACCAAAAACAGGCGATAAGCTGCGGTAGCAGCAGGGAATTAACACCTGCCTTTTGCTGGTATTAAGCAGGACGACTACCTGCAGCATGAAAGGGAGCACAGCCAAGAGCCACATCTGAAGACCCACAGATGCCATGGAGACAATGATCATGCAGCTCGGAGACCCATGAGGGCCACAACACCCACCGCCACCACACGCAGGCCCGCCACCACCCCCAGGACCCACCCCGCCGCCCCCGTACCACCACAGAGGCAGCGTACACAAAGACAGCGGACCCACCTTAAACGCACCAGCCGCACTGACCCAACGCCAGAGGAGGACATTGCCCACTAAGGGCCCAAAAGGACAACCATCCCCCGCATCCTGACCCACAGCACCCACTGGCTGACAGTACCAACACAGCGGACAACCAACATTCCTCCGCAGACAAAGCTGCCGGCTGTGCTGCACATGTTGGCCTCTGGTACCTTCCAACCCACAACTGCCAGAGTCGGAGGAGTCTCACAGCCAGCCCTATCCAAGTTCATCACACCTGTCCTGGATGCCATCATCAGCCTGGTACCCCAGCACCTCCACTCCACCCACACTGCGCAGGAGCAGCTGGAGACCAAGCAAGGCCTCTACGCCATAGCTGGATTCCCTCACATGTTGGGGGCAATCGACTGCACACATGTACCCCTCGTGCCCCCTGCCGACACTGCACACAACTACCGCAACAGAAAGCACACGCATTCCATCAATGTGCAGGCAATAGTGGACCACCGGGGACTCCTCAACAATGTTGTGGCCAAATCCCCAGGCAGTGTGCATGATTTATACATCTCTCGACAGTCCATCATCAACCAGCGCTCCCAGGATGGCACCTATGGAAATGCATTGCTCGTTGGAAAGTACCAAATGAACACACCACACACCTCCACTCCACAGTCATGCAACTCACGACACTGGCAATGGGCACGCAGCAAAACTACATGCAACATGCCACACAACATGCCAACCGACCAGACACAACAACACAACTCCATTGGGAACCTGGGCTTGCCATTCACACAACCCAGCCACGGCATGGCACCACAGCCACACAATAGCAGAATGTGAGGAGAGGCTTGGAGCAGGCATGTGCGAGAGTGGCAAGTGACTAATGAATGAGAACCTACCCAATGCCAGGTGTGGCGTGGATGTGCCGGACAGACTTCAGTGTGCAAACCACGGAAATGGCCATGTGGACATTAACTGCTGGTGCATGGAGTGTAGTGGCCAGTGGACGCTAACATGTCCCCACAGGCTGTGGGGCAGAACGCGGAAATGTCGCTCGTTACGTCCCCCCTGTATGCGCGGGCGGAGTGGTTTGGCCCTGCGTACGCCAGGCCTGCGTAGGGGTGTGAATGAAAAGCCCGTCGCACTGGGTGTGGTTCTCATTCGGAATGGCCAACGTGTCTGCGAGGGCGGCGCCTCTCAGCCCGCCACGAGGCCGGCGCCGTGCGCGGCGGGGCCTGCATCCCTGTACGCCTGCTGCACCCCGGGCCGCTGGTCCCCAGACCCGTCATGCCTGCCCCAGCGCACCAAGGAGGCTCCGCTCACCTGCCGACACCGGCGTGTGTCAAAGAGGTCCCACCACGTGCCGGTGCAAGCTCCAAGCCCCAGTCCCGTGACCTTTGCAGCCTCCGCAGACCATCGCTGGCCTCCACAACGCTGGCCCACAGTACTCCTTTTTCATTGACATACTCCACCGGCGTACTCTTCGGCCCAGTTGTTGGCACATGTTGTACTGAGTCGTGAGTTTTGAATGTCAGTGACCCCAAGTCTGTGGCAGCGTCCACATCACTATACTCCCTCCGATCAGTGAAGCAAAAGTCTGCATCGCAAGCCTGCGACACGCGGTGCTACTAACCCTGTTCAACACAAGCCTGCGACACGTGGTGCCACTAACCCTGTTCAATGCAAGCCGGCGACACTTGGATGAGGGCTCAGGCCTACACTGCGGTCCAGTAGGTCCCACATGTGGACCTGTGTCTTGAGTTCAGAATGGCAGTGACCAAATGTTAATTGCCGTGTTTATATCACTGAACTCCCTTCGATCAGTGTCCCAAACCCTGCATCGCAAGCACACGACACGTGTCTGTGGGCCCGTGCTGACGGCTGCCCCTGGCCTACACTGCAGTCCAGTAGGTCCCACATCCAGCACTTAGTCGTGATTCATGAATGGCAGAGTCCATACCAGTGAACGCATGGAGAGGAGTAAGAGGAAGATGCGGTTCAGACCGGATGAAAGCCGGATCCTTGTCACGGAGGTGACCGAACACTAGCAACAACTGACCTGGTGCCACTAACTCTGTGCGCAATGAGTCATGGGCACTTTCTGGATGGACTTTGGTGGCGTCTGAGTCCATGGCCTGGGGGTTGTCTGCATCATCATCTGGCTGGGACGGCCTTGGTGTTCGACATGTGTCTGTTCCATTCATCTCCACCATGGTGACTGTTTCTGCGTGGTTCTGGCCTCTGCATCATGCCCTGGGGTACACCTTCCACTGTCCACCGAGACACTCCACGACAACCCCCTTTGTCATCTACGAGAACCTTCTCTGCTCTCGTGACCCTGCCCCAGTGCACCGCAAGTCAGCGGCCCGTGGCGGTAGGCCCGTGCAGGACGCTGTGCATCCGGGGCCACTAACTCTGTGCAGCTCAAGTCATGGAGCCTTTATGGTTGGATGGTTGTGTCCTTAACGATGTACACTGTTGTCATTTTTTGACTGCACCAGGCACTCCATGACGGCTGGTGTACACACAACCCACACACATCCAACACAGGTGTCACTCGACATGTGAGCCTGCTAATAAACGTGGCCGGGCGCACGTGCCCGTAGCCATTCACACCATCTAAGCAAGTGTGTCCGGGTGGTCATTATGTCAGCATGATGGGCCCGAGCACTGCAACATCACAGTGTGCTGTCCTCAGCGGACGATACCATGTCACCTCAGCAGTGGCCAAGACCTTGGACATGTAGCTTCGCCCGCCCCCCCCCTGCATGCACAAGTGGCGTGTGCTAGTCCGGCGTACGTCAGGTCAGCGCAGGGGTGTGCTGATTTGGCAGGGGGATCAGGGAGTGGCTCTGGTCTGGCCTTGAGCAGGAAGTGCGGTAAGCGTGTCTCTGTGTTGGAGTGTTGTCACCACCAGGGCCACAGTAGTCGATGTTGCAATGTAGCATGCACCCGGACGGCGGGCCCGCACGTACGGGGAAATGTAGGAGCGCAAAACCGCTCGGGGTCTTGGCTCATGCATGCCAAATGTTATTTATCAGTCCTGCGGCTGCATAAGTCAGATGCCTAGCCTCAATCGCAGCGCGATCACAGCCAGCCATGGACTGTACACCTGTGTCCGCCCTGTCCGGACCATTGGCCTACACTCACATGGCCGCACACACTCAACGGCCAGCTTCACGGTGTTGTTGGCATGCCGCTGGACATGCACAGACAGGCATGACAATGGTGTGTCGTAGGAGTGCACGTGATACAACCGCGCAGCGCACACAAGTGTGGGGGCTCGTGGGAAGGAGGAGCAGCTGTGAGGCAACGTAACACACAGTGAGGCCGCTCATGTGCCACGTGCTCTGCATATCATCCATGATTCCCTGGGTCGCAGACATCCCACCCCACCCACGACAGGCCTCTGTACATCTCCTGTATGCAAGCAGATGGTAAAGTTACTGTAGGGATGAAAGGTCCTTTGTCTGAACTATCAGGCGGTAGCACATCTGCAGCTCCGAGCTGGGACTTGCATGTGCCCAGCACCCCCTGACAGATACGATAGCATTTGCTGGTGACTCCCACACTACGCACTGCCCGACGTGAGACCAACTTGTACACATCCCACACGCAGAAGTCCTTGGTCGTAGTTAGCGTGCGTGAAATGGCCTTCACACGTACTCCCACCCCACCCCAGGCCTGCACCCGTTGCACACAGACACTGCTCATTGCTCCGAGCTGTGCCATTTCATCCACAGGACTGGCGCGGGTCAGCACAGTGCCGCTTCAAGCAGAGCCACTGACGCAATGGCAGACCATCCCGGACACATGCACAACTCCAGTCACGTGGACCGGTACCATGCACGTCTGCTGCATGTACTGGGGGCACTGCCATTGGCAGTGCTGCGGATCAGTTACCGGCTAAGCTTCCGCCTTGCCAACGTCACCTGCGTTCAGCCTGTGTTGCATTGCCGCTCGTGCATATTCGAGTGGACCATGGATGTCTGCCTCTCCAACGTAACAGTAGCTGACCTGGATTTTGACATGTGTGTGCGCCCCCTGTTGGCCCACGACCAGGAGTGTCACTGTGATGCCCGTTTATGGCATGCTTGGATGATTGGCATGCATGCTGGCAACTGGACCTGGGAGATTGCACGAGTCGTCGTGTGCAGTGACCACATTGAGCCGCTCCCCTATTTGGCTTTAGTGCCTATTGGGGTCAGGGGTTGGAGTCAGCACATCTGTCCGGGACAGCTGATGGGTTACGTCGCCGACATGTTAGATGTGGTGGACAACGAGCTCATGTTGGAAATGTTGGCCTACGCTGCTGCACTCGCGTTCATGGACGAGTGACAACGTACCTGCAGCCACAACTGAATGTGACCCATTGCACGTGTCCCGGCGCCTGGTTGCATGTTGGGGATCTGGTCACATGTCCCAAGACGACAGTGGACATGGCTGCATTGGCCTGGACTCCGGATACATGCGCGGACAACCAACGCGCGTTGGCACTGACTTGTGTGGGTGATGGACTCCCCAAGGGTGGACATGGCCGCTTTCCAACGTTCCTCATTCAGACATGCTGCTGCATTGGTCTGCATGTTGTGGCACTTCTCTTGGCCGTACTGACACGCAATTGTTGATGAAGTTTCCGCACATTCACTTGTCTCCAATTGTGATGAGTGTTGATATGTATGCAAATGTGTGTGTCACGGCCTATCTGGGTCCCTGCCATACATGCATTGCTACCCCATCAGGGCTGTGGGTTGGTATTTGTGCATTATCATGTCCCTGTTTCGTGCTTTGCTAGATGCGTATGGTCATTTACCGGCCACAAGCGGGTGCACTTGTGTCCTGTGTCCGGTTGTGCAAATGTTGCTGTTTGTACCACATTGTGTTCGATGTTGGGGTGCTCTGCTTCCTATGTGTGTGTGCTGCATTGTGTGTGAGTTGGCCCTTCAGCTCTGATTTGCTCACCCTTCTCCCTTTCAGGCAGTGTAGTTTTCACTTCTGTGCTTGTTCAGTGGTGTGATATTGCCGAGTTGTGTGACTTGTGCTCTTGGTTGGTGTTGTTACTCTTGGGCATGGTTTGTCTGCAGTTGTGCTGTGCTTAATTGTGCATGTGTGCCATTGTGCCCATCTCCCCCTGTCCACCCAGTCCCTGGTCGTTCCTCTCCCTGTTGCTGTTGTGTCTGTTGATTTTGAGCAGTTTCCGGTCCCCGACTCCTGCCACCATCTCCAGACTGATGTGGTGGACACCATTTCCTCCATGTCATCCAGCTCCTGGTGTGGCGCTGGACTCCCACCTCCGGTGTGCATTGCTGCCTTCTGGTTGTTGGCGTGTTTCTGCTTGTTTGTGCGTTTCGCATCATTCCAGCTGTTCTGGTTTTCTTCAATTGTCCTCCTCCGCTCTCCGGCTGCATTCACCTTGTCCACGATGGACTGCCATGTACAATGTTTTGTTGCCAATGGGGCTTGTGTGGTTGTGTACTAGCTCCGGCTGCCTCCATTGTGCTTCTCTGTTGTTTTCGGTTTGGTTTGTCTTCCTTTTTCCTGCTTTTGTTGTGCTTATTCCCGCCTGCCGTGTGTGTGTCGCGGGCCTGTCGCTGCTTATCGCTGTTTCCTCATCGCGAATGGGCTCATCGCACGTTTTTTGGTGTTGGGGTTTGTGTTTTTATCTCCGTCGCGGTGGTTGTATCGCGGACATTGGCCGCGTTTTCGGCAAAAATTCGCATGGTACCGCCGTGTTGTGAATTCCACCTTAACACAGGGTTATTTTCCCGCGATAGACTGCGATGTGTAAAGTTGCGTTAACATTTTTTGGAGATGTTTAGCGCACGTTCTTGTGAATATCCCCCTTAGTGTATTGTTGTCACAACAAAAAAATAACGACCCAATGGATAATACAATATGTTTTGGTGTCATGAAGGATTGGATTTACTGACAATAGGTAGTGCATTTTAAATTGATCTTGACAGGGTCTCTCAAATAAGGCTGCTACTCAACTATCAACTTTCCGAAACAAAACAAAGTGTGACATTTTGTCACCAATGAAGAGTTAACCCCTGCTGAACCATGTATGCCCCTATGATACACGTTACTCTGAATTGTATTTCTGAGCACAGTGCACACAGATCACCACAAGAAGTCTTCAGTACTAGCTTTTGAGCAGGTGACCACGTTTGTGAAACAAGGAGACTTGTCAGCAGGTTATCATGAAGGTCATGTAAATGAGCATATGCTATTTTGTGCTGTAAAATATATTTTCTTTATTAATTCCAAATTGAAGAATGATTCACAGCGATTCTCCTCTGTTGTGCAATTAGTTATTTCAATTTATGATCAATAGTTTTACCAGTGCTTAATTGGTTAAAGAATAAGTGCTGGGGTCCAAAGTTCTGCTCAGAAGCCTGCGTCTGGCTATCGAACATCAGGTGCTGAGTACCCACGCTGTTTAGTCTTGATTACACTTCATGCCTTGTTAATGCACCGCCAGACACTACCTGACTCTTTATCTCACTCAGGCTGCCCATCGCTTACAGAAATTTATTTTTTGATCTTACGAACACGCCATTGGAGCCTGCGGCCTTAAGTACTGCATTTATGTGCCCCCTGCTCCCGTTGAAGGTTGCTGTCCGCGTCGGGATTCGGGTTCTGCCCCTGGCAGATTTACGTTAGAAAATATAGACGTACATCCCTCGGAGACGCCACCGTGCCCCTCACAGAGGAGACCGCTCGATCCCTTAAGTGCATTGGTGGCTTGCCATATTTTGTTTGAATTGGTCCAGCCCTGCTGCGTTGTTTGTTCTTTTTTCCCATGTCCTGATGAGACCCAAATTGGTGGGCCGAAACACGTCGAACCTACAGAACAGAGGAGTCCGACAGAACATTAGTGTCACATAAAGAAATTGGATGCACACTTTTCTGGACTGTGTTGAGGGTTGAGTTATCCCCTCAAGTGTGTATTGGACTACCTCTCTCTTTTTTCGGATTGCCTTAAAAACTTGGGCTTATATTTAGCAATCGTTTTTTCAAAAAAATGGGCAAGATGGAATTGTGTTTATGCAAACCATTTGTTGTCTATCTATGGTTTTGATTCTTTGTGTGTTGTCATAAATGATAAAGAATTATTCTATATCTTGATTTGGAGTTGGTATGTGATTATGAAAATAAGCACAAATAATACTGTGGGACTGAGTACCTGTAAGTAGGAACAAATTTGTTTTTTCCTGCTTGCAATTTGTGCGCTATTTATTCTTCCGCATCATCTTATGTTCTGCCAGTCTTTATCTCACTCTGGCAGGTGATTTTTCATCCCTTCTTTCTTCCTTTGTCACTGTTTTTCCATCTTTCTTTCCCTCCTTATTTCCCTTTTTGTGTTTTTCTCTTTCTTGCTGTGGGTCAAAGTCTGATTAGGCAAAAAAAAGTGCCGGTCTACAAACACTAGTGCTGGTAGGCCCCACCTGCAAACACCTGCTTAAGCCAATTGCTGAGTTTCACAATAGATCGTGAAAATGTACATCTCAAACATTATGCAAGGCTGGGCAGATCCTAGGTTAAGAAAAAATGGTCCATTAATGCATGCAAAGGTCTAACCTGAAAATGAAATACAAATGTAATATTTAGCAAGCTCTCCACCAGCTCTATCAGCAGTAACAAGGGTACCATAGATCCTAATGCAAAGAATGAATTGGGCCCTTCTGGGCCTGGGTCAGTTTGTAGAAGAAAAATATAATTTAGGTGCAATGCACTGGTGGTCCTCGAGGGGCAGCACCTGCCCTACGTGCTGCATCTGTTGAAAGGCAGGGCAGTGATGTAGTGGGAGGTCTGTCTAAACCACAACACCCTCTAGGCCCAGGATAGGATCAAGAAGAAGAGCACCAGCCCATTGTTTTTCCTTTATCTGTGTCTTTTCAGAAGCTATTGGGCCACTCCTGCTCACATTGTTCTGCTAGGTAATGTCTAAGTAAGTACACAAAATGGAGCTCCTTGTCAGAGAACAGAACATACATAACACTTGCAGATACCATACTAAAGTAGGAATGAGAGAAGTTTAAGAACTAATGCAAACTCCCTCTAAACAGACATAAATAAACAATGACTGCAAAACTGGTGGAAGAAACAGCCAAATCTGGTATGGAACTAATGTACATACATTCATGTCCTGACATAGAGTGATGAACCCTCACCTTTCCAGCATTGTATGCTTCGTCAATGGTTTCCACATTCATCACTGGTAGGCAGTCGAGAACAGGCCTGGGCGTAGTTCGCGGAGTTTCGCTACGCGGAACTCCGCGAAGCGACAAAAAAACTCTGCCGAGTTCCGCAAGTGGTGGAGTGCAGTGCGAACTGCCATTCACGCTGATCTTCCTGCAGCTCGGGTAGAAATTCTACCTGAGCGGCAGCTCGCGCTCGCCAACTTACCGTTGGTGAGCTCGAGCGGGGAAATAACTCTGTTGCACTACGCGGAGCGGAGTTTTCTGCACTCCGTGAGCTCCGTGGAACGCGGAGTGCAGAAGACTCCACAAACTCCGTGAACAGAGCTGAGTTCAACGCCCAGGCCTATCCGAGAATACTACTGTTCACTGGTTCTACAATCACCTAGTTATGGGTTACCTAGTTTGGGTGAGGTTATGTCCGTTATGTCAACATTTATGTTCTCTCTTTGTTAATCTGTCAGGCCTATATTAAAATTGTGTGTAGGTGAGCTTAAAATGTTTTTACTAGTGTCACCCCACCACAACATTAAAAACAGGAGGGTCAAACAAAGGACTCTGCTTCTCTCTCCTATCAGTATGTTTAATGCTCAAATATTGCATTTACAGGCACCTTCCACAGGACTATAGGTCTCCGTATCTCACATCAAATATTGTGAAACAGTCTCTGGTTCATGAGGTATGTTATGGAAGTACATTCAATATATACTTTGTTTTCTAATAAGATGGGTAACAGCAGTGGAAACACCCCTTCTTAGAATAGGTATACCATGGGCAGAAACAGTGCAAGCTTCTCTTCTTCAGAGTACGGGTACTCCTAGAGCTCACAAAGGAACGTTTTCCCCATCACATTACACATACAAATGGGGCAGCAGCAGTGCAAGCTTTGCTTCTTCACAGAACAAGAACAGCAATGCAGTTACAAAGAAAGCCTCCCTCTCTCACAGTAGGGAGCAAGCACAATCTTCCATCCTCTACAGGACAGGTTCACCAGGGCAGAATAGTACATGCTCTCATCGGTCACCGAACATGTACAGCTAAGGTATGTGTGACATGTAAGTTACAGGCGAATCTATGGATAAGTGCTTAGCTCATTAAGAGGAATGTATAGGTGGATGTGTGATTGAAATGGGGAGTTCTGACATCATTCTACTTAGGGGATAATTCATGTCAGCATCATAAAACTCCTTCTGCTGACACTCAGAGACCTGCTGTTTGTGATTGTTCTTTGATTTTCCACACATTGGAAGTTGCCTGGATCACTGTTATTTGGAGCAGCCCAGCCGGAGCCTAAATAACTATGCTATAGACAAGCACACAAGTGACAACGTTTTTGAAAAGTTTTTGAATGAGCGTGCACCGAGCATTGTGCAATCCCAACCTTGGTGTTGCACCTTTTCAAAATGTTGAGGGACACCACTGGTGCAGTGAGATCTTCATCCTCATGTGCCCTGTTGCCACTGCGTCTGCTACACCATTGATAGCAATGCTCTCAGTGCTTAATGTGTAAAAGAATAAGTGCCAGGGCCAACAATTTTGCTCAGAACACCATACTTGGCACTATTGAAGGCCATGGTGCGAAATACCAAGGCTTCATAGTTTCAAATCCACCTGATGCCTCTCTAATCCTTTTCCAGGTACTCCCAGACTCTTTTTCTCATTCTTGCATGTTGTTTTTTTATCCCTGCTTTCTCCCTTTGTCACTGTTTTCCTGCTCTCTTTTCCTCATTCTTTCTGTCTTTTGTGTTTTTCCCTCTCTTGCTCCGGATCAAAATCTGCTAAGGAAAAACAAGTGCCTTGGGCCCCACCTGCAACAACTGTCTCAAATTAAGCACTGAATGCCCCTTCTGGCACCTGGATACCCTCACGGGTGACAAGTAGCACTATACAAACCCACCTTACATTACAATGCTCCAGTCCACCAGCCTAATAGATGGACCAGTCTGTGCCGGTAGCCAGATTACTTCATCATCTAGCTCTGGACAGTTTGAAGAGCTTAGGGCCTTATTTAGATCTTGCTGGTATTGCCACGTCCCTCCGCTGCGTTGATCCCAATAACTCCGTCGAGCTGACGGCGGTCTGTCCACCATATTTAGGTGTCACGGCTATGGACATGAGACCGCCGCGGTGGAGGTCTTCTCTGCTGGCTAACATTACTCCACCGCCGTCAGCCTGGCGGGATTGCGCCAAGCCGATTTAGATTTTCCCGTTGTACTGGCAGTGTCCTGGCGGTGGCGTCCTGACGGGGTGAAGCCATGGTGGTGTGGAGACAGGTAAGTACGACTTATTGTACGCATATATATTGGGAATCTATCAATATGTATATGTAGGTAATGTGTACTGCACATATTTCTAAAGATAGCATTGCACACCACCAACATGCTCACACTATTGAATGTACACCCACACCCACCACAACCGCCAAGCCGGGGGGCGGGCAGGAAGACGGTGAGACCCAATCCGCCAAGATCTAAATCAGGCCCTAAGTCCTATTAAAGACACAAATTAAGCAGGGTACGTCATAGTTCTTTGTGAATACCGCAAGCAACCAAAGCAGTTACGGCAAAGTGAGCTGGAGGCGAGAATGCACAAGTGCCTGATGCGCCTGTCTCCCTCTACACTGCAACCTTTCATTTTTCATAATAATCAAATTAATCGCGCAGCGTGAAAGGTCGTTTCACCTTCACGGTTGATAAGTATGTCCGAGGCTCGGCGAGCCCGCAAGAGGTCACGCCAAAGTCATTGTTCGTTCCAGTGCAGCGACTGGCTCACTGGATGGGAAAACAGTATTAGTCCCACTCCCGCCTTTGCAGTGACACGTTGTGACAGCTGCAAATGCACGGCGCCTGCGATTTACTCTTTCGGATGTGCAGGCTGTCATTTTGATTCATTTCCAGATCTACGTCACTCAGCAGCTTCTGTGTCACCTGCCTCAGCCAGCAGGTAAACGGTGACACACAGGCTGCCTCTCCCACCCCATTATAATCAAAGTCTGAAAGGTCGGGCAGGTGCGCCATTGGGCCACATTCTTTCTTATAATGCTTTTTTGAGAAATGACGCGGCCCTATCAAATGTTTTACGTTTTTTTCGGAGTGTGGTGTTTTTTGACTGTGGTGAAAGTGGCTTGTGGCATGAAGGCTCCAGCCCATCACTATCAAGCCCTTAAGTGGGTAATGCTGTTACAGTGCAGTGTAACTCAGCCTGTGCCTTTGTGCTGGACTGGTTATAGAGTTTACCACTGATTCCCTGTGAGAAGCGGGTGCCCAGACAATAACAAGGGAGGTGTGCTTCACTACGATACTTTCCTCCCTGTGGCACAGGTTGCCACAGTTTTTTTGTGCAAGGCGCTTCAGCATGTCTGCTTCACAGGCTGAATGGCAGTTTGAACAGCATTGCATTTATTATTTCAAGGCCTTCATCATCCAACTGGTGACCTCCTGCATAGGGCTAGTCAACAGGGGTGCTCACTTCTACATGTGTTTCCAAACTTCCAAAATTTTAATGA
Source organism: Calotriton arnoldi (assembly GCA_963921515.1). Classification (NCBI taxonomy): domain Eukaryota; kingdom Metazoa; phylum Chordata; class Amphibia; order Caudata; family Salamandridae; genus Calotriton; species Calotriton arnoldi. The sequence goes on from CAWUFW010013102.1 coordinate 348,141, forward strand.
ATTGGAATTCAGTAGGTCCCATTTCTGGGTCTGATCGTTTTTGTGCCCCCCCCCAAATCCCTCGATTTAGGAAAATGTCGGCAGAAAATATAATCCCCATGTACCCTGGCTTGAGGGATTCCTAATGGCACAGCAGCTAGGTAGATGGCACACGCTCCTCTCCAGCTCCAGGAAAGTCTCACCAGGCTCACAAGAGTCAGATCAGTGGTATCAGGAAGTCAGCAGGAGAAGGCAGTCCATCTGGAGCAGGAGTGGCAGGTGCGAACTTGAAAGCGGTGGTGCATAAATAACTTCCTTGAATAAGACTGAGCGAGCTAAATGAAAGAGTCTTAGTGCATTTCCAATGGGCTCGAATTAGTTTTGCCCCAGAGAAAATTAAACAATCAGGGCCAAATGGTTAATTTCACAAAATAATTTTCGCATAAATCGGGTAAAAATCTATTCGCTTTTTAACCCTTCCTGAATCTTTAGCAGTGTTCCAGACAGGCCTTACTTCACCAGGGGTGTTGAAGCTCATCCTGTCCAAGAAAACTCAAACAAATGGTGACAAAATAGTGGCTGCACAATTTGTATTACACCTACAAATTTTGCAAACTTAGTCAATTTTTTAATACACAAGATTCATGAACTTTTATGATTATTGTGCTTGCAAAATTTTGCATATTCGTTTTCCACAGGAGACTGGGGTTGGTAGGCAATATCTAGTGGGAAATGGGTTGGAGCAGAAAAAGTATTGTGGCAGACTTCGACCTGTAAACCAGTCCCTTTGCTGGCATTTTGCGTGACATTGAACGTGAATCATGCCCTCATGTTCAATTTTCATATGAGATACTGCAAACGCTCACATTCACACTCAGCTCACACAGTTACACTCCTCTCACTCACCCTTATACTCACAAACTCTTCTCTCACCCACATTTACACTCTTAATTGCACTCAGAATCACCCTCTCGTTCCTTTCACAGTTGTGTATACCCTAAACACTCATTTACTCTCCCTCAGCTACCGTGAAGGTGGGAGTGCAGTGAGATACGATGTACGATTGGTGAGGTGGGGACATGAAATGGAGCAAAGCAAGTAATTGTATGCTTAGGCATTTGATGAGAATGCGTAGGGTATTTATATACAGGGGCAATTGTAAAGTAAGAAGCAGAAAAACGAGTGAGTGGAAGTTGGAGAATTTAGGGACCGTAGAACTCTTCTACTCACTCTGCTGGTGACGGGCCAGTCTTAGTGGACAGTAGGATGTCTTCTCTGTGGTGTGGTAATGGTTCCATGGTCCCAAGCGAGAGAACGGGCCCCGATCCTGGCTAGATAGCGGATAACAGCCGTCAGTGGAGTGCAGGTGGCCCCTCACACACGCTGGCTCTTGAGTCACTGTACTTGCTGCACTATCGATAGCTATGCTCCTCTTCCTAGAGCATACAAACCGACAGAGAAGAGCAGGCCAACATTTACTATGTTATATGTTTACAAAGTTCCAATATCACTTTGTTTTCTCTACATGCATTATATAGATGGCAATGCTGTCAGAGAAGCCCAATGACACAGTCTCTGGTTAAAATAACAGTGAGCCGTGAGCCTCTAGGAGGCCATAGGTAATAGTCAAGGATAACTGGCAGAATATGTTAATGGTCAATCCATTAGAGGAGGCGAGCAGGCGTAGCCCTGTCTCGAGGGAATGTAGGTCCCCTTTGGGCTTCAGTTCTTTCAGCCAGTATCGTGCAATGAGCCTCTACAGTAGATGAGTTGATTAGTGATGGGAATGGTCACTAATTTGTTGCTTTGTTTCTGATGTATCCTTCTGGGCCGGTCTTCTGCTATATTGAATGGTTGTTTCTGTCCAAATAAAGTGAGATGGTCAGGCTTGGCCTTAAATGTTGCCACCATATCCAAACTTCCCTGCCAATGCCCCTTTACTGCATCTTTTCATTCATTATTTGATCAGGCTGTGGGCTCATGGACAAAAAGCATGGAGAAATTGGGACACACAATATGATAATTTGAAGTGGACTGGGGCATGTGATTAGAAAATGAGAGAGTTATGTCTTAGAGGGTGAGGACCTTGGGAGAACATCTACGATTTAATGAAATTGGACATTGGAAGAGCTGGAGACCCCCTGCACAGACATTGTGAGAAGGTTTTTGGCATTTGTGGGTCTGGAGCCTTTTTTTCTAGGCTTCTATGATGGCTTGAGCTGGTATTGGAAATTGCTCAGCATTGCTAAGAATTGCATGAGAAATGAAGTGCGAAAGAAGAGGGTAATGTAGTGTGAAACCAAAGGCAGTACTACAAACTAATCAGTCCTGGGCAGGCTACTTGAGCCTGGCCGCCCTGCTTGCTATACACGTCAATGCGCGTCTTTAATGAAGCCTGCTGTTCCTGCTGCAGCACACTCACAAGTGCCCACATTATAGCGATAACAAGATTCTATGGGCCGTAATTTCACTTTTTTGACGTTCCGTGGCGCAATGTGCCACTGGCATATTTATATGGCCCCGTAAAGTCACGTTATGTTGCTTTTCATGGCCTCACAAATATGTGCCCCTTACACACAAAAAACTGCGTGAAAGGGGTGTTTCATGGGTGTTGCTGGGGGCGTTCCCAGCAACATCCTAGGCTTTTTGACACTGCCCCAGATTTACAAGAAATCGTAAGTCTGAGGCAGCGGCAAAAACTTACGCCTCCCTAGGGGAGGTGTAAGGGAGGCACAACGAGGAGAAATATCTTTATTTCTCCTTGTTTTTCCTCTTTCTATCTATGCTGCATTCTGCAGCACACATAGAAAGAGGAAAAAGCCTCTTGTAATTGTTTTTGTGCTGGAAGGTTTCCCTTCCTGCACCAAAATAATCATCCCCGCAACGCAGGAACCCTTGCACCATGGTGCAAAGGTGCCTGCGTTGGTGAACTGTAGCCCATTGTGCACCGGCCCCGGGGAAAAGGACAGGAATACGCCATATGACTAGATACGGCGCATTCCTGCCCTTTTATTTGACGTACGGCAGTGCAGCAACATACCTTGCTGCTCTGCCCTACGTCAAAAACCTCATAAATGAGGCGCTATGTCTTGCAGACCTGGTACTGTCATGAACTCAACCCACAACAGAGGAAAGTACTGTTAGGTGTAGCGTCTTCCCCAGCACGGGGGCATGCAAATGAAATACGCCGCACACAGAGCTCTGAAACAAACGTCTGTATTTTTCAACATACAATCACACACTGCCCACATTGCATCATAACCATTATAACCACACCTTAACACCTCCCAGCAGATTACGTAATTCCAGTTTAAAATCCACCCAAAACTGCAAGGATCCTAGCACTCATAGTATCAAAAAACTACATCTCCCCCTTCGTTAAGTAAAAAGTACAGACAGCATTATCATCATAGTTTCTCAATGAGTTGTTGAGGCACTCGCACTGGTCTGCCAGATTGGGTGGTATGAGGTAGTTAAGGTGCACCTTGATTACGCACCGATAACAGGCTCAGAGGCTTGATCTGGACTTTTAGGCAGGGTCGCCTCACTCGCAATGTCAGGAGCTGATGAATACAGAGGTAGATATTAAAAGTGTGACATGTCCCGGGTGATGGACTTTCCGGGACGATGCGCTGTCACCATCTGTCCTTTGCACATTACATCCCTCAAAGGGTCTACAACAAATGCAGTGTCTGTTTTCCGCTTGCGCTTCTGTTTATCCAGTACCCATTCCCCTTTGTCGAAGACTGTTCCCTGGGCGCATTGATGCTGATTGGCATATGTTTTCATTTTGAACATTTGAGATGTGTCTGTAACATGAACCTTATCGGCATTCATCGATTGGTCCAATGTCTATTGTGGTAGTTTGGTTCTGATGGCTCTCCCAAATGACAAGGTGGCAGGACTCTCACTATTTGTGGAGAGAGAAGTTGATTGATAGGCACAAAGGGCTTGACGCATAGCTTGGCTTAGATCAATTCCTTCCAGCGCTGCTAGTTGAATTAACATCCTAAAGGTGACCATGAATCGTTCAACAAGACCATTGGCTTGAGGCCAAAGAGGTGCACCACTGTGTATCCTGTTTGCTCATTGCCAAACTGCAACTGCACATCGAATAATTGTGTTTTGGCCTTGGGCACTTTAATTCATAGAATGGTTGTATTTGTTCTATTGGCATCAATCAGCATGAGTCGTAGACTCCATTCAGATGGTTGGAGCTTTGAGAAATCCCTGAAGATATTGTATGTGCTGCTTCTTGAAATAGTAAATTAAACTCTTCAAAGGAACTTTGTAATGCCTCCTTCATTCCTGCCAGCCAACTGCAATATAAATTGGCGGAGAGCAGACTGCCCCTTTCCAGGAAACAGCACCGTAATGTTCATCATGACACCTTTGTCAACAATAAAAACAAGTTAGTGATCATTGTAACAGTTTTTGGTGGGTGAAGAATGAATTTTTGGTGAACAATTTTCTAATGTTCAGTGGCATGAGATTGATCCCTCCAAGCAAATTTAGCGACAAACTGATAAACCTGTCCCATAGTTGTAATCAGGGCATGTCTAAGACAAGATAGGCTTTTTTTTCATATTGGTGGCCAGGAATGGATTTTCAGGTGGAGAATGTATGAGAATGTATGCAGTGTGTTGTGAGTGAGAAAGCAATGAAGTCCAACGTACAGCCCATGGTAATGAGAAATCACTCAAAAGGTCCTCAGAAGGAGATTGCGCTAGACATTTTGGGGCCTGCTCATGGAGAAGGTCAGTCAGGAAACTTATGTTGTAGTAGTAATAGACATGTACTCAAGATGACTAGAGATTTATTACACAAGAAGCATAGAAACTAGACATGTAATAAAGTTCATTCCCCACCTCACAGACAAATTCCCCCTCATCTTTATATTCCATGTGTCCGTCTCTCCTCCCAACAACATTAGCATTTCAGAAATAGTGGTCAGTGGATATCTGTCAATGATCACATTCTTTTGCAATTGTCTTAAGTCCACACATGACCTTACATTCCCATTAGATTTACTATCTGCAACCACTGGTGCCAACCACTCAGTTCCCTCAATCTCTTCAACGATCCCATCATTTTTCAATTTTTCCAGATCAGCACGCATTGCTTCTTTTCATGCTATTGGCACACTTCTCACCTTACTGCAGATGTGTTTGGCTCCCACAATCAGACATATCTTGTGACTATGATCTTTCATACATCCTAGTCCATTTATTTATTTATTTAATTTATAGAGCGCAACAGCTACCCAAAATGGGTTTCCTGGCGCTAGGCAAAGAGAGACCAGATAGTAAAAATTAACAGCAAAAAATTACTTGTTAAATAGCCAGGTCTTCACTGATTTGCGGAATTGGACGTAGGCTGTTTCGTTCCGAATGGCTGTGGGGAGGGCATTCCAGAGTGAGGGCCCAAGACAAGAAAAAGATCTGCCACCCATCCGAGACAGCCTGAATCTTGGCACAGAAAACCTCCCCTGGGTGGAGGAGCGTAGGCATCGGGAAGGAAAATATGGGTGGGTTAAAGCACGTAGGTATTGAGGTGCGGTCCCTGCTTTAATTTTGAACATATAACACAGAGCTTTAAATCGAATTCGATTTTCCACCCTGAGCCAATGCAAATCTCGTAAATGGCTGGAGACAGTAGCGGCCCTGGGAATCCGGCAGAGAAGTCTTGCCGCGGAGTTTTGAACCATCTGCAGCCTACGGATCACCTCCTTATTGGAACCAAGATAAAGAACATTTCCGTAGTCCAACCTTGAGGTGATTAAGGCCTGAACTACTGTTCTTTGGGTGGGCTTTGGTAGCATCCAGATGATCTTCTTTAGCCACTTAAGAATGGTAAAGCAAGTGGCAGCTACCTTAACGGCTTGGTGATGCATTGTTAGTGAGTCGTCAATGATGAAGCCCAGGTTACGAACTTGACAAGAGGGTTGAGGTAAAGCCCCCATCTCACAGGGCCAATGTTGTGGGCCCCATAGACCCTTGTCTTTGCCAAGTATTAGCACCTCAGTTTTTCCTCATTTAGCTTGAGAAAATTAGATTGCATCCATGATGCAATTTTCCTCAAGCCCGATTGAAGTGGGGACAGCCCGTCTGTCTTTCCTGCGGAGAGAGAGAAGATGATTTGGGAGTCGTCCGCATAGGAAAATAGGGACAACCCCGCATCTTCCGCTACAGTAGCCAAAGGCCTCATATAAGTTGAAAAGCAGAGGACTAAGAATAGAGCCCTGAGGTACACCATAGGGAGATGAATAGATATCAGAGCTGGCTGTTGAGGAGAAGACTTGGAAAGTGCGATTGGTCAGAAAAGAAGTAAGCCAATTGAGTGCCAGGCCGCAGATACCTAATGTTCTCAACGTATTTGTTAGGACGGTGTGAGACACCGTATCAAATGCTACACTTAAATCGAGTACAATAAGGGCAGCTGTATCTCCGGCATCCAGATGATAATGCAATCTTTCCGTGACCCCCAATAAAGTTGTTTCAGTTGAAAAGCCAGCTCTGAAGCCTGATTGGGAGGGGTGGAGAAAACCTTGAGCTTCAACAAAGAGTGAGAGCTGAGAATGGACATGTTTCTCCAGAATTTTCAAAAAAGCTGGTAGTAATGAGATGGGTCAATAATTGGAAAGTGCAGCAGGGTCTGCATTTGGCTTCTTAAGAAGTGGAAGCACCATAGCGTGCTTCCAATCGGATGGAACGGACGCTTCTTGTAATGAGAAGTTCAAAAGGTCCATAATAACAGACAAAGATGAAGATTCCAGTTGTTGGAGCACAGAGATGGGTAAAGGATCCTTAGGTGACCCTGATTTGACACTGTGTAGAAGTTTATTAAAAGAATCGGGGTTTAGTAGGGGCCATGAGTGCAAACAATTGGAAGATGCGTTAAGCATAAGATTCTGATATCCATCCTGAAAAATCTGAGGAAATTTAATGCTCATCTCTTCTAAGAAAGTATTATTTGGCTGCACCTCCATCCTTATTTCACTCACCTCACGGTTTTCCTTCAAAAAAATAGGGGGATCACTATTGGGGACTAAATCAAACCTAAATCCCTTTGATAAACCAGCTTATTATGTTATCACCTTTTTGGGAAACATAGACCTTTCCAGATACCAATCATTGTCTATACTCTATTAGGCCAATAAAATACCCACACAGTTTAATAGGTTCTCCACCATACACAAATGGTTTGATTTCAGGTTTGAACAGCATTATATTGTCCTTGAGCTTTTCCTCCAAAAATTGGTGGAGACAAGTGTAATTTTTGCTCGTGAGTCAAAAAGAACTTTTGTTCTTTCACCCTCAACCAATATGAAATGAACAGTTTCGAGCCTTCCATTACTAGTAATCTGTAACTCAATTTGCCCACACTCAAAGTCTACATTGTCATTACCATCACTCACATCAACCTCATTAACTTTCTGTTTGGGTTTTCTTGTCCTACAAACATTTGCAAAATGACCCTTCTTTTTGCAACACATAGTAGCTTTAAGAGCAGGACAAGTCTTCTCATTAGCCAAGTGTTCTGTTCTATCACACATGTAACATTTTCTAACAAATTCATTCTTTTTGTCTGTGTTACAGTCATTTCTCTTGTCTTGTATTTAGAAGCCATCTTTAACCATGTGTATTGTTTGTTCTTTGGCCCCTTCACTTTTTATTACTTCCACACATTTAAACGAGTGCTCAGTCTTTCAAGCAACTAATGACACCTCAACTAATGTGAGATCATCTTTTTGCCAGAGCTCTTTGCGTACTTTTTCAATATTACATTGCAACATGAACTGGTCATTAATTCTTTTTTTCCAGTAAAGCAACACATTTGCATGAAGAGGCTAACCATCTAAGATGTATTACATACTTTGCTATAGACTCACCTTCTTTCTGATTCCTTTTCCCAAAATGATATTTTTCTAAAATTGTGCTTACTTTTGGTAAATAATGTCTATCTAATTCTCTTATGCATGTTTCATATTCATTTAAATCCAAAGCATCACTATCTGAAACATCTTGGAGATGATCAAAGACATCTTGCCCTTCGGAGCCTACACAATGTAGTAAGAGAGCTGTTTTCCTTTCAGCACCAAGAGATGTACAACACATTCTTGCATATCCCTGAAAATCTTTCCCCCATTATTGCCAATTTATAGGTGGTACCCCAGAACTTGTAAAAAAAAGGGTGGACCTATTACATTTTTCATTTTTGGACCAAACTAACCTCCAAAACCCAGATCACCTAAAATTGTGTAGTTAGTAATCAAATGATACATTCACTGAATAAACAAGTAAAGAAAAAGTATTGACACAACCACTACCGACACTCTATTATGTGTTTGAGATCTTTTCCTGTAAGAGAAGTAGGGTGAGCACCACACAAAAACAAACCTAAAATATATACTGATATTATGTCAACAAATAACAAAAAACTGTTCTTGATACTGCATGAAATGTTGTCCACTCCCAGCTGTCAATGCTCAGATCCAAATTGCTCAAATTAAACTGCTCCGGATGTTCTCCGAAATGCTCCAATGGTCATGCACAGTGTAGGAAAGTAGGATCTGCTTCTTATGGTTACCCCACTTTTTGCTTGATGTTGCACTGTTTTGACTAGTCTGTCTGGGATCCTGCTAATCAGGACCCCAGCGTATCTGCTCTCCCCTTTAAATTGTTATGCATGTACTTTGGTACACTCCAGATTGGATACTGGGGTACCCTTATAAGTCCCTAGTATATGGTACCCATGTACCCAGAGCATAGGTACCCCAGAGGCCTCCCCTGGGCTGAAGCATGTATTATGCCACCCAGGAGAGGCCATGCAAAATGGAACTACAGGTCTGCTATTGCAACCTGTGTAAATTGGTGCTTGCACCACTTACTTTAGATATAGGTTCACTATATCTATAAGTCACTACACTTAAAACGTATAAGTCATCCCTATAGCAGGCCTTATCAATCCTGAAGGCAGGGTGCTGGGGATTACGTGAGAGGGTGCCCCTGCATGAGCTGGGCCCCTCTGCAGCCTTCGGAGACCATTCTCCCGGGTTGTCTGTGACTCAGCCGGATATATAGGTAGAGGTGCATTATAACCTTGCGGTAAATGCTATCTCGAAAACGGCTGCATAGAAACATATCGTGTTTGGTATCAAACACCTTGGAATCATACCTCCACACTGGTAACCGGTGTGGGAGGTATGATTCCACCCTTCTGAAGCGAGCTTCGTGGGGTCGCTGGTCCATCCGGTGCCAGCCTTCTCGACCCGGTCAGCACAAAATAGATGCTGCCAACCAGAGACACATTTCTGCCCTCCTGCTGCTGAGCCAAGCTCGAGCAGAGGAAGGTAGCACAATAGGCATCCTGTCACAGGGAGGTGTGACCACCTCCCAGACAGGATTTAGTGTATTAGGGCTGGGTGGGTGCACTCTGAGAGTGCCTGAAAGTATGCAGCCGGGGCACATTTGGTGTCCCTGTGCATAGTCCAGCTCATACCAGTTCTGGGAGCCGTTGGCTCCTGCTCTGGTGCAAAACTGGACAAAGGACATGGGTGTAATCACCCCGGTCCTAACCTCCCCTAGGAGGGTCCCCCGAATCTGTCCAACCCTCTCCAGTGGGTACAAAAGGGCTTACCTGGCTGTAAAACTTTAGATTTTATGTGGACAAGATTCTACAAGAAGAAACCACTGACCTTCGACCATCTGCACACTCTGGACTTCGCTGGACTACAACTGGGTCCGACTTCGTCTCCCTCTCCGTCCAAAGCTTTGTCTGTGCCTTTGCTCCATACAGGCTCTGTGCAGGACCTGTGGTGCACTAAAGACAACTGAATAATCTCCCTTGGGGTGAAGGAGTCACTCCCCTGCATTCTCAGGCACAACAAACGCAACTGACCGGTCTGCTGATCCTGAGCTCCTGCAGACTCCGAAAACTCCAGCAACATAGGAGGTGGGTTCCAAATGTTCCTGAGGTTGATCTGCCCTCTCAGCAAGTTTGAGGCCAGTATCCCTTGTGGGGACTGCATAACCTGAACCCCTGTGCACTGCATCTATTTGCAAGTGCATATGATTTTTGGCAATTCCCGAGCTTGTGCATTAGACTCCATGTAGTTCTGACCCTGAGCAGTATTTCCACCAAAGACCTCTGGCCTCCTTGCACCGAGTGCTCCGTGGGCTGGTACTTTGTGATCTTGCTCGAGGTCCCCTTGCGAGTCCTGGTCATTTGGCCTGTGGGTCCTCCTGAGGGTCATCTTGATTCCTGTTGGGCTTTCCTGGTTGCTCCAGATGTGCCATGAATTTCAATCGCTTGGAGAGTCCCCAGCACCTTGCTGGTCCTCATCGTAACCTGCTTGACCTTCCTGCATGGGTTGCTTTTGCCAAGGCTTGTTGTTGCTCCAGCCGGACACTGACCCCTCAGCACTCGACATCCTTCATGGGACAGCTCGCACCTGGCTCCTGGTTATCGTCGACATCTCCTGGTCCTCGTGGCTGCAGAGTCAAGCATCCCTTTTTCGCACCTGAAGCACCCGATATGGGTGGGCATTCATCTCCCGAGCCCCTGGTCACTCTGAAGTGACCCTGATTCTGTCCCCTCTGCTTTCAGGTTCCTTTCTTTCAGAATCCCGGCTGGGATTCCACCGGACCCTTTTCACCTTCACGGCAGCAGCACTTCTTCGCAGCCCTCCATTGAGAACGACAGCTGTTTCCGACACCACTCCAGACCTATGCACCCAGCTCCTCTGGGATAGGTAACTCGGGTACTACGGTATCCACGTGTGGGGTGGCTCTCCAACCTCTTAAGTTCCAAAGGGCTTCCTGGAAGTCCTCCTAAGAGGGCCCTTAAACTGTAAAATTGCAACCGCGACTTTCCAATAGAATTGTACGGAACCCGCGGTCGTGTTAGCACACTGCACCCTTCCTCCGTGGGGTCCCTATCTACTCACCTTGGGTGGTTCCTTGGGGTGCCGGGGATTCTACGTGCTCCAGACCTTGTCTTGACCAGAGTCGTGGTTGTTATACCACTATTTTAGTATATGGTTTGGTCTCCCCCTGGAGCCCACTGTGTATTGCGCTACTTACAACTGTTCTATTGATCTCGTATTGTGTGCTTCGTGTTTTATCCTCGGGTAGAGGATACTAGAGAGTGTTATATTAATAAATACATATTTTTATATAACTACTGTGTGGTTCTCCTTTCATTTAGTTAATATAGGAGGTGATATTCTGGTAAAACAAGCTGCTTTACATTCCTTCAAGACTAAGCCTAAAGGCTTCTCTCCACAGCTACGACTAGGATAGCTTTCTAAAGGTTATCTTTGACCTCATACATCATAAGGGTCATTTGGACTGGTGCAAGGTGCCCACTTTAATTAGTGGACAGCATATACCAGGCCAACTTCTCACATTGGTGTGCAGCGGTTGGGATTCAAGCCTGCATTGTTTTACCAGATAAATCTCTTTGTATTGATTAACTTAAAACCACTAAAGTATTAGGCACATATAATACTTAAGGTTAGAATAAGAAAGTTCTACTGAACTTAGGGTTGGGTAAGTTAAGGGTCTAGCACACCCTTTCTCCAACCTAAGAGAGTTTAGTTCCCACTAGGTTAGGTAGGTGCGTACACCACACCACACTTAGTTATGTCTTCTAAAGGAGAAGCCAGTGGCTCTCTGCCTTCTAGGTACAATGATTTTGCATTCCAGGAATTGAAAGCCATGTGTGTTTCTAGGAAGCTGAAGACAGGGAGAAATGCCAACACCCAACGTCTCATTGAGGTGTTACTCTTGGATGACCTTAGGAAGACCCCTGGGTCAGATGAGGTAGAAAGAGTGGGTGGGGCAGGGAATGAGGACAGGCCAGGAGGTGAAACCTTTTTTGACCTAGATTCAAACCCCAGCCAGGAGGATCAAGATGATTCCCACCTGGACAACTCAGATCTTCAGGAAGAGGGTGGAGAAGGCCCCAATGGCCCTCTCTTTAGTCCTCCTGGAAGAGTGCAGAGTTTACCTAGGAGATCTAGATCTCCCTCTGCAGAATCTTACCATTCAGGACAGTCTGCAGGGACCTCCATATCTCATAAGAGGGATAACTCTTATGACAGACAGTGCCAATTTCTAGAGGTTGAGAAAGTTAAGCTTAGGCTCAGGCAAGAGCAATTGGCCCTAGATAAGGAATACCTAGAACTCCAGAAGGCTAGGAAAAGATTGGGACTAGAGTCCCATGGTGGCAGCAACAGTGTCCCTAGGAGTAAGGAATATACTTATGATCATAGGAACCTGAGAAAGATAGTCCCTCCCTACCATGGTGGGGATGACATCCACACATGGATAACTGCTTTGGAGAGGGCCTGTAAAGTACAGAGGGTCCCTCAAGAGCAGTGGGCAGCTATCTTGTGGCTCTCCTTTGCTGACCAAGGTAGAGATAAGCTCCTCACTGTTAGAGAAGAGGATGCTGACAACTATTTAGTCCTGAAGAGTGCTCTCATTGATTGGTTTGGCTTAACCACTGAACAGTACAGGATTAAGTTCAGAGACACCCAGAAGATACAGACTCAGGCCTGGGTAGACTTTGTAGATTGTGCTACTAAGGCTCTGGAAGGCTGGTTACTTGGCAGCAAAGTGAATGATTTCAAGGGATTGTACAATTTGATTATGAGGGAGCAGATCCTTAATAATTGCCAAAATCAGTTGTTGCATCAGTACCTGGTTGATCTGACTTCTCCCAAAGAATTGGGAAAGAAGGCAGATAGGTGGGTCAGAACCAGGGTGAAACAGAAAAACCAGACCACAGGTGGTGACCAGAAGAAGCAGATCCTACTTTCCTACACACCACCATGGTAGGGAGGGGAAAAGGGTAAAGACCAGAAGTCTTCATCAGGGCCCCAAAAACCTGCATCTGGGGGGGAGTCACAGTCTAACAAAGGTAAAGGCAAAAAGAAACCTTGGTGCTTCCTGTGTAAGGAGAAAACCCATTGGACAAGAGATGCCAATTGTTCAAGGGCCAAGGATCCACCTTCTACCACCACTGCCCCTAAGGCAACTGTTCCCCCTAGTTCAGCTTCAAGTGGTGGTACAGGGAACAAGGGTATAGTAGGGTTAACCTTGGGATCTGAGATGGGTTCTGGCCTAGTCAGAACTCCAGCTCAGGCTGTACTTGTCTGTGATGGAGGCATGGATATCTCCTCCTTATTTGTGAGCCCCAGTAATCCGGGCAAATTTAGACAGCAGCCTTTGATCAATGGAAAGGAGGCCATGGCATACAGGGACACAGGAGCAAGTGTCACTATGGTGACAAAAGATCTTGTGGGCCCTGACCAGATCATACTTGGTGAGATGTACCAAGTGACCAATGCTAACAATGTCAGGACAGACCATTCCTTGGCAGTTGTTAATTTCAGCTGGGGAGGGGTAACTGGCCCTAAAAAGGTTGTGGTTAGCTCAGACCTCCCTGTGGCATGCTTGTTGGGCAATGATTCGGAAACTTCAGCCTGGGCTGAAGTGGAACTCAGGACACATGCAGCAATGTTGAGCATCTCTGCAGATGTGTTTGCTGGGACTAGGTCACAGGCCAAACTGTCTTCAACTGAACAGGCCCTGGATCCTGAAAAGATAGACTAGGAGCCTTCCAAGAGAAGGAGCAGGAGGGGTAAGGCAGTGTCTTCCCCCCAGACCCAGAGTGAGGATCAGTCTCCTGAGGGGGATGATCCCAGTCCTTGTGAAGGAACTGTCTCAGAGGGACTTGAACCTGATCAGGTTGAGTTCTTGGGGACAGGGGGCCCTTCCAGGGCAGAACTGAGTCAGGAGCGGCAAACCTGCCCTTCTCTTGAACCCATCAGACAGCAAGCTGCTGCTGAGGCTGCTGGGAGTGCCAGTGGGTCCCACAGGATCTACTGGGATGAAGGACTCCTTTACTCAGAGGGTAGAGACCCCAAGCCTGGTGCCACAAGGAGGTTGGTCATACTTCTGAAGTTTAGGGGTTTCCTACTGACACTGGCACATGATATCCCTTTGGCAGGACACCTAGGCCAAAGTAAGACTTGGGACAGGCTTGTCCCTCACTTTCACTGGCCTCACATGTCAGAGGACACAAAGGAGTTTTGTCGCTCCTGTACCACCTGTCAAGCCAGCGGTAAGTTAGGTGGTACCACAAAGGCCCCCCTAATACCACTACCTGTGGTGGGGGTTCCCTTTGAGAGGGTTGGGATTGACATAATTGGTCCCATGGGCCCTCCAACTGCATCTGGGCACAGATATATTCTAGTGGTGGTGGACCATGCCACTAGGTACCCAGAGGCAATACCCCTTAGAACCACCACAGCTCCTGTGGTGGCCAGGGCCCTCCTGGGAATTTTTTCCAGAGTGGGTTTCCCTAAGGAGGTCTTAACTGACAGATGTGCAAACTTCATGTCCAGTTACATCACTGCAATGTGGAAGGAGTGTGGAGTAAATTACAAATTTATCACACCCTATCACCCACAATGCAATGGGTTAGTTGAAAGGTTCAACAAAACCATGAAGGGCATGATCATGGGTCTCCCAGAAAAGCTTAGGCGAAAATGGGATGTCCTGTTGCTCTGCCTTCTCTTTGCCTACAGAGAGGTCCCACAGAAGGGGGTTGCCTAAGGCCCTTTTGAACTTCTGTTTGGGCATCCAGTTAGGGGTCCCTTGTGTTTAGTGAAGGAGGGATGGGAGTTACCTCTCAAACCACCTAAGCAAGACATAGTGGACTATGTACTTGGTCTCCGCTCCAGGATGGCTGAGTATATGAAGAGGGCAAGTAAAAACCTTGAGGCTAGCCAAGAATTACAGAAAGGTTGGCATGACCAAAAGGCTGTACTGGCTGTGTATCAGCCAGGACAGAAGGTATGGGTGTTGGAGCCTGTGGCCCCAGCAGCTCTCCAGAACAAATGGAGTGGCCCCATACAATTCTTGAGCAAAAGGGAGAGGTCACCTACCTGGTGGACCTTGGAATCCCAGGAGCCCCCACAGGGTGCTCCATGTGAATAGGCGCAAGCCATATGTGGACAGGGCAGACATGGGCTTGCTCATGGCTACTGATGAGGGACAGGAGGAAGAGAGTGACCCACTCCCTGACCTCCTCTCACAGAACCCTGATTATGGCTCAGTTGATGGTGTAGCCTTGGCAGGCAGCCTCACTGAGCAAAAACAGACTGATTGCAGGAAGGTCCTCAATCAGTACAGACATATGGTTTCCCTGACTCCTAGTCAGACCACTTGGTGTACCAATGAAGTGGACACAGGTGAGAGTCTGCCTGTTAAAAATAAGGTTTACAGGCAACCTGATCATGTCAGGGACTGCATCAGGACTGAGGTCCAAAAGATGCTGGAGCTGGGTGTGATTGAACCCTCAGATAGCGCTTGGGCTAGTCCAGTGGTCCTGGTACCCAAACCTCATACCCAGGGTGGTAAGAGAGAAATGAGGTTCTGTGTGGACTACAGGGGGCTTAATGCAGTCACTAGGACTGATGCTCATCCTATTCCTAGAGCAGATGAACTCATTGATACTTTGGCCTCAGCCAAGTTCTTGAGCACATTTGACCTCACTGCTGGATATTGGCAGATCTGACTAGCTGGGGATGCCAAACCCAAAACAGCATTTTCAACCCCTAGTGGGCATTATCAATTTACTGTGATGCCCTTTGGCTTGAAAAATGCACCTGCCACATTTCAAAGGTTGGTGAATAAAGTTCTCACAGGCCTGGAAGACTAAAGTGCAGCTTATCTAGGTGATATTGCTGTCTTTAGTTCCACCTGGGAGGATCACCTGGTCCACCTGAGAAATGTTCTGGAGGCCCTGTAGAAAGCAGGCCTCACTATCAAGGCCACTAAGTGCCAGATAGGGCAGAGTAAGGTTGTGTACCTGGGCCACCTTCAACCATTGCAGAGCAAAATCCAGACCATCATGGACTGGGTTGCTCCAACTACCCAGACTCAGGTCAGAGCTTTCTTGGGCCTGACTGGGTATTACAGGAGGTTTGTTAAGGGATATGGATCCATAGTGGCCCCCTTAAATGATCTGACCTCTAAGAAAATGCCTAAGAAAGTTCAGTGGACAGTTAGCTGTCAGAAGGCATTTGATGACCTGAAGCAGGCCATGTGCACTGCTCCCATTCTGCAAAGTCCTGACTATTCCAAACAATTTATTGCTCAAACTGATGCATCTGAGTTGGGGATAGGGGCTGTGCTATCACAACTGAATGAAGAGGGTCAGGATGAGCCAGTAGCTTTTATAAGCAGAATGTTGACCCCCAGAGAGAAACGTTGGTCAGCTATTGAGAGGGAAGCATTTGCTGTGGTTTGGGCTCTGAAGAAGCTGAGGCCATACTTCTTTGGTACTCACTTCATTGTTCAGACAGACCATAAGCCCCTCTTATGGCTAAAACAGATGAAGGGTGAAAACCCCAAACTTTTGAGGTGGTCCATTTCCCTACAGGGGATGGGCTATACAGTGGAACATAGACCTGGGAGTAACCATGCCAATGCAGATGGACTCTCCAGATATTTTCACTTAAGAAATGAAGACTCAACTGGTCAAGGTTAGTCTTATCTCCTTTCGTTTGGGGAGGGGTTGTGTAGGAAAGTAGGATCTGCTTCTTATGGTTACCCCCACTTTTTTGCTTGATGTTGCACTGTTTTGACTAGTCTGACTGGGATCTTGCTAATCAGGACCAAAGCCTATCTGAGGACCCCAGCCTATCTGCTTTCTCCTTTAAATTGTTATGCATGTACTTTGGTACACTCCAGATTGGATACTGGGGTACCCTTATAAGTCCCTAGTATATGGTACCCATGTACCCAGGGCATAGGTACCCCAGAGGCCTCCCCTGGGCTGAAGCATGTATTATGCCACCCAGGAGAGGCCATGCAAAATGGAACTACAGGTCTGCTACTGCAACCTGTGTAAGCTGGTGCTTGCACCACTTACTTTAGATATAGGTTCACTATATCTATAGGTCACTACACTTAAAACTTATAAGTCACCCCTATAGCAGGCCTTATCAATCCTGAAGGCAGGGTGCTGGGTTTTACGTGAGAGGGTGCCACTGCATGAGCAGAGGCCCTCTGCAGCCTTCGGAGACCATTCTATCGGGTTGTCTGTGACTCAGCCGGACATATAGGTAGAGGTGCATTATAACCTTGTGGTAAATGCTATCTCGAAAACGGCTGCATAGAAACATATCGTGTTTGGTATCAAACACCTTGGAATCATACCTCCACACCGGTAACCGGTGTGGGAGGTATGATTGCACCCTTCTGAAGCGAGCTTCGTGGGGTCACTGGTCTATCCGGTGCCAGCCTTCTCGACCCGGTCATCACAAAATGGATACTGCCGACCAGAGACACATTTCTGCCCTCCTGCTGCTGAGCCAAGCTCAAGCAGAGGAAGGCAGCACAATAGGCATCCTGTCACAGGGATGGTGTGACCACCTCCCAGACAGGATTTAGTGTATTGGGGCTGGGTGTGTGCACTCCGAGAGTGCCTGAAATTCTGCACCTGGGGCACATTTGGTGTCCCTGTGCATAGTGCAGCTCAAACCAGTTCTGGTAGCCGTTGGCTCCTGCTCTGGCACGAAACTGGACAAAGGACATTGGTGTAACCACCCCTCTGTCTTGACCCTCCCCTAGGAGGGTCCCCCGAATCTGTCCAACCCTCTCCAGTGGGTACAAAAGGGCTTACCTGGCTGTAAGACTTTAGATTTTACGTGGACAAGATTCTACAAGAAGAAACCACTGACCTTCGACCGTCTGCACACTCTGGACTTCGCTGGACTTCGACTGGGCCCGACTTTGTCTCCCTCTCCGGCCAAAGCTTTGTCTGTGCCCTTGCTCCATACAGGCTCCGTGCAGGACCTGTGGTGCACTAAGGGCAACTGAAGAATCTCCCTTGGGGTGAAGGAGTCACTCCCCTGCATTCGCAGGCACCACAAAAGCAACATAGGAGGTGGGTTCCGAAGGTCCCTGAGGTAGATCTGCCGTCTTAGCAAGTTTGAGGCCAGTATCCCTTGTGGGGACTGCATAACCCGAAACCCTGTGCACCGCCTCTATTTGCAAGTGCATATGCTGGTTGGCGATTCCCGAGCTTGTGCATTGGACTCCTTATAGTCCTGACCCTGAGCAGTATTTCCATCAAAGAACTCCGGCCTCCTCGCACCGAGTGCTCCGTGGGCTGGTACTTTGTGATCTTGCTCGAGGTCCCCTTGTGAATCCTGGTCATTCGGCCTGTGGGTCCTCCTGAGGGTCATCTTGATTTCTGTTGTGCTTTCCTGATTGCTCCAGATGTGCCCTGACTCTCCATTGCTTGGAGAGTCCCCAGGAACCAGCTGGTCCTCACCGTAACCTGCTTGACCTTCCTGCATGGGTTGCTTTTGCCAAGGCTTGTTGGTGCTCTAGCCGGACACCGACCCCTCAGCACTCAACATCCTTTGTGGGACAGCTCGCACCTGGCTCCTGGTCATCGTCTCCTGGCTGCAGAGTCAAGCATCCCTTCTTCGCACCTGAAGCACCCGACATTGGTGGGCATTCGTCTCCCGAGCCCCTGGTCACTCTGAAGTGACCCTGACTCTGTCCCCTCTGCTTTCAGGTTCCTTTCTTCCAGAATCTCGGCTGGGATTCCACCGGACCCTTTTCACCTTCACGGTAGCAGCACTTCTTCGCAGCCCTCCATTGAGAACGACAGCGGTTTCCGGCACCACTCCAGACCTATGCACCTGGCTCCTCTGGGATAGGTAACTCGGGTACTACAGTATCCACGGGTGGGGTGGCTCTCCAACCTCTTAAGTTCCAAAGGATTTCCTCGAAGTCCTCCTAGAAAGGTCCATAAACTGTAAAACTGCGACTTCCCCATAGAATTGTACGGAGCCCGCGGTCGTGTTAGCACAGTGCACCCGTCCTCCATGGGGTCCCTATCTACTCACCTTGGGTGGTTCCTTGGGGTCCCAGCGATTCTAAGTGCTTCAGACCTTGTCTTGACCTGAGTCATGGTTGTTATACCACTATTTTAGTATATGGTTTGGTCTCCCCCTGGAGCCCACTGTGTATTGTGCTACTTACAACTGTTCTATTGATCTCGTATTGTGTGCTTCGTGTTCTATCCTTGGGTAGAGGATACTAGAGAGTGTTATATTAATAAATACATATTTTTATATAACTACTGTGTGGTTCTCCTTTCATTTAGTTAATACAGGAGGTGATATTCTGGGAAAACAAGCTGCTTTACATTCCTTCAAGACTAAGCCTGAAGGCTGCTCTCCACAGCTACCACTAGGATAGCTTTCTAAAGGTTATCTTTGACCTCATACATCATAAGGGTTGTTTGGACTGGTGCAAGGTGCCCACTTTACTTAGTGGACAGCATATACCAGGCCAACTTCTCACACACAGGAGAAACTGAAAGGAATGAAATTGCTAGGATATTTCTTCTAACGTGTGGTGCACAACCCAAAAGTTAGACTCTGCAGATGTTCAAGGAAACATCCATGTGGTCAGGGGATCACAGCAGCATCCACAGCGTCCTGCAAGGTAACTGCCTGCTCATTATTCTCCGCTGCACACCAAACTCACAGCTGATCTCAATACTGTACGTGCGTGTTAGAGCTGCCACGTTCCTCCGTCTTCGGCCTGCCGCGAGCTGATGCTCTGCTTCGTTCCTCTGCCTTCGGAATGCCATGCACTGATGCTTTCCTCCATTCCTCTGATTTCTGGCAACCGCGCGACAATGTATTGCCGCGGGCTTGCAGCGCACTGAGGTCCTGCTGCGTTCTTTTGTCTTCGGCCCGCCACGCTCCAGCTTTACCATTGTGCTCTTACATTACATTTCAGCTCGATCAATTTTGAGAAATTAAAGTGAAGGCTCGAGTACATACCCGAGTTTACAACGCAGAAGGCATATGTCGCGTTAATCCCAATACGAAGTTTACGCTCGTCTGAACAGTTCAACTTTCCTATTCGTCACAGATCGACAATAAAATCCAAGTCCTTAGTTTAATATTTCAATGTTGGGGCCTCCCTAAGCCATCCTCATCGCTAGCGTAAAAAGGTACGCTTCAAAACATGGCAATAACATCAGATAAGATTTATTGAAGAGGAGATCCCATACAACCACTCCAACAGACTCCAACTTCAACTCAGCCCCCTCACATTCTACTCCACTTTCTACAATGACCTCACTACATTCTATGGCTATCTAACACATAATCAAACAAGATAATAAACAGTTGTTACCACACTGAGTCTCCCATACTCACAGATATTTATTGGCCTTGTGCTGAATAGGGGCCCCTTGAAGTGTTGCCCCCCCTGGAGAGTTGGGGGCCCTCATGTGCTTTATGCCCATGCTGCGTCCTCTCTGAGCTTTCTCTGAATGTTTTGTAAACTCCAGCAACACAAAAAATGGAAAAGAAACACCCATTTCATTATTGGTGAAAGGTATTCAGTGCAGGACTGGCCAACTCATGCTTTCTCATGGTTGGTGGATAATTAAGGCCCATAATTTGTTAACAGACACTGGCTCTTTCTGCCAATAGATTGACACAACTGTAATTTCTTGTGTTTTGAACCATTTCTCACCTTTATTGACCTTAAACATTGTGCTGAAAATAAAGAATTAGAAAATTAAGTTTAGTGTTGCAGTAAACTGTGTATTTACAGACACACTGTGACAGTTCGCAAAAGCTTTGGTTGACTCTGTGATTAAATTACAATTAATTAAAAGTTTTCTATTCTGTGTCAAAAATGCAAAACACAAATTTTCCATCTTCATTCTTGCCCGAACTAAGGATGCCTAGAATGAAGTGGAGAAACAACAATTGATGAACAGAATGCAGAACAATGTCATACATTCACCCCAGTACAGAGATCTGGGCCTAAATCCATCGTTTTTTTGCTCACCATGCCATTCCAGTTTGAACCCAGCCATAGCAAATCAGTCTTGACCCTGTGCCCAATGGGAACAGTCCAGCCCGAACTGCCAGGCCAGGTCCTCCCTGGACTGGAACCAAGCATCCTAGGACCGGTTTCGGGGTTTTACCCCTCTTCAGCCAGGATAGCTTGATTCCAGTGGCATGGAGAGCACGGGACCCACGTCTGGGCATACCCGTCCCGCTCGGGGTGACAAATGCAAAAACAACAATTGATGGACAGAATGCAGAACAATGTCATACATTCACCCCAGTACAGAGATCTGGGCCTAAATCCATCGTTTTTTTGCTCACCATGCCATTCCAGTTTGAATCCAGCCATATGCAAATCAGTCTTGACCCTGTGCCCATTGGGAACAGTCCAGCCCGAACTGCCAGGCCAGGTCCTCCCTTGACTGGAAACAAGCATCCTAGGACCGGTTTGAACAGTGAAGTGGAAGCAGTGGTACAGGGCCTTTGACAGCTACTTAATAGCCTCTGATAGAGTAAGATTTGACCCATTGAGTAAAAGGGCAGCCTTATATAACTGTTTGGGTCTAGAGGGTCAAACAAATTTCGATCACTTACCAGAGATGGCACTACCTCCTCAACCCAGTTGGGATAAGTTTGAGAATGCTGTAAAAATACTAGTAAATCGCTTAAAAGATAATCAAAGCATAATTGTTGGAAGGCACAGGTGCTTTACATGATGTCAGCCACCACATGAATCAATCAGTAGATTTCTGGCAGAATTGAAACTATTAGCCGCATCTTGGAAGTTTGTTGGAATACTGGACAAGTACTTAGGGGATCGGGTGGTGGTTAATTGTTATGGCTTTAGAACACTGGAGAGGTTAATTTTCTGAAAGAATCCTGTGTTTGAAGAAATGCTGGAAACTGCAAGAGAGATTGAGAGATCCGTAATGACATCCAAGGAGTTGGGGAGATTTAAACACAATGGAAGTAGAAAACGTAAATGCCTTCCCTTCTAAACTGAAGCATACCACATACTTTACTAATGACAACAAGAAACTTGAAAAGAGTGGAGTGGATACAGCAGGAACATGTTACAGATGTGGATCCAAAAGTCAC
The DNA here is from genome assembly GCA_963921515.1 of Calotriton arnoldi. Lineage (NCBI taxonomy): Eukaryota > Metazoa > Chordata > Amphibia > Caudata > Salamandridae > Calotriton > Calotriton arnoldi. Next base: position 370,132 of record CAWUFW010013102.1, read on the forward strand.
CCTGCCAATTACAACTCGTGCCGAGAAATAGGAAGGGCCTACATGAAATGCAGAAAGATGGGGCACTTTGCTCAGGCATGCAAAAACATTCAAAAAGTGTTATTTGTCAATGAACAACAGGCAACATGTGCAGTCAGGACAAATGAATAAAGCGAAAATGGAAATAGACATACTGTTAATGAAGATGGTAAAATCAGAAGCTGAAATGTAAAAATAAAGGATATCCAGTATTCAAAATAAAAGTCGCTGATGTGGTTTTAGATGTCACAGTTGATTCAGGTTCTCTCATCATGATCAAAATGAACAAACTATATATAGAAGACCGGGGTGACATAAGTTTTTCACCCCTGGAGATTCCTATGGTGGCTTTAGGGGGTTTTAAAATGTAAATTATGGGTTACTAAAAAGACAACGTGATGTATAAAGACAAAATGATCCACACCAAGGAGTATGTTGCTAAGAGGGGTTACAACATCTTAGATTGGAGGGTTCAAGGAGCCCTTCGTATGGTGTTAAGACCAGGGATGGAGCCTCCCATGTCGATGTTTGTTCCTCACAGATTGGGTCACAGGAATAATTATTAGAACAACAGAAGCCTATATTTGAAGATAGGTAAAGTGCCATTAAGGGATTTGAACATAAAATCATATTAAAACCTGACACAGTTTCAATGGTTCACACACTGTTAAATGTGCCACTAAGTATTAGAAATAAACTAAGGAAACATTTGGAGAGCCTTTGAAAGGAGAAGGAAATTGATCCAGTTGATACCTCCAAGACGATTTCACCAATTGTTGTGGCGAAAGCGAAATTGGGGAGCTGAGGTTTTGCATGGGTCTCAAGTCCCTGAACAAGGTGGATTCTTTCCCCCTACCTAAGATCCAGGAAATGTTAGAGCAGCTATGTGGGGCTAAGTGTTCTAAACATTGGATCTAAGAGCCATCTATCATCAAGGAGATAGTAGAACTTAGTGAGGACTCATAATATTTCACAGTCTTTAACACTCTTTTTGAAACCTACAGATTTTTACACGAGATGTTTGGCTTATGCCTCACTTGTGTCTGTCTTTCGAAAACTGATGTTTCACTTACTAGAGAATTAAAAGGCTGTGCTCGCTTATCAAGAAAATATCCAGATTTTGGCCAATTCTGTGGAATTTCATTTGGAGACATTGCACTAGGTGTTAGGGATCTAAGAAGGGCATTACAATCAAGAGAGTGAAATGTATATTTTTTGTTGAATGAAGTACGATATTTTGGGCACCATGTTTTGGCACAAGGCAAAAATGCAAAGCACGACCTAGTGGAGGCAATATTAAAATGAGAAGGACCATATGAGATTGTTCTTAGGTTTGTGCAAGTGTTACGTGCCATTTGTTGAGAAATTTGCTCCTCAGATAGAACTATTTAGGAGACTTTTGAAAAGTGGTGCTAGGTACACGTGGGGGAGGAGGAAAATGAAACTTTAATTGTAGAGACAGTTGATGCAACCACGGTGGGGCTTGATACACTTTTAAGCCAAGTTGTTGATGGAAGGGAAAACACCATATTCCAGGGGAGTATCGGCCTGTATCTGTCCAACTAGTCATTTTGTAGCATACCTTTGCGTTAGAGAATTTTCCTTAGTCACAGGACGAAAAGCCATTATGTACATGTTTTTTTTTTTTTAAAGTTTAGAAAGCTTTATTGAAGTGTTAAGCAAAGTATAACATTAATACAGATTATCTGATGAGGAGTGACAGTACAGAATAAACATTAGCATTAAAATAGAAAATGAATCACACCTCAGTTGTAAGAACTGTACAAAGTCAAATGCATTTTTTAAACTTATAAAAAGAAAAGGAGAGGAAGAGAAGAGACGAGAAGAGAAGAAAGAGGGAAGAGAAAAAGAAGAGAGAGGAGCAGAAGAGAAATTAATATCAGAAGAAACACAGAATATGTAATAATATAAACTACAATGGAAATTGAAACATGTACATACTTAGTTTTCCGACCTGGAAAGAAAGGAGGTTAAGGGTAACCATAACAAATCTTTTTTGATCAACAGAGCAGTGGAATTAGCAAAGGCACGATCAAGTCTGTGATGATGACACAGTAAATTCCACCAAGCTTGGAGTGAAATTTTTGAAGTGTCCTTCCAGTTGGTAGTTATAATTTGGAGAGTGATAGCAAAAAATAGATCAATAAATTTACCCACATGACCAAGAACATCCCAAACAGGAGAGCAACTTCCCAGAAAAACATGTGAAATCTCAAAAGGAACATTAGACATTAAAATATCATTCAATTTTAACCAAACCTGAGCCCAAAAAGATTTAACCCGAGGGCAATGAAAAAACATGTGCATGAAATCACTATTATTATTAGGGCAAGACCAACAATTCGGGGAATCTAATAACTTAAATTTGTACATATCGCAAGGGGTGAGAAAAATTCTGTTATAAAAATAGTATGAAGTCTGTGTAGTGCTAGCAGAACGTGAGGCGGTATGAATCTTTTTCCTTAAGGAGTTCCATGTGCGTAAAGGGATTTCTAGGGCAAGATCCTTTTCCCATGTGAGTTCTAGTTTGGATTTGGTTCTGATTTTCGCAGAGTATGATAGTATTTTATATATTGAAGAAGCACTAAATTGAGTAGAGAAATCAATGGAAGTAGGGAGTGTCTGATTAGAAATAGTGGTGCAAGGATCCTGAAGGAAGAGAGATGTGAGAGATTCCTTAAGCAGGGGATAGTGAAGGGCATGAGAGGAGGAAACGTTGTAGGAGGTTTGAAGATCTGAAAAATCCATAAAAGAACCATCTCTTATTAAGTGTTGTGGTGTAATAATTCCCTTGTCAATCCATTCCTTCCAAAATAAAGTACGTTTGTTAATCTTAATGGATTTATTGTACCAAATTGGGGTGTGCAAAAAGGGGTCAGCAGACGGTAAATGTGAGTGAATCAGAGAGGTAGAAATTGCTTTGGAGTGAATAAAAATAGGGGAAGAGAAACGTTTCGGAGGTTGGGACAGGAAGACAGCAGAGGTAAAAGAGAAAGGAGAATACTGAGCTTGCTCCAACAATCTCCATGCAGTTAGAGGCGGGTCAGAGGTCTCAGATAAAGAAGTCCATACTTGCTTTAAAGTGAAAGCAGAGTGGTAGTGGCGAATATTAGGAAAGTTGACACCACCTAAATCTTTGGGAGATTGAAGGCGGACCAATGAAATCCTAGGTTTACGGTTGTTCCAGAGGAACTTGGAGAGAGAACTATTAATAACACGAAAAAGGGGTTTGGAAGAGAAATGGGAAGCATGGATAAATAAAAATTTATGATAGGAAGAAGCATCATTTTGATGGTGGCTAATCTACCCCACCATGAAAGGAATAGCGGTGACCAACCCTCAGTCAGAGCGGAAATTTTCTTTAGAATGTCCGCCAGGTTGATTTTGATAGTTTCCTTGATGGTGTTAGCATATAAGATACCAAGGCATTTGATATGTCTAGAAGTCCACTCAAAACCTGTATTTGCAAACATAGAAGGGAGGCAGAATTTGTTAAGAGGTAAGATTTCAGACTTATCAACGTTTAATTTATAGCCAGATACTTTTGAGTACTCCTGCAGGAGTGAAAAAAAAGCTGGCAGAGAAGTGGATGGGTTAGAAATGTATAAAAGAATATCGTCAGCATAAGCGGTGAATTTAAGGTCAAGTGATTTAAGTTGAAGACCTGAATAGTGAGGAGAGCGTCTGATTGTTTCTAAGAAGGGTTCCAACGCAAGGATAAAGAGAAGGGGAGAAAGAGGGCAGCCCTGTCTAGTCCCTCTGAGAAGGGGGAAATAACGAGACTGGCAACCATTTACCCAGACAGAAGTGGTCGGGACTGAATAAAGTAGTTGAATATATTGAAGGATAGGAGGGCCAAAACCATGCCATTTGAGGGCACTGAAAATAAACTCCCATTCAACCCTGTCAAATGCCTTTTCAGCATCTAATGTTATGGCGGCTAACGGAGAGTCTAATTTAGAGGCCAAATGGATAATATTAAGAAAAGTGCGTGAGTTATCTGTAATAGAGCGACCTTTGACAAATCCGGATTGGTATATATTTACAAGGTCAGGGATAATTTTATTAATTCGTATGGCGAGTAATTTTGCAAAGATTTTACAATCTGTGTTAATCAAAGAGATGGGCCTATAGTTTTTACATAAGGACAGATCTTTATCTTTTTTAGGTATCAGACAAAGCATAGCCTGGGAAAAAGTGCCTTGCGCTGCACCAGTAGTAAGAAAGTGAGTAATTAAGGAAAGGAGGTGAGGAATCAAAAGTGATTTAAATTGGAGAAAGAATCGAACAGTAAAACCATCAGGGCCCGGTGTCTTATCTTTAGGTAAAAGGGAAATAGCAGCAATAATTTCTTGTTCGGAGATGGGAATATTTAAAGAAGAAAGGTCGACCTGATTTTCAGGATTTTTAGGAATGCGTTGAAAAAAGGAATCGATAAGATCAATAGAAGGGGAAGATTCTGGGGTGTACAGAGAGGTATAGTAGTCAGTAAAACACTCAAGAATCTTGGCATCTGAGAGATGTAAAACTCCGGCAGGATCCTTAATAGCAGCTATTTTAGATTTTTGTTTTTTAATTTTAAGGTAATTGGCTAGAGCTTTGCCGGCTTTGTTCCTTCCACCATACATTTTTGCATTGAATTTAAGGAGGTTATTACAAGCCGAATCCCATGACTGTTTGTTATATTGCATTTTCGCTTTAATCAGATTGGATAATGTGTCAGGGCAATTGGCCGAAAAATACTGGTGTTCCAACGTTTTGATTTGTTTGAGGAGAGATGTAGATTCGGAGAGAGTTTTCTTCTTTTTCCGGGATACAAAGTCTATTATAAAACCTCTGGCAGAAGCCTTAAAGGCATCCCATATTAAATGAAATTGAGAGACAGAAGAGAGATTATGAAGAAAGAATTCTTGAGCAAAGAGCGAAAACTGTTCCACAAATTGAGAGTCCAAGAGAAGAGAATTGTTAAAGCGCCAGCGCCGAGATGAGGGTGTGGGTGAGGGGTAATCTAAATCTAAAATGATGGGGGCATGATCGGATATAAGAATGGAGCCAATCTCGATGTCATTCATGAATTGTAGGGTATGTTGAGTAAGGAAAATGTAATCTATTCGGGAATGAGATTTGTGTGCAGGAGAAAAAAAGGAAAATTCAAGAGCATCCGGGTGTGAGGTTCTCCAGGCATCAACCAGTCCTCTTGTAGTAATCGCCTTGTAGAAAGTTTTTTGCATCTTGTTGGGAATGTATCTGGCTTGAGATTTTCGGTCCAGAAAGGGATCCATGAGTTGGTTGCAGTCACCACCCACAATCAAATTGTTAGCAGAATGTGAGGAGAGAAGAGTGGAAAAATCAGACCAAAAGGATAAGTCAGTGCCATTCGGGCCATATAAATTGCAAAAAGAGAGTGGAGTGTTGTTAACTGTAACGTCTAGAAGAAGCCATCTACCATTGGTATCTTTAGATTCGGTTTGTAGGTGAACAGACAACGACTTATGGAACAAAATAACAACCCCGTTCTTATTATTATCAGCTGGGGAGCAAAAGATGTCACCCACCCAATGTTTACGTAATGAAGGCAAGTCTTGTAATCTGAGGTGTGATTCTTGCAACAGAGCAATATGACATTTCAGTTTAGCCAGGTGGGACAATACTCTCTGCTTCTTAACAGGATTACGCATACCTTTTACATTCCATGAAATGATGCGGAGACTTTTCATAGGTAATGTACATAGGAGGATAAACAACCTCTAAACATAACAAGTGCAGAAAAGTTAATAAGTAAAATATGGAAATTCATTAAAAAGGAAAGTGTAAGAGACAAAGAGGATACAAGTATAGCAAAAGAAAGGGAATGGGTAAAAGAGAGTAGCAAAAAGGAAGAAGAGTACACAACCTTTTTTGGTATGGCGAAGGAAATGAGCGAAAAGGTAAATGTAAAAACCTTGTTATAAAAGAGTAAAAAAGGAACGAAAAACTCCGTGCAAGAAAAAGATCCAGAAGGAAGGGGAAGAAAAAGTGGAGAAAGAGAAGGGAGTGAAAATAGGGAAAAAAAGCATAATCGCCAGTTAAGAGAGGGAAAGAAAGAGATGACAAGCGAGGAGGGAAAAGAGGGGAATAGAGAAAGCAAGGGAGGATAACATAGTCTCCCAAGGAAAGATAGCCAAGAGAAGATGACAAAAAACCGAGCGGCTTTAGTCATAAAGAACAAGATGAAGAAGAACATTGAAGAGTGAGGGGGGGCGGCGAGAGACAAGACAACCACACAGGCAAAGAGACTCCGAGAAAAGTCAAGATTGCCTTCTAAAAATAAGTAAGGAGGCAAGTATAAAAACAAAAGGCAAACATTACGGAACAAAAGGAAGGGAACTTACCAAACAGTGGGAAGATATTGCAGCAACATGAGTCACACATTACAGACAGGGGGCTAACAAGGGTGGAGAACAACTACAGCAGTTCCGTGCTGGGGAGGCCTGGGAAATGAGAGAAATAACAGACAAGGACATAATTAGAGGTTACAAACTACATACAGAAGCATACCAAAAAAATAACGTAAAGTAATTAAGGCTTGCTAAGTTCCATGGATTCTCCTTTATGGGCGTGAATGAACTTCTGGAGGTCGGCAGGATCTTCAAAACTGAAAGTTCTGTCTTTGTAGGTAACTTTGAAGAAGCAAGGATGTATTAACCCGTATCTGGCGTTCATAGATCTCAAGGCAGGCCTAAGGTCGAGGAATTCCTTACGCCGATTGGCAGTTGGCTTGGAGACATCTTGACTGAAGAAAACTCTGTGGCCAGACCAGAACATCTGCTTGTGTTGCTTAGCTGCGTTGAGAATTTCCATGAGATCAGAGTAGAGAAGGAAATAAGCAATTATACCTCTGGGTTTAGACAAGGAGGATGCACTCTGTGGTCCCAATCGATGAGCTCTCTGGATGTTAAAGTCTGTGGATTTTGCGCAACCAGCAATCTGAAGGACTTGAGATTTCAGAAATATAATCATATCTGATCCTTCGGAACCTTCCGGAATACCATAAATGCGTAGGTTGTTACGCCTATTACGATTTTCTAAGTCCTCTGTAGATTTCTTGAGCAAACTGACTTCTTTAGTAAGGCAATCAACTTTGGCAATAACATCTTGAGCATCACTGACTTTTTGCTCCACGTCCGAAAGCCTCAGATCTAGTCCAGTCCATTTGTCATCTAACCTTTGCAGAGTAGCAGCTGTGTCAGACATAAAAGGACGAATGAGGCGCAGTTCCTCCATTATATCTTCTAATGTGAGAGGGAGCGGTGATTTTGACGGAGAGGGCGGGTCCATCTTTGTACGTTTACCAGGACCAGTCGCAGTGTCTTTTCGTCCACCCGCAGCACCCCCCTGGGGTTTGTGTGGATGATGAGAATCCTTAATAGCAAAGGAGAGAAAGCACCAGCAGTCTAGGATTGGAAAGCAACACAGCAGGAGACGGCTTTGTTAGTATACTGAAGAAGAGCCAAGAAGAAGTGACCAGCAAAATGTCCACAGATAAAAGCGGTCTGCAGACAAAAAAATTATTACTTCACTAGATACCTCCAGAATTGAACACTGTAGCTGGTGACATCCGCTGTAAAAAGGAAGGGGCATATGTCCAACAGAACACCATCTGCTTCACACAGCAGCAAGAGGATCAGTATAAATGCTGGTCTGTCTTTTTTTTTTATGTAAGGCACAACATGGTCAGCCCGAAGGACACTCTCCTCCCGGTCGAGTGGAGTGCTGCGTGAAGAGAAGCACAAAATGGTGGCCGCTGCCCGGCGGAAACAAACGGAGCCGATATTGAGAAGGACATAAGGATCAGTGTACATGCTGGTCTGTCTCTTTTGATGTGAGGCACAACAAGGCCAGCATTAAATGAGAGGAATAATGCTACGAAAAAAAATTATCCGGAGAACATTCTCCTGATAGTCGGGTGGAGTGCTGCATGAGGCAAAACACAAAATGGCGGCCGTTGTCAAGTGGAGACAAACGGGGCCGATAACGAGAAAAAGAGACCTTCTCAAGGTCTAAAAACTTGCCATCATGGTCTTGGGTTGCTCCTATGCAGGAAACCACGATTCCGGTAGACAGGTGCTGCTTAAAAACAGTTCCTTCGTCATCGAGCGGAGCTCGGATTAGCGGAGCTCTTCAAGTGGCGGCCATCTTGAATCGCCGCTGCCGCGCGCCTCCCATTATGTACATGTTAAATAAAAGAAGTTTTGGGAATGCAAGTTCTATATTGGTCACATTGTCATGTATAATTTGCGAGTTCAATTTTTGGGTCAGGCCTAAAGCAGGAGGGAAGAACTCTAGGGCAGATTTTCTTTCAAGATGTCCATTAGATTCAATTTTGGATTGTCCCTATTTTGAAGAGTTGGCTTTCGTGAATGGTGTTATTGAAGGCACTCTTGTCACTCAAGATTTAATTTTTCACCAAAGGTGGAAACATAGCTACTAAGGTGATGTGAGTTTGTCAGTTGTTGTTGGCCCATAAAGAATTGTGTAATGAGTGAGGCAAGGGCTTCTTCAAAAATTAAGAATGAGTTGTATGTCAAAGGGGTGCTGGTCCTCTAGGGTAATATGTTGATTCTGTGAGCTTTTTTCAAATGATGTTTAATCAGAATTGCACACCAAAGTCATGTGGGGACCAAGAAGAGATTTATGTTATACTATTGGTGGTCTGGAAGGTATGCTTTGGTGAAGGTGTTCATTGCTAATTGCTCCAAATATAAGTAGACAGATGAAACACTTTGCGATAATAAATATGCCTATGCGTCCAGTGGAATTTAGAAAATCACAGTGGGACAAACTAAAGATCAACTTTGTGGGAGGTAGGTTTTCGTTGAGTGAGAATTTAAGGTGTGTGTTGGTAGTAGTTGACTATCATTCAAAGTGAGTTTCATTCAAGTGTTTGATGGAACCGATCACCAGAAATATAACTGAGTTTTTATGTGATTTGTTTTATTGTGAAGGAGTGCAGTAGTATTTGGTGGTGAATAGTGGTGTCCAGGTTAAATCTCATCACACAGAGTCCTTTCAGACTTCGCTGGACATTCAGCATCTGCCAATGGCCTTGTACAATCCTCAAGGTAATGGCATGGTGGATAGAAGAAAACATTCGGTTAGCATTCTTGTCAGGTTTGAATGTTCAGGTGGTGATGTCTGGAACAATGTGGCGTTATCATGCTACACCCTATTCAACTGTTGGAGAGGTGTTGTTGTGAGGCAGGCATTCATCAAATAAGTTGTCATTGAGTTGGGTACTTGAAAAAACGCATGTTGATGATGTAATTCCATGTTTGATTGAGGTGTGTTAGAGAGTGAAAGATTCTGAAGAGCAAGATGAGGTATGACAGTTTGACAGGAAATGAAGTGGTTTTTCAGCTCGCAGATGTAGTCACGATCAGAAGATCCCCAGGTTCGAGGAAGAGTTTCTCATAATTTTACCCCAGCACAATCATCATCCAAGTTTCAACTAATGCATTTATGATAGAAAATGGGAGGTAGTGCAACAAGAGGAGTGTAGCTAAGGTTCAGGGTGCTGTGTGGAATCAGCATGGGGAATGATCTGATGATAGATCAGCTATTGATGTGGCAAGTGACAAGAGAGTGGATTCTGCTTTTTTATGGCATTTCTGTGAATGATGCTTGATGGGGGATCCTGAAGAGGATAGAGGAAGGGGAATGAGAATGTTTCTTGTCTACTAATGGTGCACCATCTAACATGTACCAAGGAGATGTGACTCTTCTATGAGCCCTGCTTTGTTTAATATTTATATTCAATGTCTGGCTCAGGTCGTGAAATCCTTGGGGCTCGCACTGGTGTCTGATGCGTACGACACCCAGCTTGTCCTTTCCTTTTCTGACAACCCCATGTCTGATCAGGCCAATTTTCAAAGGGGAATGCTTTCTGTCACAGAGTGGATGGATACCAACTGTTTATAACTGAACATGAGGAAAACAGAAATTCCCCCATTAGGAAAAGACACCCACTCCTGGAGCGACCATTGATGGCCCTCTCACCTGGTTCTCCCCCCCGACCCAAGTCCACTGTTAAAAATCTTGGCATCTGCGTGGACAACACCTTAACCTTTGAAGCGCAGGCAAAATCGGTAACAGGCACATGTTTCAGGCTTTTGCAAAGTCTCAAATCTATCCTTGGATTTTTTTGACCCGTGTACCAAGAAAACTACCATCCAGAGATCCTATCCTAGTTAGACTACTGTAATATTTTCTATCTGGGAGTTGTCAAGCCATTGATTAGAAGACTCCAGCAAACTCAAAACGCCGTGGCTAAGCTGTTGTTCTCGCTTCCAAAATTTTGCCCTGTCTCCTCCGCAAACTGCACTGGCTCCCTGTGGAGAAGAGTGTGCACTTCAAGACATTGTGTAGCACCCATAAGATCTTACTTTCCCAGGGGTCCCCCATTTTGTCAATTCTGCTATCCCTGTTTCGACCTTCACATCCTCTGCGTTCAGCGGACCTTAATCTGGTGACCATTTCTCGTGGTAAGAGAGAAAGAGCGGGAGGTCGCTCGTTCCGTGCAAAAGTCCCAGTTCTCTGGAATGCGTTTCCTCCTTCTATATGGAACATCCAGAATCACTTGTCCTTTCTTTTTTGGGCATTTTTGCCCGTTGCTTGGGCAGCTACGCACTCTATACATTTTGTTACATAACATAACTCAAATTGAGCAGAAAGGGGGTTGGGAGCACACTGCCTCACATCCCAGCACAGTTCGCCCCTTGCATCCTGGTAAATGCAGTACACAGTTTATGCTTACTTAAAATTTGCTGGAGGTTTTCACCAAAGTTGGTGCAGACATTGCTGTATATCTCTAGACACTTGTTTCTGGGTTGAGCCCTACATCAGTAGAGAGCAGCAGTATTAGAGAGCAAAGAAAAATCATCTGGGGTTGCTGGAAATGCTGCCAAGTTCCTCTCAGGTCACAGTACCACTCACAGGCACACAGATGCATCTCCAAAGCTCGTCAGCTTGCTGGCTCACGGGAGCCTTTTAAACAGAAAGGGGGTTGGGAGCACACTGCCTCACATCCCAGCACAGTTCGCCCCTTTGCATCCTGGTAAATGCAGTACACAGTTCATGCTTACTTCAATATTTGCTGGGGTTTTTCAACAAAGTTGGTGCAGATATTGCTGTATATCTCTAGACATGTGTTTCTGGGTTGAGCCCTTCATCAGTAGAGAGCAGCAGTATTAGAGAGCAAAGAAAAAAATCATCTGGGGTTGCTGGAAATGCTGCCAAGTTCCTCTCAGGTCATAGTACCACTCACAGGCACACAGGTGCATCTCCAAAGCTCGTCAGCTTGCTGGCTCAAGGGAGCCTTTTAAACAGAAAGGGTGTTGGGAGCACACTGCCTCACATCCCAGCACAGTTCGCCCCTTTGCATCCTGGTAAATGCGGTACACAGTTCATGCTTACTTCAAAATTTGCTGGAGTTTTTCACTAAAGTTGGTGCAGACATTGCTGTATATCTCTAGACACGTGTTTCTGGGTTGAGCCCTTCATCAGTAGAGAGCAGCAGTATTAGAGAGCAAAGAAAAATCATCTGGGGTTGCTGGAAATGCTGCCAAGTTCCTCTCAGGTCACAGTACCACTCACAGGCACACAGGTGCATCTCCAAAGCTCATCATCTTGCTGGCTCAAGGGAGCCTTTTAAACAGAAAGGGGGTTGGGAGCACACTGCCTCACATCCCAGCACAGTTCGCCCCTTTGCATCCTGGTAAATGAAGTCCACAGTTCATGCTTACTTCAAAATTTGCTGGGCTTTTTCACCAAAGTTGGTGCCGACATTGCTGTATATCTCTAGACACGTGTTTCTGGGTTGAGCCCTTCATCAGTAGAGAGCCTGAAATTGAGATTGGTGGCTATGAGGTGTCTGTAGCTGGTAGAGTCAAAAGGGTGATTTGCAAACCAAAATATATTTTATCTTGAATCAATGTTATTGTTATTCCCTTTCCTGGGCTGTGAGGGGAAGGTTTGTTATGGGCTTGCACTCTTTAATTCACAGAATGGATGTATTTGTTCTATTGGCATCTCTCAATGTGATTTATTGACTCCATTCCGTTCGCTGGACCAATCCTGAAGAGGCATTGTGCGCTGTTTTCCTGAAATCGTAAATTAAACTCTTCAAAGGCACTTAGTGGTGCCTGATTCGTTCCTGCCAAGAGCAACATAAATGGTACATAATATTCTATGTGAAGATACTACGTTGTTCTGCCTGTTGTGTTCTGTGATGCCGCTGTTTAATTTCATCAAACTAAAATTATGAATACGTATATAAAAAACCAACCATGTTTAACTATTTTTGATCTCTCTGTTTCATGTTTTATTTTGAGAAGCAAAACACTAACAATAAAGGATTTCCAAGTGCCACACTTTAATTTCAGTTTTATACCATTTGTTTATTCCCGCTCCTCAGTCAGTGTGTCCTCCTGCCTGGAGTTCGCATGGTAGAGTCCTTTCATCGTGCATTCACAGTCAGATGAGCAAAACTAAAGATATATACAGCTTGCTTATACCAGGATTTTCTGACACAAAGCCATACATGTGATCCTCCACAATACAACTGACGCATTAGTATAATGTCGTGGATGCAAGCCCTGGAGCGTCTCATTCATCATCCTGCCACCCTTCTCCATCTTTGGACAATGGCAGAGAGCTTAGTTGAGGGCATGCTTTATTAGGATGCAAAGGTAAGGTTTTTCTCTCTGTCATTCTCACTCTCAGTTTTGTGGGTATTAGCAGTCCAGCCTGTACCCATTAAGCCAGGAATTGCTTCTTGGTAGTGTTCAAGAGGTACATTTCTGCTTTACATTAAATGTTAAGTCACAGAGACAAAGACACCCACTCCTGGAGCGACCATTGATGGCCCTCTCACCTGGTTCTCCCCCCCCGACCCAAGTCCACTGTTAAAAATCTTGGCATCTGCGTGGACAACACCTTAACCTTTGAAGCGCAGGCAAAATCGGTAACAGGCACATGTTTCAGGCTTTTGCAAAGTCTCAAATCTATCCTTGGATTTTTTTGACCCGTGTACCAAGAAAACTACCATCCAGAGATCCTATCCTAGTTAGACTACTGCAATATTTTCTATCTGGGAGTTGTCAAGCCATTGATTAGAAGACTCCAGCAAACTCAAAACACCGCAGCTAAGCTATTGTTCTCTCTTCCAAAATTTTGCCCTGTCTCCTCCGCAAACTGCACTGGCTCCCTGTGGAGAAGAGTGTGCACTTCAAGACATTGTGTAGCACCCATAAGATCTTACTTTCCCAGGGGTCCCCATTTTGTCAATTCTGCTATCCCTGTTTCGACCTTCACATCCTCTGCGTTCAGCGGACCTTAATCTGGTGACCATTTCTCGTGGTAAGAGAGAAAGAGCGGGAGGTCGCTCGTTCCGTGCAAAAGTCCCAGTTCTCTGGAATGCGTTTCCTCCTTCTATATGGAACATCCAGAATCACTTGTCCTTTCTTTTTTGGGCATTTTTGCCCGTTGCTTGGGCAGCTACGCACTCTATAAATTTTGTTACATAACATAACTCAAATTGAGCAGAAAGGGGGTTGGGAGCACACTGCCTCACATCCCAGCACAGTTCGCCCCTTTGCATCCTGGTAAATGCAGTACACAGTTTATGCTTACTTAAAATTTGCTGGAGGTTTTCACCAAAGTTGGTGCAGACATTGCTGTATATCTCTAGACACTTGTTTCTGGGTTGAGCCCTACATCAGTAGAGAGCAGCAGTATTAGAGAGCAAAGAAAAATCATCTGGGGTTGCTGGAAATGCTGCCAAGTTCCTCTCAGGTCACAGTACCACTCACAGGCACACAGATGCATCTCCAAAGCTCGTCAGCTTGCTGGCTCAAGGGAGCCTTTTAAACAGAAAGGGGGTTGGGAGCACACTGCCTCACATCCCAGCACAGTTCGCCCCTTTGCATCCTGGTAAATGCAGTACACAGTTCATGCTTACTTCAATATTTGCTGGAGTTTTTCACCAAAGTTGGTGCAGATATTGCTGTATATCTCTAGACATGTGTTTCTGGGTTGAGCCCTTCATCAGTAGAGAGCAGCAGTATTAGAGAGCAAAGAAAAAAATCATCTGGGGTTGCTGGAAATGCTGCCAAGTTCCTCTCAGGTCATAGTACCACTCACAGGCACACAGGTGCATCTCCAAAGCTCGTCAGCTTGCTGGCTCAAGGGAGCCTTTTAAACAGAAAGGGTGTTGGGAGCACACTGCCTCACATCCCAGCACAGTTCGCCCCTTTGCATCCTGGTAAATGCGGTACACAGTTCATGCTTACTTCAAAATTTGCTGGAGTTTTTCACCAAAGTTGGTGCAGACATTGCTGTATATCTCTAGACACGTGTTTCTGGGTTGAGCCCTTCATCAGTAGAGAGCAGCAGTATTAGAGAGCAAAGAAAAATCATCTGGGGTTGCTGGAAATGCTGCCAAGTTCCTCTCAGGTCACAGTACCACTCACAGGCACACAGGTGCATCTCCAAAGCTCATCATCTTGCTGGCTCAAGGGAGCCTTTTAAACAGAAAGGGGGTTGGGAGCACACTGCCTCACATCCCAGCACAGTTCGCCCCTTTGCATCCTGGTAAATGCAGTCCACAGTTCATGCTTACTTCAAAATTTGCTGGGCTTTTTCACCAAAGTTGGTGCCGACATTGCTGTATATCTCTAGACACGTGTTTCTGGGTTGAGCCCTTCATCAGTAGAGAGCCTGAAATTGAGATTGGTGGCTATGAGGTGTCTGTAGCTGGTAGAGTCAAAAGGGTGATTTGCAAACCAAAATATATTTTATCTTGAATCAATGTTATTGTTATTCCCTTTCCTGGGCTGTGAGGGGAAGGTTTGTTATGGGCTTGCACTCTTTAATTCACAGAATGGATGTATTTGTTCTATTGGCATCTCTCAATGTGATTTATTGACTCCATTCCGTTCGCTGGACCAATCCTGAAGAGGCATTGTGCGCTGTTTTCCTGAAATCGTAAATTAAACTCTTCAAAGGCACTTAGTGGTGCCTGATTCGTTCCTGCCAAGAGCAACATAAATGGTACATAATATTCTATGTGAAGATACTACGTTGTTCTGCCTGTTGTGTTCTGTGATGCCGCTGTTTAATTTCATCAAACTAAAATTATGAATACGTATATAAAAAAACCAACCATGTTTAACTATTTTTGATCTCTCTGTTTCATGTTTTATTTTGAGAAGCAAAACACTAACAATAAAGGATTTCCAAGTGCCACACTTTAATTTCAGTTTTATACCATTTGTTTATTCCCGCTCCTCAGTCAGTGTGTCCTCCTGCCTGGAGTTCGCATGGTAGAGTCCTTTCATCGTGCATTCACAGTCAGATGAGCAAAACTAAAGATATATACAGCTTGCTTATACCAGGATTTTCTGACACAAAGCCATACTTGTGATCCTCCACAATACAACTGACGCATTAGTATAATGTCGTGGATGCAAGCCCTGGAGCTGTCTCATTCATCATCCTGCCACCCTTCTCCATCTTTGGACAATGGCAGAGAGCTTAGTTGAGGGCATGCTTTATTAGGATGCAAAGGTAAGGTTTTTCTCTCTGTCATTCTCACTCTCAGTTTTGTGGGTATTAGCAGTCCAGCCTGTACCCATTAAGCCAGGAATTGCTTCTTGGTAGTGTTCAAGAGGTACATTTCTGCTTTACATTAAATGTTAAGTCACAGAGACAAAGACACCCACTCCTGGAGCGACCATTGATGGCCCTCTCACCTGGTTCTCCCCCCCCGACCCAAGTCCACTGTTAAAAATCTTGGCATCTGCGTGGACAACACCTTAACCTTTGAAGCGCAGGCAAAATCGGTAACAGGCACATGTTTCAGGCTTTTGCAAAGTCTCAAATCTATCCTTGGATTTTTTTGACCCGTGTACCAAGAAAACTACCATCCAGAGATCCTATCCTAGTTAGACTACTGCAATATTTTCTATCTGGGAGTTGTCAAGCCATTGATTAGAAGACTCCAGCAAACTCAAAACGCCGCGGCTAAGCTGTTGTTCTCTCTTCCAAAATTTTGTCCTGTCTCCTCCGCAAACTGCACTGGCTCCCTGTGGAGAAGAGTGTGCACTTCAAGACATTGTGTAGCACCCATAAGATCTTACTTTCCCAGGGGTCCCCATTTTGTCAATTCTGCTATCCCTGTTTCGACCTTCACATCCTCTGCGTTCAGCGGACCTTAATCTGGTGACCATTTCTCGTGGTAAGAGAGAAAGAGCGGGAGGTCGCTCGTTCCGTGCAAAAGTCCCAGTTCTCTGGAATGCGTTTCCTCCTTCTATATGGAACATCCAGAATCACTTGTCCTTTCTTTTTTGGGCATTTTTGCCCGTTGCTTGGGCAGCTACGCACTCTATAAATTTTGTTACATAACATAACTCAAATTGAGCAGAAAGGGGGTTGGGAGCACACTGCCTCACATCCCAGCACAGTTCGCCCCTTTGCATCCTGGTAAATGCAGTACACAGTTTATGCTTACTTAAAATTTGCTGGAGGTTTTCACCAAAGTTGGTGCAGACATTGCTGTATATCTCTAGACACTTGTTTCTGGGTTGAGCCCTTCATCAGTAGAGAGCAGCAGTATTTGAGAGCAAAGAAAAATCATCTGGGGTTGCTGGAAATGCTGCCAAGTTCCTCTCAGGTCACAGTACCACTCACAGGCACACAGATGCATCTCCAAAGCTCGTCAGCTTGCTGGCTCAAGGGAGCCTTTTAAACAGAAAGGGGGTTGGGAGCACACTGTCTCACATCCCAGCACAGTTCGCCCCTTTGCATCCTGGTAAATGCAGTACACAGTTCATGCTTACTTCAATATTTGCTGGAGTTTTTCACCAAAGTTGGTGCAGATATTGCTGTATATCTCTAGACATGTGTTTCTGGGTTGAGCCCTTCATCAGTAGAGAGCAGCAGTATTAGAGAGCAAAGAAAAAAATCATCTGGGGTTGCTGGAAATGCTGCCAAGTTCCTCTCAGGTCACAGTACCACTCACAGGCACACAGGTGCATCTCCAAAGCTCATCAGCTTGCTGGCTCAAGGGAGCCTTTTAAACAGAAAGGGGGTTGGGAGCACACTGCCTCACATCCCAGCACAGTTCGCCCCTTTGCATCCTGGTAAATGCAGTCCACAGTTCATGCTTACTTCAAAATTTCTGGGCTTTTTCACCAAAGTTGGTGCCGACATTGCTGTATATCTCTAGACACATGTTTCTGGGTTGAGCCCTTCATCAGTAGAGAGCCTGAAATTGAGATTGGTGGCTATGAGGTGTCTGTAGCTGGTAGAGTCAAAAGGGTGATTTGTAAACCAAAATATATTTTATCTTGAATCAATGTTATTGTTATTCCCTTTCCTGGGCTGTGAGGGGAAGGTTTGTTATGGGCTTGCACTCTTTAATTCACAGAATGGATGTATTTGTTCTATGGGCATCTCTCAATGTGATTTATTGACTCCATTCCGTTCGCTGGACCAATCCTGAAGAGGCATTGTGCGCTGTTTTCTTGAAATCGTAAATTAAACTCTTCAAAGGCACTTAGTGGTGCCTGATTCGTTCCTGCCAAGAGCAACATAAATGGTACATAATATTCTATGTGAAGATACTACGTTGTTCTGCCTGTTGTGTTCTGTGATGCCGCTGTTTAATTTCATCAAACTAAAATTATGAATACGTATATAAAAAAAACAACCATGTTTAACTATTTTTGATCCCTCTGTTTCATGTTTTATTTTGAGAAGCAAAACACTAACAATAAAGGATTTCCAAGTGCCACACTTTAATTTCAGTTTTATACCATTTGTTTATTCCCGCTCCTCAGTCAGTGTGTCCTCCTGCCTGGAGTTCGCATGGTAGAGTCCTTTCATCGTGCATTCACAGTCAGATGAGCAAAACTAAAGATATATACAGCTTGCTTATACCAGGATTTTCTGACACAAAGCCATACATGTGATCCTCCACAATACAACTGACGCATTAGTATAATGTCGTGGATGCAAGCCCTGGAGCGTCTCATTCATCATCCTGCCACCCTTCTCCATCTTTGGACAATGGCAGAGAGCTTAGTTGAGGGCATGCTTTATTAGGATGCAAAGGTAAGGTTTTTCTCTCTGTCATTCTCACTCTCAGTTTTGTGGGTATTAGCAGTCCAGCCTGTACCCATTAAGCCAGGAATTGCTTCTTGGTAGTGTTCAAGAGGTACATTTCTGCTTTACATTAAATGTTAAGTCACAGAGACAAAGAGGATATTTTCCTACCATGGGTTTGGCTATCTTTCCCCTTTGGTTACCAACAAGGCAGCCGCGGTCCGTGCAGGTGACAGCGGTGAGGCGGTGGGGCCGCGTGGGGGGGATTTCGAGGGACAATGCAGAGGGAAAATTAAATAAATAATTAATTTTCCCTCGGCATTGTCCCTTGAAATCCCCCTCCACGCAGCCCCACCGCCCCACTACTGTTACCTGCATGGACCGCGGCTGCAACAAGGCACAAGCCGGGGGTACACACGGGTAGATGGCGTCCACCCACTATGTTCATAGGGTGGCTGCCATCCACCCTGCCACTAAGTTGAGCCCTCCATCTTGTTTTTTTTTGTTTGGAGCAATTTTCCTTTTTTTTCTTATTTCTATTGTGACTATCTGCTCTTTGTGTAATGGGTAAAAGAGAGCGATGGGTGGTCCCTCTACCTCTAGCCCCCGATAAAGGTATCTCAATCGATAGGATGTTGGAGAGGGCCTTGGGGTTATTAGTGCTGAAATTGCATTTACGGAAAAGAGACTTTCTCTCAATACTGGGGATGTCCCAGTCGTAAACGTAGCCTCCATGTCTACTGATTTAATAGTGCCTTCAGCCATTGTTCAGACTCCTCAGCTTTTCACAATTTTGCGAATCACGAATTTTGCACAAAATCGGTACAATTGTGCAATGCCCATGATTTTTAATATCTCTGCCATGAAAAGAACTTCTGTTTTGCAGGGCTTTCCACTCTTGCATTCCTATTGGCTGTCATGCTGCACATAATGATCTGCATGTGCGTGCTACCACCGTTTCAGAATCGCCAGAAGAGAACACAAGGGCGTGAATGTGCACTCCCAGTGATAGTTACCCTGTCCATCCAGCCTTCCCGTGCTTCACCTCTCTTCTGTGTACGGTCTCCATCTTTACCCTTGTTTAGTCAATGCCAATGTTTCCATCTATTTGTAATCCAGGACTTAATTAATTTAGGATGGTTTTGCTTTAACGAGTTCTAATGGGGCAAGCTATCATGCATTCGACACGTCATGAGAAAATACAATTTCCAGAATGCATTTTTCTGCAAGGCGAAAATAAGTAAAGCTCTGTATGGAACTGGTACATGTCAGTGGCGGCTTGTAGGGAACGATGGCGGGGGCAGGGAGGGGATTTAGAAAGAAAAAAAAAGACTTACCTGCTCGTCACCCCAGCCTCATCTTCCTCCTTAATGTTCTGGGGGCTCCCGGCAGCACCCAGGCTCCTCTAAGCCAATCATGACGCAGCTGTCACAATGAAAGTAGCTTCGTGATTGGTCTGAGTGCCGTGGTTCGGCGCTCAGACGGGGACTGACAGCCTGTGCATGTTCTCCACCCAGGCTGTGTATTACAGCCCGGTGGAGAACATGCAAAGTGCTCATGACTGCTTGGCTAGCCCAAGACGGCCTACCAAACAGTCATGCGCACTTAAAGTGCAGGAACCACTCCTCCTCCCTCGACCTCATGGGAGCTCGGCCTCACCCAGCTCTAACCTGGCTGGAAGATACTAAAAGAAAAATGATAATAACTTCTGTCATTGTCATTTTATTTTTCCTTTTACAGTACTCCGAGAGCAGTGGGGCGGCGCTCCTCCGCCTTAGAAGACTGGTACACGTATTATTTGCAGCGCTTCAAATCGGCATTGGAATGCATCAACCGCAATCTAAAAATCCGCGTTTGTGGAGTAATTGTCAAGCATCTGCTGTCACTTATCCTAAAGTGTGAAACAGCTTTTGAGATCATTAGCATTCCTTTCTCCTGAAGTGAATCCAGCAGAACCAATGTGATCCTTTTTAATTGAAGTGTTAGAAAAGACACTACATCTTTATAGTTGTATATAACTCCTCGTATAGATTGCCCCTTTTCTTAGCAGCTTAAATACAATTATTTTAACTATCCTTTTATTTTTTCGCTGGGAACTGATCGCTGTGTAACCAAACTGACCCTGCCTGCAACCAGCAGCAAGCCGAGCTATGTAGATCGGATTAAGAGTAGCCACTTTGCCTTTTATCCTTGAGGGGTCAATAAACCGACTAGCTTTGGGTAATAATTAGCAGCACTTACCAGTGCCTAGAAACGGCAAAAATTGCAATGTGTATAAGGTGGTGCAGTAATAATTATTACTATCGGTTCTTTGCGCAGTGCTAAATCACCTATATGAAGTGTATTTTCATTCTGTTTGTCTCAATATGTGGTAAGCTCCTTTTTAGACAGCTCACCCCTTCAGAGGCTCGCCACAGGCCGAATTTTTACTAAAGCAGTAATAGGCCTCTGTTCCCTGTACCTGGAGTGGTCTATCTCTGCGTTCCATCTGGTATGAATATGATGGATCACTGAGATATCTCGGTAACATGCCAGGATGTGCTGAGCAGAAAAACACCCATCTAGTTTGTGTTCATTATCTATGCACCATAGTCTGATAATACTCTTTAAACATAAAATGTATTTACATTTTGTCACTGGCCCGTTCACAAAAAACATATAAATACGCATAACACAGAACACAGTAAAGTTATTTTGGCTGTTACTGCTTTTAAAAGTATTTCTAAAGCAGCCAAGTGCAAGTTATTACAAAAAAACTATTTTCGGTAACATTATTGGAAGGGTTTAAACACAAGGTAGCCCATTGACATTTGAATGAAAGGGAGAAAGTTTCTGATGACAAAATACATTTTTTACTTTTCATACACGTGGTAGAGTAAGAACAACGCCCACACAAGAATAGAATAAGAAAACTATTGCCCAGGTGAATTTACTTTCACAAAATGCATTGATGCTGTGTTGTTAATTGGAAATACTCATTTGTTTCTAGGTAACAATAGTAAGCTTGCTATTATATAATTTGCAAAAAACACACAATTGATGGACGGAATGCAGAACAAATCAAAACATTCACCCCCAGTCAAGAGATCTGGGTTAAATCCATCATTCTTTTGCTCACCATGCCACCCCAGTTTAGACCTGGCCATATGCAAATCAGTCTTGACCCTGTGCCTCATGGGAACAGTCCAGCCCGAACTGCCAAGCCAGGTCCTCCTTGGACCGGAAACAAGCATCCTAGGACCGGTTTCGGGGTTTAACCCCTCATCAGCCAGGATAGCTTGATTCCAGTGGCACAGTGAGCCCGTGACCCACATCTGGGCATACCCGGCAAACTTAGGGCGAGAAAGCAAAAGACACACAATTGATGGACGGAATGCAGAACAAATCAAAACATTCACCCCCAGTCAAGTGAACTGGGTTAAATCCAAAATTATTTTGCTCACCATGCCACCCCAGTTTCGACCTGGCCATATGCAAATCAGTCTTGACCCTGTGCCTCATGGGAACAGTACAGCCTGAACTGCCAAGCCAGGTCCTCCCTGGACCGGAAACAAGCATCCTAGGACCGGTTTCGGGGTTTCACCCTTCATCAGCCAGGATAGCTTGATTCCAGTGGCACAGTGAGCCCGGGACCCACGTCTGGGCATAGCCGGCACACTTAGGGCGAGAAAGCAAAAGACACAAAATTGATGGACGGAATGCAGAATAAATCAAAACATTCACCCCCAGTCAAGAGATCTGCGTTAAATCCATCATTCTTTTGCTCACCATGCCACCCCAGTTTAGACCTGGCCATATGCAAATCAGTCTTGACCCTGTGCCTCATGGGAACAGTCCAGCCCAACTGCCAAGCCAGGTCCTCCCTGGACCGGAAACAAGCATCCTAGGACCGGTTTCAGGGTTTCACCCCTCATCAGCCAGGATAGCTTGATTCCAGTGGCACAGTGCGCCCGGGACCCACATCTGGGCATACCCGGCAAACTGGAATGGCATCCTAGGATGCTTGGTTCCAGTCTAGCGAGGACCTGGCCTGGCAGTTCGGGCTGGACTGTTCCCACTGGGCACAGGGTCAAGACTGATTTGCATATGGCTGGGTTCAAACTGGAATGGCATGGTGAGCAAAAAAACGATGGATTTAGGCCCAGATCTCTGTACTGGGGTGAATGTATGACATTGTTCTGCATTCTGTCCATCAATTGTTCTTTTTGCATTTGTTACCCCGAGTGGGACGGGTATGCCCAGACGTGGGTCCCTTGCTCTCCATGCCACTGGAGTCAAGCGGCCTGGCAGTTCGGGCTGGACTGTTCCCATTGGGCACAGGGTCAAGACTGATTTGCAAATGGCTGGGTTCAAACTGGAATGGCATGGTGAGCAAAAAAACGATGGATTTAGGCCCAGATCTCTGTACTGGGGTGAATGTATGACATTGTTCTGCATTCTGTCCATCAATTGTTCATTTTGCATTATATAATTTGCAGCATCAAAAATTAAAGTAATTTTACCAAATAAAGTACCACAAAAATGCCGCACAAAATGCAGGTGTACCGCAAAATTAAAACTTTTGTGCCGCAAAATTTTCTAATCCATGTCTCAAAATCCTGTGGGGTATCATTGTTTCTCCTCCTGTGAGTGCCAGGCATGTGTCTGACACTGTGTGCCTATTGGCTGGGAAAGCCCTCTGCCACCTGTTAACGTTAAGCGGCCCAGGCAGGCCGTAAGTAATAAATCCACAGAGGCTGCTTGCCAAACTTGTTCTTCTCTTAGGCCCCAACGACAGGCACAATCGCACCCATTGTCGGCAGAGGGCGCACCAGCGTTTAAAACTCTTTGGGTATCGCAGTTAATGGAGGGCAGTATCACTAAATTGAAGGAACGCCTTCAAGCAGAGCTTTCCCCTCTTATCGATCGCTTGAATGCAGTTGAGCATGATTTGGCTGGCATTAAGCAGCTGCCTGCTTCATCTGTATCAGTCTCAAAGTTTGCCCCCAAGGAAAATCAGATTTCGGATAATGGTCAAGTTAATTCCACCAATGTCTCCAGGCTAATTTCATCCCAGAGGCTTCCCCTGAACAGTAATCGGTCAGATTCTGTTAACCAGGCCTCTGAGTGGAATACCCCTGATATGTCGTTCTTGGTTGTACAACGGTACAACGCAGGTAAATACATCGTATGCCTTTGCCACGCATTTTTAGAAAGCATGTTTTTACAGTGAATGTGCATTTACAACGCATGCCAATACCACGCATTGTTTTTAGATTTATAAACAATGTATTTGTGGGGGGAGACCCCCCCCCCCAACTTACCTTAAATGCGTGCTATTGGCATGCGTTGTAAATGCATATTCACGGTAAAAATATGCGTTCTATAAAATACGTGCTAAAGTCACAACGAGTTAAAAACCTCGTTGTAAAGGCTGTTTCCCGTCGCTCTCGCCTCCCCTTCATCCATCAGGTGAAATCGCACATTTTTCTTCAGGGGTTAAATCCACCAGAAGATTTTCACTTAAGGGAATAGTGGATAGTGGGTCCTCTCTAAATTCTAGCCGGCCATCGATTAACCTTCCCCCAGCTTCTTGTCCTTATGAGGATCACTTGTATGTTGCATAAGGATAAGAGGGACACGTATGAAGAGCATTTCAATAAAACTTTGGACTGGCTTTCCTTTTTCTTTGGCAAGTAACTTTTATTGACACTCAAGGTTGGTTGGATTCAGCCTGGGCTGGGGGATAGATGTGGTGATTGGGTTATCATTACTTTTAAATCCCCACTATTGGTGCAAAGTTTGCTTTTTGGGTGTCTGAGTAAACTGATAACCAGGAGCAATATTGCTTTTCTACCCCTAGGCTATTTCTATAAACCCTGGTCCTCATTTATGAGGTTTTGCCGTAGGGCAGCACCGCAGGCCTTCCTGCTGTGCTGCCCTACGTCAAAAGAAAAGGGCAGGAATGCGCCGTATCTATGAGATATGGAGCATTCTTGTCCTTTTCTCCTGCGCCAGCGCACAATAGGCTGCTGTGCGCCAACACAGACACCTTTGCACCACGCATGCACCATGCGTTGAGGGGATGATTGTTTTTGTGCAGGAAGGGAAACCTTCCTGCACAAATACAATCACCAGAGGCTTTTTCCTTTTCCTATGTGTGCTGCAGAATGTAGCACACATAGAAAAAGGAAAAACGAGGAGAAATAAAGATATCTCTCCTCGTTGTGCATCCCTTACGCCTCCCCTGGGGAAGCGTAAGCTTTTGGCGCTGCCTCAAATTTACGATTTCTCGTAAATCTGGGACCATGCCAAAATGCCATGGATGTTGCTGGGAACGCCCCCAGCAACACCCATTGCATGCCCCTTTAACGCAGAAAACTGCGTTAAAGGGGACAATATTTATGAGGCATCATTAAGCCAAAAAAAGTGGCTTAGTGCTGCCTCATAAATATGGAGCAGGCTCCTGCGCCACGGAACGTCACACAAAGTGACGTTCCGACGGCGCAAGAGGCCTCATAAATGAGGCCTCCTGTATTCAATCGCTGCCAGCCACCATATGCCAGTCGCCAAAGGTTTGAGTCCCACAAGTGCCCGGTAGCGTAAACCCAATTCCCCTGTGTAACACTGATGTTTTTAAAGTACCGACCTCAAATCACTTTTATATTCTATCTAGTGTATAATGAATTCCTAACAGTCTGCTCCCATAAACATCAGTGAAACGGGGAAAGATACTTCGGTGGTCGGCCTCATACCAGCAGACTACTGTTTAGCAGTTCCTTGTTCTACAACAGGGGAATCTGCTCTTAGCGATTCATTGTGGCGGACTGTTACTTTACTTGAAGGTTCTAGTTCAGAGGTGGTGGGAGCTGACCTTCAATTTTTCTTGCTGAGGTAGATTATTGTGGGTATACAGGACAAGAATACTTCACCGCTTGGATTGATTTTGTTGTTAGCCACGATTTTGTAGTTTTGCAGGAAACCTGGACCACTACTCCCATCTCATGCTCTCGGTTAAGTTGCTACTCCTGCCCAGCAACTTCCTCTCCCCGTGGCAGAGCCGGACTGGGAACCGAAACCGGCCCTGGCAAACTGCTCGGCTGCCCCCCCCTGGGGAGAAGGGGGGTGCGGCCGAACTGTTTACTAGGGCCGGTTTCAGCCGATTTTGTTACAGGGGGCCGATATTGCCGACTCCCGATAATGAAAACTGCCCCCAAGGGGCCCAAAACCGGCCCCCACCCTGGCAGCCCACCGGGTAAACGCCCGGTGCCCACTACGGCCAGTCCAGCCCTGCCCCGTGGCAGAGATAGTGGTGGACTCTCTATCTGGGTCCAAGTGAACATCACAGTGGAAATCATGGTGCTTAACACCAAGGGCCATATTATCAAGAACGGGCGATAACATTATCGCCGCTTTAGCGGCAGAGAACTGCCGCTAAAGCGGCGATAAGGGGCTTGATAATATGCCCGATAGAATTCCAATAGAAGCCCAGGTTTGATGTCCTTCACACCAGAACCTGGGCTTCTATTGGAATTCTATAGGGCATATTATCAAGCCCCTTATCGCCGCTTTAGCGGCAGTTTCCTGCCGCTAAAGCGGCAATAATGTTATCGCCCGTTCTTGATAATATGGCCCCAAGAGTTCCGCCTTCCAAGCATTGCTTACTAAGGATTTTGCAAGCATTTTGCTCTTGCATTAGGAATTATTTGTTGAAGCCAAGCTGGCGAGAATTAGAGTGCCCTCATTGGTTTGATAGTCACTGCTCTGCGGCCAACAGTCAGCTGAGGAAGGCACTTTCGGTTCTTCATAAAAATTCGCAGGAAATTAGGGCAGCAAGGCTAAACTACAAACATAAAATACCCTGAAGGTGAGGAGGGAAATTATGTTTATCAGGGAGCGGGTAAGTTGGTTTCTGCAGCTATGCAACATAACAGTAACCTTTTAGGATTTGCTAAGAAGAATTAGACATTGGGATGCTCCGATAAATCCTCTTTTATCTTGCAATGTATCTGGTTCCGACTGGGTTCAAAATTTTGGTAACATATATCATATCACAGAGGATAAGGGATTGGAGGTTTGCTGACTGGATAAAATGAGGAATTCTCCCTTGATTTTTATTTTACAGGGTAGCAGCTATAAGCCAAAGTCAGAGTAGAAAGACTCCTGGGCTGGATGGGGTACCCATGGACCTTATAAAATGTAACATCATCCTCTGGGGCCCCTTGCTCACAAATGATTTCAATAATTATTTTTGCAATGAGATCCTGAGCTCTTGGAGGGTGTCTACTATAGTCCCCATCTTCAAAAAGGGGGACAGGAATTCACCCAAATGTTATCGCCCAATCTCCTTACTTTACAGTACTGTCAAGATTGTGGGATGGGTGGTCTTTAACCTAGTAAGAGGTTGGGCTACCCAGAGCAAGGGTTTGTGTCTTTTCCAATTTGGCTTCTGCTCATGACTGGGTACAGTGGAACAGTGCCTGAATTTGCATCTGATTATTGGCAATACGTCATTGCCAGGTAGTGTCCACTGTATTTGAATGAGTAAATAGAGCTAAATTATGGTTGATGCTGTTGGAATCGGGGTTGGACCTCGCATTAGTGAACCTTTCATCTACTCTGCATGAGGATCTTACAGCTAAAGTGAGATATGGCCCTACAGGTAAAATGTTGGATTCCTTTCCGCTAGCTAGAGGGGTGCGCCAAGGCTGCATCTTGGCTCCTCTATTGTTCATCCTCTAGATTAATAAACTGAGTTCATATTTGTCAAGTGTATTTGTGGATGTGCTGTACGCAGATGATTTGGTTCTTTTAGCTTGAACCCCCAGAGCTTTGCACACTTTGGTAGAGGTATTCGTGGCTTTTATGAGTAACCTCTACCTAACTACCAACTTTGGGAAGTTCCACATTATGTCATGCAGCCCAGGTAAGAAAGGGTCTTCGTTACTGCATGTAAACAGGCAAACTTTGACTAGCGTTAATAGTTTTTTTTTATCTCTGTGTTGTTTTTTACTCATCGGGCTCTTGCCATTTTCAGGCCACCTCCACACAATTGAAATTGAGCAGATTGGCTGGGTCCTTTTTAATCTCTCTATAGCCACTGGAAAAGGATCAATCACCCCCTTTTAAAAAATATACAATGCACAATGTGTTTCTGCACCTTTGTATCAGGCAGGAGTTTGGGGTTTTTCTAATTCCTCTGCCTTACCACTCGAGGAGAACCATATCTGCAGGTGATTGCTTCATCTCCCCCCTATCATTTCCCATTTTATTATACATTTGTATTTACATTTTGATTTTATTTCAGAAAAAATTTAACTAGCCTCATTATTGCTCTGGATCAATGTATGGACAAATGTGGAGGCCAGCCAATGTAGGGACATTACACTAGATTGTCTCAACCTTGACAGTGGTTGTTCGATTCCCTGGTTGAGATATGTTTCTAGTATTTTTGATGAGCTGGGACTGCCCAGCAATGTTCCACACACCAAGCACTTCATCTAAGTCTGATAAGATGAAGGTTAAGGTGAGATTTAAGGATTTTAGCTATTCCGAAAGATTGCGTTCCGGGACTAACAAAAGCTCAGTTAGGAAGTACTTAGCACTTAGCATGCCTGAGGCACCGGCATTTTATGTATCCTTAACTCTTTCCTGGTGGGAGATGTCGCTTTTGCTCCATTTTAGGGCTCAGTAATGCGTCTTCTTTGTTTTTGGGAAAGTCCCTGCGAGTTTGGAACATGTGCTCCTACTTACCCTGGTGACAGGTCATTGGCTCAAACCCTGATGCAGTTTATGTTTTTTTGTAAATTTTATAGAGATTTTTTCGTTATTTGTCTAAAGCCAATTTTAAAGTTCCTGGATTTTAGAAAGTGATGTGATGCTTTATTTTATTTACTGCTTCTAGGCAGGTCAGATATGTGTTTTAGAGTTTCCTCTTTCCTTAAAGCTGCTGTTAGTTGTAGAAAATCTATTGAGGGCTGACCTAGGAGTTTATTACTTGTCTACCAAGTCTAGGTTAATTGAGTTTTATGTGATTTTTCTTTTTATGTCATTATGTCATTATGTCTGTTTTGTATATTTCTTATGTTTTTGTTTATACACTATCTAAAGATATTCAAATTGTGTCTTATGTGATGTTGACTGTGCTGTTTTTATCTTTTATGGTTTTAGGCAAAGCAGAATAAAGACTACTTTGACTGACTGACTGCACTGACATAGAGTGCAGTGGGGTAGAGTGCAGAGGCATAGAATTCAGTGGCGTTCAATGGATTGCCGTAGAATGTGCTGCTGAAGATTAGAGTGGTGCATAGTAGAGTGCAGTGGTGCAGACTGGAGTGGTGCAGAGTAGATTTGCATAGAATGCAGTGGTGTAGAGAGCTGTGGTGTAGGGTAGAGAAGAGTGGCGTAGAGTAGCAGAGAGTGCAGCGCCGTAGAGTGGTGTAGAGTGCAGTGCTATAGAGTGGAGTGATGCGGAGAGCAGTGGCGTAGAGTGCAGTGATGCAGAGTAGAGTGGCATAGAGTACATTGGCACAGAGTGCATTAGTGCAGAGTAGAGTGTCGTAGAGTGCAGTGATGTACAGTGCGCAAGGTAAATGGTTTTGTTTATATATTTATTTTATTTTCCCTATTCTGTCATTTGTCACTTACCCCACCCCACCCCGCACCACCCCACTCCACCGCCTCACCGTGCTTACCTGCACGGGCCGCCACTGACTACTTCAAAAGAAAATGGCAGGAATGTGCCGTATTTACAACATACGGCGCATTCCTGTCCTTTCTGCCAGTGCCAGTGCACAAACTGCAGCGGAAAGCCAATGCAGGTGCCCTTGCTCCATGGTGGAAGGGTGTCTGTGTTGTTGGAATGATTGTTTTTGTGCAGGAAGGTACAACTTCCAACACAAATGCAATCAAAGGAGGCATTTCCCTTGTTCTATGTGTGCTGCAGAATACAGCAAATGTGGGAAGATGAAAAAACGGGGAGAAATGAAAACATTTCTCCTCGTTATGCCTGCTTTGGGAAGGCGTTAGTTTTGGTGCTGCCCAAGATTTAGCTATGTTGCAAATCTGGGGCAGTGTCAAATACCGTGAATGTTGCGTGGGGACACCACATCAACACCCATGGAACGCCTTACTCCATATTTACAAGCCCACTGAAAGCCAAGCATGGTGGATTTGTGTGGCCTTGTAAATATGGGCCAGCACGCTGTCCCTCAGGAGCGTCACAAAAGTGATGCTCCTGCGGCGTCAAAGTGCTGCACGGGCATTGTAAATATGCCTCTTGGTTTTTTACAGGTGACAGTACATGGATGGTACTTAGGGGCATATTTACAAGCCCCTATCACCACCACAACGTCACTTTTTCTGACGTTGTGGTGGTAATAGGGGCTTCGCCTTATTTACAAGGCAGCGTTAAGCCACTTAACGTGGCTTAACGCTGCCACATATTGATGATATGGTCTTAGCTTACATGCAAAAAAATGGGTTGGTACTGTTATATCTTCTCCTGCTGTACATAGGAAAAATGGTGTTGCAATCCTCCTTGCAAAAAGTTTACATTTTCAGATTTTGAGCAAATCTTCGGTTGCAGAAGGTCATTATATTATAGTGAAACTTAAAATTCAAGACACAGTTATGTTTTTAATTAATGTATATGGACCAACTACTGATGACCCCAATTTTTGGTCTCTTCTTACCACAGAAGTGCTCAAGTTAGGCAAAGTCCCACTTATTATTGGAGAAGATTTTAACCTTATATGTGACCCTTCCTTAGACAGATTATCACAAACTAAATATCGACCAAATAGAGCTTTCTTTACGCTAAAGTAATTTTTTAAAACAACTAAATTGGTTGATATTTGGCAGTTGCATCATCCTACTGAGAAAATGTTTACTTTTTTTCAAACCCTCATAACTCTTACTCAAGATTAGATTATGTATTAGTTTCTCACCAATTAATTCACTCAGTTACTACATCACATATCTATAATATTGATATTTCTAACCATGCTCTTATTTCTATGGTTCTACAACTTAATCCAATTTCTCAAGCTCAATCCAGATGGCGTATGAATTCACATACGGTTCTTAATGAATATAATAAACCAAAAATGTTATCAGCACTTCAGGATTATTTTACTTTTAACCCAGAAGACTCTACATCCATGATAACTCGATGGGATGCCTTTAAGGCACATATTAGAGGGACATTCATTTCTCTTATGGCTCATGAAAACAAATCATTAAATTCTAAAATTAAAGCATTGGATAAACAAATGGCAAAATGTGAGAGACTTTCATAAAATCTAATGATCCCCAATTTAAAATAAAATTGGAAAAGCTGCGTTATGAGTTTAACTCAATATTAAGTAAAAGAGCTGGTATGCAACTTTCTTATACTAAAGCCAAGTTTTGATTTAATGCTAATAGATCTGGAAGGCTCTTGGCAAACTATTTACATATTAAAAATGATAAAACTCAAACAAATTCAATTCATGGTTCCAATGGAAAGATTGCATTATACAAAATGGATATTGTTAATACATTTTTAAATTATTACTCAACCTTATATAATGAACCTAATTTCGAAGGCCCATCCCTGATTGATCATTTTTTACATAAATGTGGAGTACCTAAAGTTTCACAGTCAATCAAAGATAAATTAGACTCGCCAATTACTATGGAAGAAATTGAATTGGCTATTAAATCCCTTAAGCAGGGTAAATCTCCAGGTCCCAATGAAATTCCAGCGGAATTTTCTAAAGAATTTGCCTCGCAACTCATTCTTCATTTATTTAAACCTTTTACCTTTTTGGTGCTTCAGGCTCAACTTCTGTTTCCTTTACTAAAGCTTGATTATAGTTCTTCCAAAACCTAACAAAGACCCAACTATTGTATCAAATTATCTCCCTATAACTCTTTAATAAATCAAGATTGTAAACTTTAAGCTAAAATTCTTGCAACCAGATTGACCTCCATACTGGATTCCCTTATCCTGATCAATCTGCTTTCATGAAAAATTGATATTCTGTCAATAATACTAGAGTCTTATTACATGCTATTTAACAGGGGTCTTCCTTTTCTTTTCTGCATTTAATTTTGGTGATCTAATTATTCGAATGATATCTGCTCTCTATTCTAGTCCTTCTGCTCGCCTATTCATTAATGGTCAAATTTCTAATCAGTTTTTTCTTTTAGAGGTACCAGACAAGGTTGTCCCTTGTCTCCGTTGTTATTTCTCCTTGTCATTGAACCCTTACTTACTACTGTTAGAAAATGTATTGCTATCACTGGTATTAATATCAAGGATGTTATCAAAACATTAGCATATGCAGATGATATACTTTTGTTTATTAGTAATCCTGAATCCTCACCTCATCCATTATTAGATATTATCTCATTACCTCCCGGTCCCTCCAGTCCTCGTCCCATTCCTTACAAAGTGGAGATGTCCATCTCCATGACAGAAAAAAAGAGCAGGAGAATGCTGGGATACCTAAACCCACCCCCACTGGGAGTACATAAGCTGCACTATCCCAGCAGTCAGCCTGTTCTTTTTTTCTGTCTTCCGACAGAATGGGACGTGGATTTGCTGGTTCTTACCTGTGCTGTAGTCTTTTTGGATGTCTCGTCGGGCTGCTGGGCTGTCCTCTGCGTCCTGTTCCGCGGTCTCCTGGCCTGCTGGGCTTGCCGGGAGCCGTGTTGATGGGTGACCGGTCCTTTGTGGCTGGGGCGCCGCTCCTCCTGGTCTGGTCCGGGTTGAAGGCCGCGTCTTTCTGTGGCTGGGCCGGTAAGGGAGACGCGCTGCTGCTTTGGAATGCCTCGGGCAAGTCTTGGGGGTGCCCCTGGCGTTCCTAGATGCCGGTTGGAGCTGCATTTCGGCCTTTCCTCCCTTGACGCTGTGTGGCCGCCTGGGGGTGCCGGTTGCTCCTGGCTCTTTGCTCGGCGCTTGTTGGTAGACGGTGTCTGGGCTGGTGATTGGGGGTCAGTCAGTGTGTGGTGGTGTCTGACTGCCCACTTGGTGAGTACCGCGTAGCGGTTTCTTTTCCATGCTATACTGCATTCCTGTGGTGTTTGCTGCATGTTCTCTGCCTCTTTTTGCTGGTCAGTCTGTGCCGCTCTGCGGCTGGTGGGGTGTCACCGGATGCAGTGCTGTCCGTCTGGGGCTACCTACCTGGCAGCTTTGCCCTTTGTGCACCCTCGGTCCCTGGGGGGTCGTGTCCAGGGTTGTCTCGGATGATTGGGTCAGTTGTTCAGTTGTACTGTCTCGGTGTGCTCTGGTGGTGCTTTTCTTCCAGTGCGCTGTCTCCTTCTGGTGGCGTGCTGTTTTCCTGGGTGCTCTCTTCGACGGCCTACGGCCATTCCGCCCTGTAGGCTCCTGGTCTTGTCTGCTGTGTGGTGTTCGCTTGGGTCGGGCATGGTGGGCTTCTGTGTGGGTGTCTGCCTGTGCTTGCCGGGTGCTGTGGGTTTCGCAGTTTGTTTTCCTGGCCTGTGGCCTTTCCTCCCTGATGATGCGTGGTCTGTTCTCGGTCCGTGAGCGGGTTCGGGCCTGGTTCGTGCCTGGTTGGGTTCCGGCTTGGAAATTCCGGTTGCTGTGCGCTCCTTGGTTTCTTCCTGGAATGTTTGCCCAAGCCCTGCTCGGGGGTGCCCTGCTTCTCCTTGGGCCCTTCCGTGGGATCACTGTGGCTGTTGGCCTTTGTGTGTCCCGTTGGTCAGTGTGTGGGTCTTTGTTGGCTTTCCCTCTCTTTTGTTGGGGGTGTTCCAGTTTCCCTTCACTGGGGATGGCTGCTCTGGGCAGGCGGTGGGTTGGCTGTTCCCCTGCCCCGGTGGTGGGTGCCCTGTTGGGGTTGCCTTCTTGTTCTGGGGCCCTGTCGTTTGGGGTTCCCTGCCTCCCGGTTTCTGGGTTTTGCGTTTCTGCCTGAAGCCTGGGTTGGCGGTTTGTGGGGCTGCTGCCCCTGGCGGTGTTTTTTGTTTTGTTTTTTCTTGCTCCTCTGTTGCTGGGTCGCTTCTTGCATCCTGCATCGGGCCCTCGGGTCTCCGGCCTCCCTATTTCTTGGGTTCTGTTGTTGCCCGGGAGGGGTGTGGTGTTGTGCCCTCCCTCTGTCCTAGCGGGGCCCTTGGCCTTGGTTGGCTGTTGGCTCCAGGCTGTGCTGGTGGTGCCCCTGGTGTGCCTTCTAGCTGGTGTTGGTGTTTTTCCTGTTGCCTAGTGCTGGGTTGTGTTGCACTTGCCTGGCTGGTTAGGTTTGGATTTCCTGTTGTGGTTTGCTTTCCCCTCTTGTGTTACTTTTTGGTGGCTTGGTCTGCTTTTTGGGGTCCTCTGCCTCTCGGCTGCCGGTTCCTTTGCCGCCTGGGGCGGCTGGGTGTTGTGGGTCTTCCTTGGCTTCTGCCTGGGCGGCTCCTTGGTTTCTCGGACACGCGGCTCCTGTGCCCCACCCTGTCTGCCGGTGCAGTCCTTGTTGGTTCGGCCTGGCCTGCGGCCTTTTCCGCCCTGCCGGTTCATGTTCTCCTCTACTCTCGGTGTTTGGGCGGGGTCTTGCTGGCTGCTGCCTGTCTGGGTGTCCTCCTCGCCGTGCCTGGTCCTGTCTGTGGCTGGTGGGTGTGTTGGGGGGGTGGCCGGTTTTGGGTCTGGTGTCTGCCTCCCCTGGTGTGTGGGCCGTGTTGCGGCTTTCCCTCTCCTCCTTGTCGGCCCTGTGGTTTCTGGCTGGCTGTGCCTCGGCTCTGGGGCTGTGGCTTTCCCCTTGGGGCCTGTCGTTTGGACTTGGTCCTTTCTCGCTCCGGTGCGGAGGCTGGTTTTGGACCTGTGGTGTCTCTGGTCCTTGCTCTTTTGTTGGCTCTGCAGTTCTTGGGTCAGCCGGTGTTCCGTCTTCCATTTTTCTTTCCGGTCCCTCTCCCCTCGGTGGGTTGTGCACCTTTTGGTTCTCCGGGCGCCTCTCCTTTGGTTTTGGTGGTGCCTGGGGTCTTCCGGTCTGTTGTTGGGGCCTGGGCTTTGCCTCTGTTGGGTTTTGGCCTTGCTGCCCCTGTGTTTGGCCCCTCATTTACCTCGATGGGATGGTTGCTGGTGCCTTCTCTGCTTGGTTGTGTCCGGCTTTCGGCTGTGGGGGCCTTGGTCACTTCTGCATCACTCTGGTGCCTTGGTGCCTTGTTTCGGTGGGGGTCTTTTGGCCTCTTGGTGGTCGGTGGTCCTGTGTCTGGGGTTCCTGGGTCCTGGGCTGGCCTCCTGTCCTTTTCCCGTGACCCCTCCTTTGCGCCTGACTGTTGCGCTGGGTCATTGTGTTGGTTGACATGTGTGGGCTGCCAGGCTCCCTCCCTGGCTTCCTGCTGCTTCTCCTCCCTATGTGGCCTGGCTGTGGCTGCCTCCTGTGCCTTTCCCTGTCCCCCTTCTTGGTTGGGGGTTTTGGGGTTAGGTCGTTTGGCCCTCAGCCTCTCCTTCTGGCCCCTGGGGGTGCCGTTTGGGGGCCTCATGTCTGGCTGGCCTGTCTGTTTGGCCTGTTGGCTTCTTGGGTGTTCTTAGGGGTGCCTGCGGGGTTGGGCGGTGGGCCTCCCTGTCTTTCTCTCCAGTTTTTGCCCTTCTGCGGCTGCTCTTGGTTTTCACCTTGGGTGGTTCCTTGGTGTCCTCCTTTGGCATCCTGGCCGGTGGGTCTGATCAGGGTTCAGTGGGGGTTTACCTCCATCCCAGTTCTGGGGTTTGGTCTTCCCCGGTTCCGTGTTTGGCCCTCTGTTGTTGTCTCCTGGAGTGGGGGTTGTTTGGAGCTTCTTCTTCTTCCCTTTTGGCCCTGTTTGGGCTTTGGGGTTCCCCTGGTCTCTGTGACCTTGGTTTTTTTTTTCTTCTCCCCGCTCTTGGTGTTGTGCCCTGTTCTTGTGCGGGGTCGGCTGCGGTCCTTCCCTTGCCTTTCTGTGGGCTGGGTTCTGTTGTTGGTTGCGTTTGTCTGGGGTGGTTGCGCTTCTGGACTCTCCCTGGCCTTCGTTGGGCAGGGTGCTGGGTTCGTGTCCCGGTGTCTCCTGCTTTCGGTGTGTGTGCCTCGGGCCTGGCCTTTTGGCCTGTCCCTGTGCCCCGGGTTCTTCTCCGAGTTTGGCAGCCTTTCTGCGGCTGTCCGGTGCCTCCGTTGGGGTTGGATGCTGGCCGTTCCTGCCCCGTGGCCTTTGCCGCCTCTGGGTTTTCTGTGCCTCTGGACTCTGTTGCCAGTGCTGTCGGCGTTGCAGGGGGGGGCTTGCTCGTGGTCCCTGCCCCCTCTCTTTCTGGTTGCTCAGTTTGTGCCTGTACTTGGTTGGTCCTCTGGGTCGGTGCCTGTGTTCTTTCGGGTTCCGTCCTCTTCGGTCTTTGCGGCTCTACTGGGGACTTCCCCTAGGGTGTTGGGGTTGGTCCTGTGGTTGGTCGTGTCGTTTCTTTGCTTTTGGTGGGGCTGGTTCAGTCTCTACTTCCTTCCCCTCGGCGGGGGGTAGCTTTCTTCCCTCGTCAGGGGGGGTCGCTCTCTGTCGTTGCTCCTGCTGTGTTCCGGTCGGCGGGTGGAGTTTCTGTTCCTTCGGCGGGGCTGCCCTGCTCATGCCTGTTCTCATCTGCTCTCCGGGGTTCGGTCTGGTTTGGCCTGGTTTGTCCTTGGTTGGGCGGCTGCCTGGTGGTGCCTGGTGCTGGTGGCTTCACCCTTGGCAGTTTTCTCCTTGGTCAGTTGCCCTTCCTGGCTATTGTTATGCCGTGTGGGTGCTTCCGCTTCTTTTGGGCCCCCTTCTGCTGGTTGTTCTGGGGGGGGGGGCTGGTTGTTTCAGCCCCTCTGGGGGTTCCCTTGGGGCTTTGCTCTGAGTACTGGGCCTCCTTCTGGCCTTGCCTGGGGTTCTTGTGTCCCTCGCGTTGCGGCCCTGGCTCCTTGCGCTGGGTCTTCTTCTGTGGTGGCCTTGTCGCTGTTCTTGCGGTCTGTTCCTGGTCCTTTCTTGTTGGGTTCTCCTCCTCTGTGGCTGGTGGGGCAGTTCTTGGTGTCGGTTGTCTGCCCTTTGGGTGGCGGCTCCTGGGCTGGGCTCCTTGTTTTGGGGTTTTCCTGGTTGTCCCCTGCTCGTTTTGGGGTTCGGCTCTGTTGGCTTGGTTGGGGCATTGCTGGTTGTGTGCTCCTGCCTGTGTTTTTTTCTTGTGGTCCTCCCTTTTGCTTCTGTTGGGTGCCGCTTTTGGTGTGGTGTACCTGGTGTTGATGAGAGTTCGGAAGGCCAGGTTGTTTGCTTTGGTATTCTCCACTTTGTAAGGAATGGGACGAGGACTGGAGGGGCCGGGAGGTAATGCCCTATTACTTACCGGTAATCTTCATTACTCCTGGTCCTGTTGTCCTCATCCCATTCCTTACACCTCTCCCTCCCTCCCGGACGGCCGTCCTTCCGGTGAGTGGCTTGGTGTTTCAGGCTGACTGTTGGGATAGTGCAGTTTATGTACTCCCAGTGGGAGGGGGTGGGTTTAGGTATCCCAGCATTCTCCTGCTCTTTTTTTCTGTCCTGGAGATGGACATCTCCACTTTGTAATGAATGGGATTAGGACAACGGGACTAGGAGTAATGAAGATTACCGGTAAGTAATAGGGCATTATATTCTCAGATTTCAGGTTATACATTAAATACCAACAAAACTGAATTGTTTCCTCTAAATCTTCATTGTACACCTGATATGTTACCCTTACAAGAAATACTTTGGCAGAGGGATAAAATTAAATATCTTGGTATTCAGTTTTCCACTTCTATAAAAAAAAAACAATTACATTAAATTGCGATTCTATTCTAGATTCTAAATGGTCTGCATTACATCTGTCATAGTGGGGAAAAATTGATTCAATAAAAATGGTAATAGCTCCTAAAATCTTGTATTCCCTAGCTATGGTCCCTAGTCAATTTCCTATGCAGTTTTATAAGACTATTGATTGGCATTTTTCTAAGTTTCTTTGGAATAATAAAACACCCCGTATAGGCTATAAAAAATTAAAAATGGCTAAATGTAATGGAGCATTTGGCTTGCCGGTTTTTTTTAACTATCATAAAGCGTTATATTAAAACAAAGTTCTCTTTGGTTTATTCATTCCCACCTTAAAAATCCCCCTACATGGCTTCTTATAGAAAAAAGTTTGATAGCGCCATTTCCTTTACCTACTTTGCTAACTATGTCTAACACTTCAATGTTAATTAAGAAATCTATTATTTTGAAATCTACAAAGTTAATATTTCAAGATTTAGATTTTCTTTTTCAATCGACTATTTCACATTCTTTCGATATGTCATTATGGCATAATCCTAAATTAAAACTATCTCAAACAGTAAAAGTTTGGCATTCCCGGATTAAAGCTGGTATTTTTTATTTAAAAGATATATACCATACTAATACTTTTTTTTATCATTGGATGAATTACGATATAACTTTTGCATACCTCGTTCTGATTTATTTAAATATGAGCTTTTATGTAATTCTATTCTAGATTCCTTTCCTAATAATTTCCCCTCAAATATTAATTCAGATTCAAAAAATTATATTCATGCAGTATCTTCTTCATCTCATGCTGCTTCATTAATTTATAAAAAAATTACAAATTTTCAAGGAAACAATATTGAGATGGTTTCAACGTTTTGGAATAACGAACTCTCAACATCTTTCTCACACGATACATGGAAGAAAATATGGTTAAATAATATTTCAGGATGGTTACCTGTATCATTGTATCAAATAAATTCCTTTATTCTTTTTAACTGCTTATGGACTCCGTTAAAGTTATTTCAAGCTAAGCTTCTATCTACTTAGAATTGTTGGCATTGTAATTTACATCCAGGCTCGTTAAAACATATGCTTTATGAATGTAATTTTGTTCTTACATTTTGGAGTGAAGTTTGGGATGTTATAAAAAAATATTAAATTTTTCTTAAATGCTTTCATTTAATATTTTGATTTGCAAATTCATTGCTCTTTCTACGAATGTGTCTGACTTAAACTGCAAACTTTTACATTTTTTATTGTCGGCTGCTTTATAGTCTATTACTGCATGTTGGAAAGATATGTCCCTATGATCTTTTCATGCTTTGTGGTCATGGATTATTTTTACTAGAAGAGGTGATAATTTATCCTTGTCTGGTATTGTTCATAATAGTCCTTCTTATCATTCATTTTGGAAACCGATTGATGAATATATTACTTCATACTTATAATTTTTATTTTATCTCTTAATTATAATTAGTATATGGTAATTATAAGTAGCTCTGTCAAAAAAAGAAATGTTTTACATAATATAATATTTTGTTTTTCTTCCCCTTCCTTTTTAATTTATTATTCTTCACAATATATTGCACCCGTTAAATATTTATATATATTGTTCTTGATAGAAAGGTTTTTCAGGGTACTTACTACGGTTCTCTTTTTTGTATTGTCTTTGCTTATTATAAAATTCTATAAACTATTCTGAACACAAAAACAACATGAATAAAATCAGATGTAGGGATAAATCAGATGTAGGGATCATAAGTTATTAAATTAACTAGTAACCTTACACTAACATTGGGGATTCAAATTTCAATGTACATCAATTAAGTGTGTTACACCACAATCTAGTCACCCTCTGTAGCTGAACAGCGCATGGTGAAAGAGAAGGTGGTTTTTTCACCAAGTTTAAATTTTATGGGTAAGGCTCCCGGTTTTCCGTTTAAACGGATTTTTACTTATAAATGCAGACGGAAAACTTTTTGTCCTTCGTCTGTATTTATAAATATAAACAGCAAAATACTGACAAATCAGACAAAGTGCTTCAGCTCAGGGTTGCCTGATCTGATGCATAGAGGAATGCAGGCTGCTCTCTGCACATGAAAGGCGCCCTACTAAGAGGGCAGACTCTTAGCGCCGCATTTGGCACTCTCCCTTCACAGGTCATTCATCAGGACCCCTGGGGGGAGCCTGGGGTAGTCATCCCCATCCGGCATGCTCTCCCCCGTATTACTTCTGGGCAGAGGCGCAATAAAAATTTCGGGGGGGGGCTAATTCTTCCAGCCGAAGGGGTGAAAAAAACAACAAAGCCTCGTTAACAAGTGAATGGTCTTTTAAAGACCTGTGAAGTACTCGGGTGCGGCTGGCAGCTCAAAAACTGTCTGTGTGTGCCCGGGAACCTGTCTCAGCCCGGGCTGACACACACGACGGGGGGGGGGGCTATGCGCACCTGCATAGGACAGGTAAGATCGGAGAGTAAAGAAAGATGATATGGACCAGAGACCTGATGACGGCAGTGAAAGAGACCAAAGTTAAAGGGTACGGAAAGAGAAGTGAGGGCGGGTAACGGCCGAGGGTAAAGACACGGGGTGAGAGTACCGGGACGAGACGAGAGACGGTGTAATGAGAAGGGTAGAGAGTACATGGGAGGCGCTGGTTCCAGCAGAGGCGGTGAAGAGGGCACAGCCAGCAGAATTCAGTGCCCCCCCCTGCTCGCTATAGTGCCTCGCCCGTACCCTGCTCAGTACTGTATGTTACCGTTGCTAGGCCAGTACATGCTGTGGACTCGGAGCCGCGGGGAGGGGCCGAGAACCCGTGTCAAAGGCGCATTAGGTACTCAGTGATGCAGCGCCCCCTCACCTCCTATCTGGCCGCTTTAGGGGTCGGAAGAGCCTCTCTGGAGAGGGGCCTTTTCGACATCCTGGCGCACAGATGGGGGATGCTTGTCTCTTGGTCATTTGGAGCATGTTTGGGCCCCTGGAGGCCCCCCGACTTCCGGAGGCTTTCATCTTGTCGGCCAGGCCGGGTGGAGCCGCCTTCTACCTGAAGCTGCAGGGTTTGGAGAGGGGCCGAGCCTGGAAGGCCTGCCAGGGCAACCCGGAGAAGGCTGGGGCGATGAGGTCCCTCTCTCCCGCCGCGTACTCTCCACTGCGTACTCTCCACTCCCCTACGTGCTCCACTCTCTCATTTACTCCAATCTGCACCCCCCCACACTCTCACCTTTTCACACAATCTCTTTTCTCAACTTTACAATTCAACCTCACGTGTACTCCCCGCCTCCACCCTTGCGCGTACTCTACACTCACCCACCGAATCCACTCTCAGTCTTACACCCCACTTCTCCTTGCGTTCCCCCACTTCACTCATGCACAGCTGGCACAAACATGGTCTTACAGCTTCTAGTCACAGCAAAGAGTCCTAGGACTAAATGGGCATGGAGTCTGATGGGCAGTGTCAGCTACTGGCATACGTAAACAATGTGACGAAACCGACCCTGTCGGGCAGTGTGAGATGCTGCCACTGATAGACAGCATGAGGGACTGGCAATTGGGGGCATGTGAGGATCTCCCCAAGTGGGCAGTATGAAGAACGGGCAGTGGGGGCAAAGTGTGTAGTTGCAAGTGATGGGCAGTTTAAGAAGCTGCCACAATGAACATTGTGAGAAAGAGGCTGTGGGGTTCAGAATAGTAAAGTTACACTGGTGAACAGTGTTAGAATGTGGCACTGTTGGGTAATGTGAAGAACTGGGGTGGGCAGTGTGAACATCTGGCACTGGTGGCCAGGGTTAGGAAAAGACAGTGATGGGGGGCTGAAGCCCGTTGAGCCCAATGGGTGTTGCGCACCTGCTTCTGGGTGTATGAAGCGTCTCATTGTCTGAGAGTGCTTCGCTTTATTAAGGTGAGCTCGGGCAGTGTTGAAGACTGTTGCTCCTGCCTCCGGGTGCCTTCCCCTATGGAATGTGCATTGCTTTACTTGGGTCCGCGCTTTCAGCGGCCCCTTGTCTTCAGGTTCACTCCAGAGGAGAAGGGGGAGGAGTGCATTGCTTTATTGTGTACACATTTTCGCAGCCCCATTGTTGCAGGGGGAAACACTTTGGGCCAATACATTTAAATGCTTTCAGTGGGTAATCCTGGACGCTGCATCGGAAAACAATCGTGATTCTGAGCATATCACTTCATTTCCACATGCCTGTAAACAATGCATATGAACAGGTAAAATTGAACTGACGCTCGGGTAAAGCTCTCCAATACCTCCGGGCCCAGTTCCATTATACTTTGTGTTGGCTCCGGGGGAAGAATGTTTCCGATGCTGACACAAAGCATTTTGCACCCTCCTCCCCATAAAAATATGAACACTCACCTTGCGTTTTAGCAAGTTATAAATAGATATTTATCATAGTGTACGATGGAAAATTATCTCCTCCATTTAAAAAAAATGGAAGAAAAATCTGTCAAAATAATTCCTATGTAGGCCAAAATAATCCCAGGGAAATTGTTCTGCAATGAGAAAAAAGAATGGGTTGCTCCCTCAAAGACACAGCTTGACATTTGACCTCTGTCTTTGAAGGCACATCAAATGTGACAAGAGAAGAACAGGATTTAAAGGTCCCTAGGGTGTACAGCCCCACAGTAAAGGTTTCCTCATGCAAGTTACTCAAGGTCTGTTTAGCCCTATGTTCTCTTTAAATTATTTTGACAAAGTTTTCAGATGAATATATTGTGTTTACTTAATTTGACGTATATATAAATATATCTAAACCTATTACAACTGAGTGCAAGTGTGCAGTGCCTATTTAAATAAATGGGGAAAAATACTGGCTGCAGCGTCTTCTTTTGCTTGCGACAAAAATAAATGTGGATAAATACAGATAAAATGACCAAAAAATAAATATGGATAAATACAGACGGAAATGTCAAAAAAATAAATACCATAAAACCAGGAGCCCTATTTATGGGTAATCAAGAA
Organism: Calotriton arnoldi; assembly: GCA_963921515.1. Classification (NCBI taxonomy): domain Eukaryota; kingdom Metazoa; phylum Chordata; class Amphibia; order Caudata; family Salamandridae; genus Calotriton; species Calotriton arnoldi. The sequence continues at coordinate 411,958 of CAWUFW010013102.1, forward strand.
TTCGGCATACTTTGCCATTGACCAGCAATGGAGCAAGTCTGGGGAACAGTTTGAGGCACATCCTGGTCAAGAGTTTTACCTTTGGACTTAAACATTTTCTAGAGATTGAAAACATTCAGTATGGAAATACTGGAAGCTGGAGCAAAACAATGTTCCACACGGCTGAACAGTTCTTTTCCACAGTCCCTCAGTAGCCATGAACGTCATGTTCATATGCTTCTCCTTGGCCTAATTGTCAAAATGTAGCTGAAAGGATATGGTCTTTTTTCAGAATCTTGGCCACCAAGTGTACATGTACTTTATGAATTACTCATTTATAATTTCACCTATTAGAAAATGTTTCCAAACTTTCAGGAAATTCTTCTTGGACACTAATCATTGGGGCAACCTGTAGAAAAACTCCACTCAGCTCCATCAGTTTGCTTTACCTTGTTTGTCCACAAAGTAGAACCCTTTCACATGAGATGGCCGAAAAAATGTCCAGTTGGCATAGAGGTACACATTTTCTTCTGTTTCAAGGAATTTCCACACTCCTCAGCTACATGAGAGAAGTTCCACCAGAGAAAGCAGACCTTTGGGCTGGACCTAGAACACTTTTCCTTTTAGGTGAGCAAGAGACTCTCTTCTTTAGCCAAATTCTCTCAACGGTCCTCTATAAGGCTGAGTAGTAAGCTTCCAACAAGCAGCAAACAGTCTTCTTCTCTCTTCTTGCTAGTTCACTACTGAGTATGTTCATTTCAAAACATAAACTCAGGCTCTCATTGACGACAACCACTAATCAAATAAAGCTGAAGTTCTCACAATTTCCTTTCTAAATGTTTACAACTGTGTAACTCAGGTCCTGTTTCAAAAAGGTGCTTTGCAACAGCTATCACATAGTCCTTTTTACCAGAGGAAACAAATATGGCGGCCGGCGGAATCCTATCCCTACAATGTAGCGGTGCCTGCGCAAGCACTGCCGTAGGGATTAGGATGTCCCTTTCGCTCAGCCTGTACAAGGCGGTCCAACCGCCATGTAATGGCAGACAGAAACGGTCTTTGGGGGCCACAAGCAGGGCCCCAGTCCCCCGTGGGTCACTGCTAAATGGCCTCGGGGGGCACATGTAATGCCCCCTCACACATCCATGCACCGTGTGCCAGGCATCACATGGTGCCTGGCACATGGTGCATGGATGTGCACATGGTGTCTTTTTCTACAGCGGCTTGTGCTGCGACCCTTTCCCTCTGCCTCAGCACAACCTACTGTAGAAAAACGCATTTTATGACTGCCTGCACGACGGTCCTATCATAATCAAACAGGTGGGACCACCAACACAATGTTGGACGGACAGCTGCTTGTCCGACTGCTATCGTAATGAAGGCCTTTATTCGGTTGATATAACCATAAAAGTATGCACAACAAATAGTTAAAATCGCACATTAAAATACAACAGTAAAAAGTTTTTTAAAAGAGTGCCTCCGATGCTAAATGAATTTCCATTGAGCAGATTAGTCACAGCATGCAAATATGAAAAGCGCAGTGCAAGGGGCAGGGTGCGTACATATCAAAAAAGCAAAGCATAGCCATTATTCACGAATATAAGCTAAGTGTGTTATTGCTGTGGTTAGGCTTTATGTTGCCACAGAGTTATCACAAGAACAAAGACAACAAATCTAAGGCATTAAAATGCGTAGGTAGTTATATCATACCCCTACATGATTGAGTAGGGTCTTCTCATAGAACCCTATGGCATCCATTTCAGAGATTCATATTAAAACAACACATAAGGACACAACATAATTATGAAAATTGATTCTCAGTGCAGAAAAGCTAGGGCAGTAAAGTGCATAGGGGGAGATGACGAGGCCCTACGAAACAGAGTAAAGACCTCTCCAATGACATTTAACAACCATTAATAGGAGAATCATAACAAAGGAAAAAACATGACATAATCAATTTAAAAGGTCAATTCACATTTAGCGAGACACTGTGCAAACAAGGAAATATAAGCGAAAGACAAAGCAACATTAGCAAATCGAGCACCAAGTAAAATCACATGAAGGGGTGGGCAGTGCCTTATTTAAGGTCGGAGAAGGCAACAAATCGAAGATGGTAAGGTGCCAACGTGGCTCTATCAGAGCCCTACAATTATGAATAACACTAGCCTAATGCCTCGACCCTTATAATTCAGCTCCAATAAGGACATCTGGCTTTACTGCAGACAATAATATCTTTTGTTTCTGCTCGCAGCAACCTCAGCGCCACCTAACATTGTCTGCAGCCTAAGTGTCTACAAATGGGCACAGTCCAGCGCTTCCTCGGGCGTTTATAGCCTGGGCAGTAGAAGAAAGGATGTAATATGGTTTCTTCCGCCGATAGACAGACGGGGCATGTATTGTTCGGTGTTCTGGGATTCTCTCACTTCAACCGAAAGGAGTTGACTGGGAGCGTTCCATGCCCATGCCTAGCACTCTGGATTGGAACATGATGAAGGAAATCTTAAAACTTTTTATGATTTTTAATATACAAAATGTCAGAAGTAAGGGATCCTTGCCTTTTGTTGGAGACTTACAGGCCCTGTTTGGATGCCCAGAAAGCATCCTTAACAGATTCCTTGGTGACAGGTTTCTGTGGCCCTCTAGTATCACATAAATCAACCAATCCTATTTGGGTTAAGGTGTCTTTGATATAGTGAATCCACTTTACTTTCTTGTTTTTATCAAGAGCAACTAGCCCGAGAAGGACGCTGCAATAGTTTTCAAGGACTGGGGTATGTTTCAGTCTCTGCCAGTAGTGTACAGGGCTTAAACTGGCCTTGGGCATGATGGATTTAATTCCCAATTCCCAACGCAGGGGAAGCAGGGAGGTACTTTTGAGCAAACATAATGGAGAAACAAATTGTTTTCAGCAGATGTCAAATTGGGCAGCCCCTTGGCCAAGCCCGTAAAAGCACATCCTACAGCCCTCTCATTATAAATATTAATATTTGAGAGGCCTGTCTTATCTTGGTGGAGTTATAAAGCTTAAGTATCCCTGCCACATGCTGGCACAGTTTCAGACTGCTTTTATTAACTTTGGCAGTCCAAGTCATATTTGATGTTAGTCTAATTCCCAAGTAGTCACAGCTGGAAACCCTATCCAGAAAGGTACCACCTAACCTAATGGAACCTTTGGAAGACTTGTGAGGGTGGTTAATAGGCATTACCTTAGTTTTTGAGTGGGTAATCTCCAGTCCCCAGGAATCGCAACAGCCTGCAAAGCGATCCACCAGTATTTGCAGGCCGGCTGGAGTTTTTGAAACCAACAATGTATCATCTGCAAAGAGAAGCAGGGGAATCTTCTGGCCAGCAATGCTAGGTGCATCATTATTGCAGTCTTCCAAATGGGCAGCCACATCATTAAAATGAAAATTGAGTGGGGGTGAGAGCACGCCCCGGGCGTACCCCTCTATGTGTCCCAATGCGGCCTGTTAGTTCACGCTGAGGCCCCCAGTGACTTGGGCAGATGGGCCCTGATGTAAATGAAGCAGAGTATCAAGTAGGTCAGCAGGTACTCCGTTATATTCTGAAGGCACTTATGCTAGGATTAGATACGGCAAGCATGGGGAGCTGTCAGCTCCATTTCCGGTTGAGAAGGGGGTGAGACAGGGTTGCGTCTTGGCTTCGACCCTGTTCTCCCTCTTCTTGAACGGTTTAGTGAAAACCTTGCTTTCAGTTAAAGAGATCGATTCCCCAAGGCTAGCCAACCGCAAAATGCCAGCCCTAATGTTTGCAGATGACACGTTGCTTCTATCAAAGTCGCCAATGGGTATGCAGCGGGTTTTGAACGAATTTAGTCTCTTCTGTAAGAGAAGAGACTTGGAGATTAACCTCCAGAAGACCAAATATATGGTATTTGGAGCTAATTCTAGAAATTGCCTGCACCCTCGCTTGGATGGTAGATCACTTGAGCGAGTATCTATTTTTGACTACCTGGGTCTCACACTTAACGACAAGATGGAGTGGGGGACCCAAGTTAAGAGAGCTAATCTTAAACTGACCCAGTCAATAGGGGGAATCACAAAAGTATTCAATAATTGCACTCATAAAGTACTAGCCCCCCAGTAGAAATCTATAAAATCCAAGCGAGGGAGCCTCACTATATGGTGCTGAACTTTGGGGCCACTGCCCGACAAATTTACTTACAAAAACCGAGAATACCTTCATCAGACAGCTGACAGGGCTTCCTATGAGTACTCCCTTAACCCCACTAAGGATGGACCTGGGTATTAATCCAATAGCCGATCAAATTGCCTCTCGTCCTCTCCACTATTGGCGACGCCTTTGGAGTACGCCCGAGCTACAACCATACATGGAGGAACTACAGGATGTTATGTCTATCTTGGGAGCAGGTAACATACCGTGGTTGACTTACATTAGGAACACGTGCCACCAAATGGGTTGGGCTAACATGTGGACAACTCCTGAAGTGACCTGCTCAGCTACCCCAAAAAATCTCTTACAATTGCTTTTAAAAACTTCAAGTTAGCCTTAATTTCCCAGTGCTCAGCTTCTTCCTCCTTGACGTCCAGGTTTTTGGACATTAAACACCAATACATTCTTGAGCCTGTCCTGGATAGTATCCAATTTCCCATGGCTAGGAAACTATACTTACAATTTAGGCATGGGACGCTCCCGCTACGTGCACTTACCAACAAATGGAAGGGTGCTAGAATCCAAGAATGCCCGGGGTGTACCTATAATGAAGAAACTGAGCTTCATGTCATCCTCTTTTGCCCCGCATACAGGAATGTGAGGTCTAAGTGGGTTCTTCAGCTTTGTAGGAACCTAGGGATTAGACATTATGTTGAAGTGTTCAGGCTTTTAAAATATGACTTGCAGCCTCTATTTGTAATTGTCACCTCAAGATACCTCTTTGCAATGTGGAAAATACGGAGAAATATTATTAAGACGCAAGAGTTGGGAAATAACTCAGTTTCACTTTCCATTCAGACAAATTAGCATATTTGCACAAAGTAAAAAAAAAAAGAGAAATTCTGTTTCCTCTCTCATCTAGGAAAGCTTGCCTCAATTGTTTTTTAAAACTATTATAAGATTAGACATTATCAAGTCTTTTTATCGTTTTTAACTTATATTAAATACTTTTGATACTAGAGGATTTATAGTCTAGTTTTAACCTAGGTGATGACCTGGATTTTGGGGATGATGATTGATTTCTTATTGATGAGGTGTAATGATGTCCATTTGTTATATATTCGTTTTACAAATGTTCTTTTTATTTTCATTATGCCGATCATATGTGTAAACAATCCTAAATTTCTCTAAAAAAGCTTGTCTTAAATTTTTTATTGTACTTTTATGGCTGATCAGCCGAAATAAAGATCTTTTGATTGATTGATATTCTGAAACCTCCCAGAGTTTATGGCGAGGGACCAAATCGAATGCAAACTTTAGGTCCACAAAGCACGTATAAATACATCTTATGTAAACTTACTGTCTTCCAATTAACAGCCAGAAACCTAAACACCTGGTCAATTGTGCTAATTTGCTTCCAGATCGAGAGGCTATTGTGTTCCTCTATCCATGTGTCAAGTCTATTCAATATCTGTCTACAGAACACCTTCTGAACGGCATCAATTAAACCAATGGGCCTGTAGTTCACTGAGAGATCCCTAGAGCCTTTTTTATATGTCAGGACAATTTAGCTGCCTTCCAGCTGCTGAGGATTCCAGATCCTTCAAGGATAGCATTAGTCAGAAGGTTTATATATTTTGCCCAATTCTCATTATCTGAGACAAACAGGTCCCCCGGTATACCGTCTGAGCCTGCTGCTTTGCCAGTGACAATACTTTTAATAGCACATAATGTTTCCTTAAGTTCAAGACCAAAGGGTTCAGCTTAAAGTTACTGCGTGGTATAGATATTTCTCTGGGGTTTGGTTCAGCAGCTGTGCCAAGGCTATAGAGATCAGAAAAGTGTTTATGCCAGACGTGTGGTTGGATAGAGTTTGCCAACAACATTGTTCCGCTCTGCCCTTCAAAAGCTAAAATATGCCAAAGAACTTTTAGATTTAGTGGCATCATATAGCTCTGTCCATAACTGGGTGTCCCAGTCTCTATGTGCCTTTAGCTGCACCAGTTTATATTGCTTCCTCTTTATTTTAATAGTCTGGATAGCTGCACTTTTCAGAGCCTGCTATAGTTTGTTTTTAGCACTTCTGCATTTTTTTGTTAAACCAGGTCCTGTCTGTTTTGCTAGCAAAAAGGGCCCCTGGTGGAAGCATTCACCCACTTTCATAAAGAGTGTCTCGATGCCCAGCATCTCTAGACCAGTGATGAGTGACTCATTTATCTCAGCCCTAGATTCAGAATGTGAACATATACATGACCATTTTAGAGTTCGCCTATCATTGGCCAGCCTAATGTCCCTAGACAGCGATGTTGGGGCATTTCCAAGACGATTTGTTATATGCAGAAGGGTGCCGAGTGAGGCATGGTGATCACTGTTAGTCCTTGGCACTACCTTCATATCTGAGACAAATTTCCATAAGGAAAAGGCTAATAAAACATAATCTATCCTATTGGAATGCCCTGGGTGGTTAAAAGTGTGATGGGCTTGTAGGTCAGACATAGTTCTACCTTTACATGCTCTCAAGCCATATGTTAGAGTTAGGGCTCATAACTGGTGGTCATCCTCAGTCCACCGCTTTACTGGCTATGTGTCCATTGCAGGAATACGTAGGTAACCAAGGGAGGGATGAGGAGAAATATTTACCTAGGTCCTCCACCCACACTTCTCCAGAATCAATGTATGAACACACAAGGGGGTAGTTCCTCAAGGAAGGGACGAATTGATCCTCTTAGAGAGGAATCAATGCCCTGCTATACACATCACTTGAGATCCCTGTGGTCAGATCATTGTGCCCTCACACACCTGGTGGGTTGTCATGCTTCATCATTGGGTGCTGTCCGTCAGGCCGGCGCTGCAATGTCTGATGGGCCTGTGGGCTCTTTAGCGGAGAACATTTTCATCAAGATACGCCGTTTGATGAGTGCAAGTAAGGGGGTGAGGATAGGGTGGTGAAGTGATGTAAAAAGATCTAAGGGGACCAGGACAATTTTTAATGGGGTAATGATTTCCTTGACATATTAAATTAAAAGCAGTGACGCTATCTATGTCTATTTGTACCTTAATAGCTGAAATGTGAAAAGAATATATATATCTCAATTATATATAGTGGGGTCAACATGTTTCATGCCTAAACTGCCTGAAGGGTGAAATGGCATTTCATCAGGACCAAAGTATTACCTACCCTGTATAATACGCAATGGGGCCCACTCTTGGTGTCGGGTACCCACTAAAAATTATAAGAAGCTGCACCTACATTTATGCATTGAGGATGATTCCACCTATGGGAAAGGAAAAAGAAAAAAAATGGTGGCCATGAGGGAGCTGCCGTCAGACCAAGGTGCAACCTGACACAGTTCAGTTCATAGCGAATCGAATGAAGAGCTCCCCTAATGGTAATGCACGGTTACATGCTAAACATTTCTATTAGCATTTTCTTTTTTTCTTTTTTTTAAAAAGGAGAGAAAGAAGAAACACACAAAACATAGTCGTGGTGTCGTACCATTTCCCCATAACAATCTGTGTGCTAGGAACGTAAGTGATCAGCTGTTGTAATGAACACTGTGTATACATTATAAAGAGACCAAGGTAAAGCACTCCAAGGAGTGCAAAAGGGATTTTGGACTTACCCAGGTATTAGGGCAGACAGACCGCCTTGGGTCTGGTAGAAGTCAGCGACTCAACTGCTAGTAATTACTAACACTGGAGGAGAAATGCGGCAAGTAGGATTCCGATAAGGAGATTCCATAATTTGAAGGCCCCTGACCAAGGGTCCTTGATGACCTGAAATGCATTGGGTAGCACTCTTGGATTAATTCATGTTTAAGCTGCAGAACATTTCGAAACATGGATGATTTAGCAAAATATTGATTTTGAACAAGTTTACTTGGATTGCAACAACCAATAAAGAAATTGGTGTGACAACCATTGATTACATGATTGAAGTCCGAAATCAATGAAAAATATGTTGACAAGATTTGATAAAAAACATACGTGTTTTTAAGCTAAGAGCGACCGGTAGCCAGGGAGCGGTTTTCCACCCCTGACAAACTTACCTTTGTTGATTTTCCCACCGCGCATTCAGACACTGCGCCATTAACCGGGACGCACACTGTGAAACATATTCTGAAAAGCATAGCTCTATTAGGAGTGCACAGCGGTAACATAGGGGACTTTGATCTGATCACGCGGATCCCACGTGATCTGTATGGCCGGACTATTGATTCCACTGTAAGAGGGTAAATTTGTCCCTTCCTTGAGGAACTACCCCCTTGTGTGTTTATAAATTGCAGGAATACCCCATTCTTCGTCCTCAGCCTCATTAAGGGTGACCTAGCTTGTCATAAGGTTCAAAAGTCGTATTAAATGCTCCCGATAGCATCAGGGAGTTCTGGGAGTCAAATTGCCCCCTATGGGCAATAACATGTTTAAAGTCTGGGTCTCTCCACCGCCTCTGACCTCCCTATAATAGATATTATACAGATGAAGCAAACAACCATCGTTAGTGGTAATGGCTATCCCCTGAATATCAGGTAAGACAATATCAAGGAGGCAGAACCTGCTATTCAATGATGTCCGTATCCAAATTGTTAGACCACCAAAAGGACGGCCTTTCCCAGTATACTGAGAGGGGACGAAGAAATTCACATAGCCGTACTTGTATATACTTTCAAGGGGCCATGTTTCCTGAAAGATACAGATGTCAAACTGATCTATATACAAGCCACAAGCAGGGTCATTGGGCTTGGATTTTCATATCAGCCTCATTCCATTTTAATGCCAGGTGGTTTCCTAAGTGATGTTTCTGGGGCAAGACTGGGAGTCTCCCTTAATAAGAGACTGCCAGAAGGACCAAACCCTTCAGAAGAAACATTGCTTTGCTCTCACGCTGATAAGAGTGGATCCTTATCAGAGGCTGAGGTGACTTATGACCCAACAATAAGTCAGTCGACCGTAGATGATCATGACACCATCCTCGATCTGGAAAGGCGAGGTTGAGCCATAAAGGGCTGTACTTAAAGCAAATGCTGCTACCTGGTGCTGGATTTTTGCGCAAATCTAACCTCACAAGACCATCTTCCAAATGAGTATACCTGACTCTTAGTTCAATATATTCAAAAGGCTCCCATGATACTCTTCTTGCATCAATAATATAAGAGCGAATCAAGGAGTATCAGTTCTGAGTAGACCTCATCAGATGGATAGATTTTTTTGCTAAAGAGTACAGCTCTTCTCTAGACCCATGAAGCAACTTGGGCACATTTGTGAGATACATGCGGCCGAAGTGACCACCACTCACATCGTGGCCCCTCCTAATTATAGCTCTTCCCCCAGGCTCTCTGCGGAAGAGCCCAGCAGATGCTGGTCAAAACTGCCTGGTGTGGGCAGCCTATTACCCTTTTCAGATGTCCAAGCCCTACCAGGGCCAAGTGAAGGTGCTGTCCGATGGGAACCATGGGTGGTTAGTATGGGAGCAGGTCTCATCTGATGTATGTGCCCCTGTACGTGTTGGAGGCCGGTTCCTGATGAATTCAAGGATTGCAATGTTCCGCAGAGGGTGGCTGTGCTTCATAATGAGGATTAGCAATGGATGAGCACACACAATGTCTAGACCTCTGTAGTTTCTCAACAAGCATAGATAAGGCCACTAGATTCCCCTTTATACTGCTTATCTCTTCTTGAAGCACTTGTACAGTCATGTTTTGGCTCAATGGTGCTTCTTTCTCATTAGTTCTCCATGTTGATTTGAGGACTAACTGGCCAACCTTATGTCGATCCATCCTGGTGCTTCCCAGTGACTCTTCAGGCCCAGAGCAGGGTTTATTTACAGAAAGGACAGCAAAACTGTTTGAGCATACAATGCTAGGCTATAGTGGTATAATCGTGAGATTGGCCTCCTGTAGCAAATTAATAATTAGGGCAACTGAGGCGGATGTACTTGCCTTAGCACTACAAATATTTTTTTTCAGGTTTCACCTAAATATGGGCGCAGTCCTTGCCGGCAACCTCTGTTTCCTTTTGCCATTAGCTTTGTTGTTTCCCAGTAACGACTCAACCTCTTCTATCAAGGTACCTATATCCTCACTGGTTGCATTTGTTTGAGGTTTTGGGGCCGTGTCAGTGGTTGCTAGTCCAGTACTCTTAAATTCCTCCCCCCCCCCGAGTGACTCTGCTACTTTGCATTTGCCAATTGGAACCAGGAGGTGTAATTAAAACTGGGAATAACAGAGCTGAAGATACAAATTAACATAGATGTAGTTCAGTGTATGGATAGCAAAGCTCACCTCAGGTGGGTGACCAAGCATTGCATTGCCGTGGACTTGTGTAGACAGGTCTGCCCTTGGTCTGTGTGCGTCCCACGCTGCGGGATTGAAAAAGTGCTTATCAGCGTGAGGTCAGCTGCATCAATTAGCACCTTCCGGCTCGGTGAAAACTTGGGCTTGAAGTCCCCCCGATGGTCTCAGTGAACAGAGTTAGCAGGGTAGTATAAGGGCAATCAACCTAGAGCAATGCTGTGGTCTCATCCATGGGAGACAGAAGCTGCAATATATAAAGCCCATGTCAGGCATGGTTAGTAATCAACAGCTTCTTGAGCCTTAAAGGACTCATGTAGCGCATCCCACTCTTGTACTATGAGTTATTTGCGCAGACCACGGTATTCCTCCCTAGGCAAGACACTACTTTCAGCCTCGCCCCACTGTAGGACCACCAGTGGGAGATAAGGAGCGCCACCAGGGACTTCCAATGCCTTGTGAGAAGGCACTTTGCTAATAATAGCAGTGAAACGTGCCATCACCTTTGAGCCCTTTGGTCTAGAGTGTAACCCCAGAATGCAGTGTTCCATTGTATGCCATTGGTCTAGCTCAGTCACGTCGGACAATGCAAGATGAATAGCTGTCCAATAAGTGGTCAGGGAAGGACAGGCCCATAGCATATGTAGGAGATCAACAAATAGCATGTGACAGCAGGGGCAGGCAGAAGACACAGTGGGGAATATAGAGTGTAATCTTTTTGGCATAAGGTAGGCCCTGTGTAAAATAGAAAAGTGTATAAACTGAAAGTGGGAATTGCGAGAGATTTTACTAGGGTACTCAAAAAGGGAGGCCCACTATTTATCGTGGACGCTCCAGGTGAGGTCTTCTTACCACCTGTTCCGCAGAGGAGCCAATAAAACCAATAGATGTGTGCGCAAACTGGGGTATAACCAGTGAATCAGGTGGGTGCCTGTGGTATGTGGAATATATGTAAGTTATATTGTATGTCTCTTTAATTCAGAACCTTATTGATGTCATTGTTTTACGAGTTCTAGAATGTAAAGATCTCACGACACTTCTTGCTTTGTTCCTGCTTGGAGTAGTCGTGGGTCTTCTTACTGGAATAAACTACTTATATTTTTGGATAATAATACATTTGTCTACAACTCTTTCCACGCGCTTACTACAGTGCCATGACCCATGACATGCATTGCCTGAATGAATTTGTGTGTAGTCACTTCGGAACTGCTCAGCGCCCAGTGCTGTCTGACATAGCAAACAATACTAGCATGTGTTAAGAAAGCATTTCCAGTAATCCATGGGTATCTGTGAAATCATGGTGAGTCATGATGGTGCTGTCTTTAAAGAGCGCACCAACCGTAGTCACTCCTCCCTGTTCACAGGAATGCAATTTCCTCACCAACAGGATACCAGAAGGTGTGCAGAGACCAAAAAAGGGAATATTCAGGCATATGGAATGCAAGGTGCAGAATATCGCAGGGCCATTCTCCTGTACATGAGAGCGACACATAACAAAAAAGGGCAAGGCAGGGATGTGCTGGAGCCCGGGCTAAAGCAAAGCATGAAGTTTACCTTGGGTAAACCTTGTGGTCGTATACGCAATCTGTGTGAGATTATGACCTGCTAGCCAATATGACAGCCATTGCAAATGTCGTGCCAAACAGTAGGCTTTGAAATCTGGGGTGCCCATTCCACCTTTATCAGGAGTCAATTGCATCTTAGTCAAGCAACACTACACCATCCAGTACCCCACAACAGATCAATTGATAATGTGTTTAATTATCTAAACATCCAGCCCAGCATCTACAGTGGCAGGTTTACAAAGTGGTACAGCAGGCGGGGCAACATGACCATCTTAGCGAAAGCCAGGCAGCCTGCCATTGACAGCTGTAAGTAACCCAAAAACCAATTTGGGATTTGAGGGACTTGATTGTTTTTGAAAGGTTCCCCTCTAATAAATCATGTGCGTCATGGTATATTTGTATACCCAAATAAAAGAATGTCTGTGGTGCTTTTTGAATATTGTCATCCCCAAAAGGAAGGGCAGGTTCAGCATAAGTGTTGGCAAAGGAGAAAGCATAGGACTTATTAAAGTTAACCCGAAGGCTGGACAAATTGCCGAACAAGGAGAGTAGCTGAGAGATCCCAGCCAGATTCATGCCAAGATCATGCACATACAGATCCATATCATCAGCATATAATGATACAGCGTGCCTCAAGGTGCCCCAATCCTGCGCTTCCTGCCTACGCCGCTGAGCCAGAGGCTCCAGTACCAGAACAAAGAGCTGATGGGATAGTGGACAACCCTGTCTAGTGTTGCCAGACACTGAATATGAGGAGGAAATGTGCATCCCTGTCTTAGCCTGCACAGTAGGGTGAGTATAGAGTAATTTAACCCAGCGCAGAGAGGTGGGGTGACTACCAAAATGAGTAGCAAACATGAACGCTTCACAAAAGGAACACAATCTGTGAGGAAACTGGGACTTTTGAGTGCTCATTATTTGTATGGTATCGGGTCTCAGCCTCTAAATGAAACTATCACGGATGTGGGCCATTCAATGACATAGTTTTCTGTCTTTTGTATGTAATCTCCCTGTTTTTATGTGATATATGTTTTTAATGAAAATTGTATGTAAGTATTGTGTTTTTATGACGATGTTCTAATGGAACAGAAGTATTGATTACCTACATATTGTTAAGCTTATGCTTTTTTAACTATAATCTGGATTAAATTGTGGAATAAAGTGATTTATTTTTGTTAAACTATTGCTTCTGATTTATAAGTAAGGGGGTTAGGGCGTGTAATTATACTGCTCCCTCCATGTATGTGGATAGTTTGAATGAGTGTAAGCGTGGTGTATAATAGGATATACAGTGAATAGTAGTAGCCTTAGAGTTCTGTACAAAGGAAACATTTTTTGTTGACATGATTGTACAGTACCCTATTCCTTTGGTATAAGGGGTCCCTCTCTGTTTCACACAATTTAATCTATGGAGGCAGAATGTTCCCCTTTTCACAAAATCCAGGGACATCGCAGCATGAGCCTTGCGATTTGCATAGATTCCCTCTTTTTCAGCCAATGGAGGTACATGGGGTTTCTGTTCAGTCGCTTTCTATATTAAATCCTGTCTCCTCTCTTTTACTAAATCCCAAAAATCTTTTTCTTCTTTTCTCAATGTACATGTTAGATTATCTTTATGTGCCTGAACTAAATCTATTGAACTCATTGTTAAGAAAAATTCACCCATAAACTGTGCATTTTCACTACTAACTACTGGATTCATATTCTTTCTGATAGGTAAATCAAAAAATATTACATCTAGATTTGAATAAAAATACTGAAGTCTCCCTGTAGCATAAAATAGACTTGATAAAATACTACATGACACACCATATGTTAAAGGTATATGGTGATACGTCACCCTTCTGATACTGATGACGGTAACTTCATACACACATAGCAATTATTAATCTCCATAGTACTAACATATTGAACGTAACAATTTAATAAACACATTAGAGGACGTATTATAGTCTGATTCATTATGATAATTTGCTTCATCTTCTACCCCTATTTCTATTTTAGTTCCTTTTATTCTATCCACCTTAACATTAGTATCTGTATTATCCTTGTCACTTGTTTTCATTAACAAAGGTACTCCTACTGTTAGGAATAACCATACTAATGCTACTAATAAAATACTACAAAAACAAAATCTAAAACATCTTCTTTTCAATCCACGTGTTGATCTTTCGGTAACTTCAATTTCTGCCATTTCCCTCCTGAAAAAATTTCTTTTATCTTTTATTTGTCAATTTGACTTTCTTTTCGTTCTTAAGGAGGCCTCAATTTGCTTTCATCAATCTGTGCAACATGAACTTCTTCTGTTTCATCACTTAGATCTAGGGATTCAAATTCTTTAAGTATGACATAGGTCCATTCAGGAGCCTTGTATCTTCTGTTTAAATTTCTCAATCTCGGACTTCTTCGAGTTATTTTCGCTAAGGTTTGTTTAGATCATGTTTGACTTGTGATTTCATTTACTTGTTCTGGCTTCTTTTCTGATTTTCTCAAATGATATCTTAATTTCTTTACTCCAGTAGGCCAATTGTCTCCCTTTCTGATTCTTTTGATTTGTACTGCACTTTCACCTTCTTTATCTCCTCTCAAAGTTCTTTTAATTTCACTTAATCTAGGCACAATCTGTTCTCGTTCTCTGTTTTCTGTGCTTGAACCTTCTTTTACTTTCCACCTGCTCAGGTCTTATCGTACTTTGTTCTTCTTCTTCCTGAGCTTGTTCTTCTAATTCTATCTGACCCTGTTCAGGTCTTACTTCAAACTGTTCTTTTTCTGCCTGAACTTGTTCTTCTAGCTCTATCTGATCCTGTTCAGGTCTTATTTCAAACTTTTCTTCTTCTGCCTGAACGTGTTCTTCTACTATTCCCTCCTCAGGTTCCTGAAAGTCTTTTTCTATTTCCACCTGAGTGTGTTCTTCTTTCCCTGTCTCTTCCTGACTACTTTCCTGTCTTTTCAGTTCTGTTCTTCTTCTTCTTTCAATAGCATCATCAATCACTTCAATCACTGGTATCCACTCTTCCTGACTTGTACCTGGCTGTTCGTCATATGGTTGTCTTTTAGAATCTATCACTCTAGGGGGCATATTAGCAAGACTGGCGATAAAATTATCGCCGTTTTAGCGGCAGGAAACTGCCGCTAAAACGGCGATAATGGGCTTGCTAATATGCGTTATAGAATTCAATAGCAGCACATGTTCGATGTCCTGCACATCTAACCTGGGCTTCTATTGGAATTCTATAACGCATATTAGCAAGCCCATTATCGCCGTTTTAGCGGCAGTTTCCTGCCGCTAAAACGGCGATAATTTTAACGTGGGTCTTGTTAATATGCCCCTAGATTCTTTAATTTCACAGCTTACTACTCCTGACGCTTCAGCCTGTTCAGTCAGTGGTTGCTCTTGATGTTCTGATGGGCTCGGAATTCTTCTGGTATGACTAGCATGAATCCAATTGGGCAAACCTGCACACTTCACTGCTGTGGTAGTGACTAGTATGACTTGCCGCGGTTTGTCCCACCTTGGTGCTAGGCACGACTTTCTTGCGTGTTTCTTCACTAGCACCCAATCTCCAGGATTCAAATCATGTGCTTGGTCTGGCTGTCTTTCAACTGCGTCTTCTCCAACCTGGTGAGAGACAGAACGCACCATTTCAGCCAATCCTTTGCAATAGTCCAATACCAGATCATCAGTTATACTCATTAATTTATTTCCAGGAATAAATGCCTGTCTCATGGCTCTTCCCATGAGAACTTCATGTGGGCTCATTCCTGTTTTTCTGTCTGGAATGCTTCTGAGACCCATCAATACAAGAGGTAATGCATCTGGCCATTTCAGCTTTGTGGATGCACACACCTTCCCCAATCTTGACTTGATTGTGCTATTCAATTGCTCAACAATTCCAGAAGCCTCTGGACGATAAGCACAGCGCAGTTTTTGTTCAATGTTAAATGCAGCACAGATTAATCGAATTATTTCATTATTAAAATGAGGGCCTCTAACTGATTCCAAAGTGACTGGAAAACCAAAGCGTGGATTTAACTCCCTCAACAACAATTTAGCAACTGTAAGACTGTCATTTCTTCGAGTGGGATATGCTTCCACCCATCTTGAGAAGAGGCATACTATGACAAGTATATATTTCAGTCCATTGCTAGGGGGCAACTCAATAAAATCCAACTGTAATCTGGTGAAGGGTCCCTCTGCCTTTCCAATCTTTCCCCAACTAATTATTGTCTTCCTACCTGGATTTTGCTGCTGACAGGTTAGGCATCTTTGGCAAAGGCTCTTTGCACCTACCCTGAATTTCGGATTGTACCAACTCTGTCTGAATAGTCTGATCATTGAGTCTCTCCCTATGTGTGTTGCTCCATGATACACTCTTGCCATTTTTGAAAGCAAACAATCTGGCATGACTGGTCTTCCATCTAAATACACCCATACCTCATCATGTGGTCTCTTTGTACAAGCTGCCTTTATCCAAATTTCCTTTTCCTTTTCCTCAACTTCTTCCTGCAATTGTCTAATCTCATCCCATGTTTCTGGTACTGAGAAAAACATAAGTTGGCATCTGGTTTCACCCGTTTCAATTTTTCTGTTAATGGCCACTGTATTTTTGGCACAGTATTTAGCTACTTGGTCAGCATATTTATTGCCAGCAGTCACATAGTCATTTCCTGACTGATGTGCAGCGCATTTTACAACTGCTATCTCCTTTGGCAATTGTAATGCTTCCAATAAATCCTTTATATTTTTGCTGTTTCTAATAGGAGATCCTGAAGAAGTCAGAAATCCCCTTTGCATCCAGAGCTGGCCAAAATCGTGCACAAGCCCGAACCCATATTGACTGTCCGTAAATATGGTTACTTTCCAATTTTTACCCAATTTGCATGCCATAGTTAAGGCTACCAATTCGGCTACTTGTGCAGATTTGACTCCAGGTAAACAGGATGCTTCAATTACCCCAGATATTTTACAAACAGCATATGCAGCACTTAATCCTCCTTCTTGTGTCCTGAGGCAGGAACCATCTACAAATAACTCGTGGTCAGCCTCTTTCAAAGGTGTCTCTTTTATATCAGGCCGGGGCTTCGTACATAACTCAGTCACGTCCAAACAATCATGATCACTCTCATCTCTCACTTCTTCATTGCATGGGTCTGGCAGTAGGGTAGCTTGGTTCATAATCGTACACCTTATGACTGTCACGTTCTCAGCTCCCAAAATCACTCTTTCATTCTTAGTCAATCGACTAGGGGTGAGAAGTTGTGTTCTTGTCAAAAGAATTTCAACTGAGTGTGGAACATAAACCTTTACCGGATGTCCCATCACTATCGACTCACTCTGCTCCAGACTCATACAAGTAGCAGCTACTGCTTTTAAGCAGCCAGGTAATGCTGAAGCCACTGGATCCAATGTAGCTGAAAAATATGCCACTGGACGTCGACTCAGTCCATGTCTCTGTGTTAAGACTGAAAGTGCACAATTTTCTCTCTCACAACAAAACAACGCAAAGTCTTTTGAATAATCAGTCATGCCCAAAGCAGGAGCCTCACACAAACAATTTCGCATTTTCACAAATGCCTCTATGCAGTCATCATTCCAATCTATCGGACCTTTTGCTCTTTTTTGGGTCATTTGTATTAATGGTTTCGCTAACATAGAAAAACCATTAATCCATTGCCTACAGTACCCGACCACTCCCAAGAACATTCTCATTTCTCTCTGAGTCTGTGGCAATTGCATTTCTTTGATTATTTTTATTCTTTCCGGTGTCACTTTTCTAACTCCTCTTTCTATTTTATGCCCTAAGTATCTAACTTCTTGTCGACAGAACTGTAATTTTTCTGGAGACACCTTGTGTCCTCCTTCAGCCAAATGGTTCAGCAATGCAATTGTGTCTGTGACACAATCTTCTCGTGTTTTTGATGCCACTAGTAGGTCATCAATGTACTGGACCAGAACAGATTTTCCAGGCATAATCAATGATTCTAGCCACTTTTTCAAAATCTGATTAAAAATTGAGGGACTCTCTGTGTACCCTTGAGGAACTCGACGCCATGCGTAAATACGATCCTAAAAACTTAAACGTAAAAGGATACTGGCTGTCTGGGTGCAAAGGAATAGAAAAGAATGCTTGGTATAAATCAATTACTGTAAACCAACCTGCATTCCAAGGTATCTGATAAAGGATCACTGCTGGATTTGGCACTATTGGACAACATGGCACTACAATTTTATTTATTTTCCGTAAATCCTGGACTATTCTGTACTTTCCGCTAGGCTTTTTCAGTCCCATTATTGGCGAATTACAGGGACTACCCATCACTTCTTTTAAAATACCTTGTTTAACCATTCGTTCAATTTCTGGAATCATTCCTGCTTTTACTTCTGGACTCATCTTGTACTGTTGGGTGTTTGGATACACTGCACCTTCTTTCACTGTCACTTTAACTGGGTCTATATTTGTCATTAACCCAATGTCTTTTCCTGTAAAATCCCACACTTCTGGATTAACTGTGGCTCTCAACTCTTCTGGTAATTCATTTTCAGTCATTAGTGAAAACATTTCATCTACTTCTGTTCCCTGCTTGGCTAACATCATCTTGTATACAACGTCTTCATCAGGAGTTTGGAAAGTGACACCATCTGGTGTACAATAGATTCAATTCATCTTGCACAGTAGATCTCTTCCTAACAGATTTACAGGACTGGAATCGCAAACTACAAACCGATGCATTTCTTTAAAGTTTCCAATGTGTACCTCCATTGGTTTTGTGATTGGGGTTCTAATCTGTTGGTTAGACACGCCTACAACTTGGATTGATTCTCCCGAGAGGGGTAGGTTTGGGATGTCTGCTGTTCTCACAGTAGACCTGGTAGCACCAGTATCCAATAGGAAAGTAATGTCTTTACCTTCTACTTTCCCATCAACAAATGGACCTGACTGATCTACCGGCAAGGATGCGCCAAGCACGCACTCCTCTTTCTCCCCCCTCAGGCACCGTCATTGTGTGAAATTCGAATTTTCCTCATCATTCTGCAACAAATATTGTGTTATTGTTCTATTATTCTTACCAATTTCTCCTTGAAATCCGGTGTTTGCACTGAAACTCTGATGATTCACAAAATTTGGCATAGGAGCTGGTGGCACCTGATATTGTGGCGTAACTACCTGCTGCTGCTGATTCACAAGTACTTCATTCTGCATCTGTGGGATTACATTTTGATTTTGCCCATTACTCTTATTATTCTGAGTACTCTTACACTCGTTCTTCCAATGTCCAAGCTTTCCGCACGCATGACAAGGAAACTTCTTTTTCGCTTCTTCTCTGTCCATTCGTCCTCTATATTTTTTACCATTCGCTCCTTGATCATTCTGACTCTTCTCTTTCGCTTGATTATTATTTTGGGCATTTGTTTTCTCCTCTTGCTGTTCTGCCAGTTTTACTTGTGCCCACATCATTTTCTCTTTTAGCTTCCTACGCCTGGCCTCAATGTCATCTCCGCAATATTTCGCGTACTTTAAAATCTCATCCACTGTCTTGCTTTGCCAACACAACATGTGCTGCTGTATCATCTGACTAATCTCTGGTTTCAAACCATATACAAACCGATACACAAAATGTCCCATATCCTTGTCACCGATATTCTCAAAACCACTATACTGGTTAAACACCTGTAATAACCTCTCATAATATGCATGTACAGATTCATTTGGTTCTTGAGTTGTTTTATCTATCTTCACCCAGTCTGTTTCTTTAGGAGGAATTTTCCCTTTCAAATACGTAATCACTTTGTGATACTTTTTCATCACCTCCTCCGAGGGTGCTCCTGTCTTTGAGTCTCTAGCATACTCCTCATTAGGCTAGTCAATTGTGATCTTACATTCTGTCCATAAATCAGCAGGTACCACTATATCAAATAGACCATCCAAGTCTTTCAATAAAACCTTTGAAACCTTCACAAATCTCTCTACCTGTTTGTACCATTCAACTGGTTTTTCTCTCAGCTTTGGAAAATCATTTGTAAATGACAAAATATCTTGTCTACTCCAAGGAACATGAACATATCCTCCTCCAGGAACCTCTCTCATTGGACACCATTTTTCCATTTTGCTTGTTTCTCTTACTGGAAATGCAGCTGCTGCTTATCTCGCTTGTACTTCCTCTTTCTTTCTTATCCATCTAATTCTCCATTTATCAATGTCTCCCCATTTTCGCAAAATGCTCATTAATTCCTTTATCTGTAGTCTCTTTCCAGAAGCATTTACATTTTCTAAATCTTTATCAGTAAAGTCCACTCGATATGGTTTCTGTAACAACTTTGATTTCCCTATGTCTATTCCAATCTCTGAAACAACTTCAGTCAACTTCTCATGAAATACCCTTGCTCTCCTGGTTATGTTCTTACATAAAAATAATAATTCTTCTTCATTGTAAGCATTCAATCTTTCTGTGCCCACACATCCTGTCATCATCTCTTCCAATTCCACTTTCAATCTGCTGATGTCTAACATTCTTGGTGTTGGGTTCTGATTATCTCTTTCCTGTGCCCATCTTTCTATATCTTCAGAGGTAACTACTGTTGCACCTTCAGTTCCTGTATGAACCAAAGGTCTTCTTTCTCTCAAATTCATGGGCGTAATTTTCTTTGGAGTTTCCGTCAAAGGTTCCACATTAGGGAGATCCATTAATGAAATAATTGACTCACTTTCGCTAACCTGATCATCTGTAATTATTATCTCTTTCCTAGGACTATTTAGTGGCATTGTCACAGGTTGTGGTTTCTGGCAAATCTTTTTATCTCCATACAATGGGATTACTGGACCAATGGTCACTGGTACTGTCAAAGTTTCAGTATTCAAATTTAATTGACTTATCTTTTGAACTAGTTCTTCTCTAGTTTTGTTTAAAACATCTCTTTCATTATCCTGTAATACTCTGTTATATGACGTATCATGTAAAATCTGTGGGGTCAATGGCATTCCCATTACTGGTGCACTTGGGGTAACCTTACCAGTTGCTTCTTGATACGGCCGTGGATTTTTAATTAAAATATCCTCTAACAACTCGTCATCTGATTCACCATATCCTGCTGTATTCATGTGTTTCGTTTTCTCCTTACACTTTCCTCCAGACTGTTCCTCAGCCATTAACACTGGATATAAACCTTCTGATACCATAGCTCTCCTCCATTGTTTCATCTGCCCTTCGCGTGACTCATGCAAGTGTCTCGGAAAGAATCCTCTATATCTCCCACCTCTGCATCTTTCTCATTCATATGACTCAGTCTCCCATTCTTCCAAAGCCTCATATTGAGTTAACCTAGGTCTAGGTTCTAGATCGTTCATTTTTAATCTCAAATTCTGAAGAATCCTCCCATTAAACGTACCATCTTTAGGAAATGCTAACACTCCATCATCCTTCATATATTCTATCCAGTTTTCCAACCATACGCAAGTATGATATCCTCTTTCCATCATCATGAAAGATGCTGGTGTTTTCGGTGGCGTAATAGGAATTCCCTCTCTGGTCAACACAGGCTTATCTTTTATAAAGAAATTCTTAATTTTCTTTATAAATGACATCTTTCTTTTCTCTCCATACATCCTTGAGGAACGATGTATAAAATTGTATTCTGCAAACCCTTGAAATCTTCTACCTGTATGCCTTGCACTAACAGTCAAATCAAAATCCCGCATACAATCTTTCTCTCCACCAATCCTAACGCGGCTTCTAACTAGCTATCCAATTAAATCAGGCTCACGTTCGTGATCTGACCAATGCCAGCGCGGCCTTTTCTGATGTCAGTTCTGCTCCTTTCTACTGACCCCTCCTTTACAAGGCTGCTCCTGTCACCCGCCCGCTGTTTCTACCAATCCCAGCGCGGCTCACTGTGACGTCAGTTCTGCTACTTTCTACTGACCCTCCCTTTACAAGGTAAAACAAAAACTTATTTCTCTATATTTTCTTCAAAATTCTTTGTTATTAACGACATAAAACATTCGCTACTCTGTCTGTTCCACTAGATCAAAGGATAGTTTATTTCTTTCCACTGCGAGTAAAACCCTTCCGCTTACTCTTCATATAAGCTCCAGAGAACCTGCTACACCTCCGGTGTCACCCGTTTTGGGAAATTTGAGACCAAAGTTTCACCAGCTAACTCCTTTTGCTGTCAATTTAGCTTGGAAGAACCTGCTACTCCTTCAGGGTTACCCTTTCTAGGTGATATAACGCCTAAAGTTTCACTAGCAAACTCTTTGCTATCAATCACTCTCACTTTTACACAGAAAATAGTCCCTATTTTAACACTGCCAGCCCTACCTAGCTTCTCAGTGTTATTCCAACAGACGAGTAATCTCACTGCAGTGTGGTTTCTATCGCCACCCGCTATTCATTCCCCGGGAATTTTCCAGACAACATAAAACAAAACACTAACTTTTTGTTAAAACATAAATCAAAAATCAATAATCTGTACTTATCATCAAACTAGTCAATATTAACCATAACTCTGCTACCAGAAAACTGATCCAGCGGTGTACTAACAGCAGATGCTCACCTGGGCCCATATAACTTCTTCCACTAAATACCAAGTAGACCGCTGGAACTTAGTTTATGATTTTCATACTTCAAGATCTAGTTATTTCTTCTCCCTAACTAAACCTTTCACTGATCAATTAGTTCTTTCCTCTGGTCAATGAACCATTAGTTGGAACTAGTTGATGGTGATAATTAACATTACTTATTAAACATTTCTCGATAAAAAAATGAAATAATCACAGACTCTGGAAGTTTTAAAATCTTTATCTAAATTAATTGAGTGTGAACCATCTCAAAGTTTCAGTACAAACACCCTCATTTGCAAGAGTGTCAATTCCATCAATTTTCAATAAGCAACAGCAATTCAGATTCACACAATAACTATGCTCAGAAAGAAGAGGACAGAGAGAGAAGAACATCTATCAAATACGATGAGTTTATATTTACCAAGAATGGTGTGAAGACCAACCCCCTGGCCAAAGGGCTGGTAAGGGTCCCCCGAGATAGATCAGGAGACAAAGACTTCAGGACAGGAATCAGGACAGGATACTTCACCTCTCTAAATACCGACGACTGGGTCGCACCCCTCTCTGACACTCTCTTCCTCCTCATGGTTCTTCCGCGATCTTCTTTCTAACCCAATTAAGTTAAAATAGATGGTTCCGCATTTGATTTCTTCATCAGCGTCTCACAGCATCAGCACCACCCCCAGCACTGACAGCATCCCGAGCTCTGCTTCTGTGCTCCCGTTCCGCACTCTCGTGTCAATGCTCCGTGTCAGATAAACTAACTAACTAAAACTACCTCAATTATACCTTTCCATAACCATGTACACCCATTAATGTTTCAATTTCCCAAAATACTAACTCTGATTGGACAGGCGAGGGGGGATGATCATCACACCATGCTTACATTTCACTTATTTCATTAAACCATTGTTTCAAACCCCTCCCCTCAAACTTTATTAAATCATTTCCTTTCCCATACATCTCCAAACTTTATTAATACAAAATGTTTCAATATCATGAATAAAACTTCTTCATATGAACTCTTCACCCTCATGTTCCCAGGGCACATCTTCGCTGGCCTTGGACGCGTGACAAGTCTTTACTCATCTTTCCTTATTTTCTCTCTGGTGCGCATGCGTGGGGTCAAGTCAGTCAGCTCAATTCAGACAAGTGTGGAAGGCTCAAATGCGCACTAATAATAAAGTCAAAAGAAGAAATGTTATTCTCAAAAATAAATGGTTTCACTGTACACCACCAACGTCTACTCTAACCCACTCTAATTATTATATCCCTTTCTGCATTTGCGTTAGTGTAAAACTTATTTTCTATTTCAGCCAAACAGGTGCCATGCATGTGAACTTTCAAGCGGCCATTTTTAATATTTTTGCGCAGGCGCAAGATTTTCCCTCCAAGCATTAGTACATCATACTACGTAGATGCAGTAGACGCATGCGCAGTAAAGATCCCTTGTTAGAGTGCGTTTTAGTCCTTTTTCATGTTGTTACAGTTAGTAAACACATAGGCAAGCTTCATTCTCCCGCGTGTCTTTTCTAAAATACGAAATATTAATTACAAACACGTTGTTAGTAATTCGTTAAAGAGTTAAAACGAAAGGATTGCTTCCGAGCAAGTCTCATTTATGAGTCCTTGCTCCATCATTACTGTGTGGGAAAAAGCTGCACTGATCAAAGTGTATCAGCTGCAGGAGTAGAGGGAGCAACCAGTGTGCCAACACCTTACTCTGGATCTTGTATTCTGTATTGAGCAGGTACAGAGGTCTGTAGCATGGCATCTCATATAGGGGCTTACCAGGCTTCAAGAGAGAGGGGACCAACGTCTGTCGGGTGATGGGGGCACAACTCCTTCCTAAAAGGGAGGCCTTATAAAGCTTTTCCAATTGCAGTACAAGGCGTTTAGCATAGTTGGTATAAAATTCAGTAGGGAGGCCATCCAACCATGGCAATTTATTATGGGCAGCGTCATCGATGGCACCATGAATCTCACCAGGAGTGAGGGGAGCACCCAGAGCCTCCCTATCTACGGTTGTACTGTTCCAACTCCCACGCACGTCATAGAGTGATTGTGTGTTGCTTACCCATGTGCGTGGGAGTAATGGTTAAATCCTATGCAGTCCTGTAGGCTGTAATAAAAGGGTCAGGCGTGGCTGCAAGGGCGATGACATACCCGACACCTTAACTGAGCCTGGTCTCTGTGTCTTGATTTATCCAACACGAGGCCAAGGCCATGCGCAAAATGGACAGACTGTTCACTGGTGATGAGGCGGGTGCTGGACCCCACGCCGGACCCACCATCCGCTGCCACGTACATCCGTGTGAAGCTGTGCCTCCACTGCATCGCAGGTCTCCTGTCGGCCCACCTGACACGGTCTCAACGCTGTTGATGACCCCGCTCAGCATCCTGAGCTCTGGCCCATCAGGAGCCCCCGCGCAATCAGCCCGGCCCCCCAGACCCCCGTTTCCTGCACTGAGCTTGTGCCATGTCCAGCCCGTTAAAAGGTGCAGTGCAGCAGCTCCATCAGTCCAGTGGTGAGTGCACTGGTTCCTGCAGCACAAGTCCCCAGCCTATGACCACATGAGGGGAGGAAAGGCTAGGAAAAAAAACACAATACAAGTGAACTAAAGACAACACCCAAAGTCCTACAAGGCATCAATCCTAGTCACCAACTGTGCCTGAAGACGTCAGCCCTGCCTCCCACTGCAAATGCTGGTCACCAAATGGGGCAAAATTGCTTGTAGTGACCCCAGGCCCAGCCCAGTACTAATCTTCCTGTTACAGCACCAGGACTGTTTGCCCAGGAAAGTGCTAAGGGCCCCCAGCCTAAATTGCCCAACTGCTGCACTGTGCTTCACCCAGAGTTACAAAGGCCCTCGAACAGGTTATGTGCCACTCTATCCTACATGGCTCTCAGGGCTCAGGCTGTGAGGCAACTCTGACACAGGAAGTGACGTCCTGGTACCCCGCAGGTCCACACAGAACGATGGTCTCAATACCAGTTATAGAGCCCTTCATAGTAGATGGAGCACCGCCGGTGCTATCCTCAAAATGGAAGGCCTGGATTGAGCGCCTTAAATTCTACTTCGAGGGTGCCAAAAAGTGCTGTTGAGTAGCCCAGAGCTCTCCTCTTACACCTAAGAGGAAAAGACATTTACAAAGTATACAAGACTTTAAAGGCCACTCCCAAAACATATGCAACACTACTCTGAGATCCCAATGCACATTTCGAACAGATGGCAACAGGGATTATGAATGCTTTGTATTCTGCCAAGCATACCAGTAACCGAACGAATCCTTAGACACGTTCCACTGTCACCTCAAAGAGTTAGCTCGATGACCAGGAAGAAATAGGAGGTCAAGTAATACAGGGATGCCCCTCATCCAAACTGAGGGAGATGACCCTCCAAGAATCTGGGAAATCGCTCCAGGGCATCCTGACACTCGGGCGGTCACAAGAGCTGTCCAAAGCGAGAAAGCGTGTCATATGAAAGCTGCACTCCACCAGCCAATCAAACCTGAACCACTCAATACAGTCCAACCTCGCTGAGGTCCAGCAACGCGAAAACAGCCTCCAGAAAAACGCAGAGACTGTGGGTATTGCGCAGGAACCCCACACAAGCTGTCAGACTGCCCTGCAAAAGGGAAGAGATGTTCCGCGTGCGGGAAATACAACCATTTTACTAAAGTCTGCAGGTCATCAAAGAGCAAACCTCAGAAAGAAACCATCCAGTCTATCGCCTGCAGCCCCACCACACCAGAAGACATGGCTGAATATACGGTCCACACCGTCTGCAATTTGGTGGGTCCCAGTCACCTCACCACCCGCTTCCCTAGTGTTAACTTCTAATAGGGCCTCAAAAAGTCACAGTAACCATTGGCACTGGAGCGTCCATCAACCTGATGTCAGTGGATGTATATCGCTCCCTATCCACTCCCTCAGAGCTGGAGAAGGCGAAAGTCAAGGTCTTCGCATATAGACAGGCACGCCCCATAACCCTCCTTGGATGTTTCAGATCATCGGTGTCCCACAAAAGTTCAAGTATCGACAACGTCATCTATGTAGCGGAGAAAGGACATGGCATGCTGGTCAGTGGACAGACCGCTGAAGCACTCAACCTGATCTCGTTTGCCCTTTGAATACAAGAGGAAGAACTGTTCACCATCCTCGACGAGTTTACAGACCTGTTCATAGGCATTGGATGTCTCTAGGGCATAGAAGTGAGACTGCACATTGACCACTCCACTCAGCCGATAGCTCTATGACATTGATGAATCACCTTCCATCTCCGGCCAAAGGTAGAAGAACTGGAGAAGCTAGAATGAGCAGACATAATCGAGAAGGTGACGGGCCTCACCCCGTTGGAATCGCCCATCATCATTGCGAAGAAACAGAAACAGCCAGGGGAGGTCCGCATCTGTGTGGATATGCGACTCCCCAATGTCGCCATCAAAAGAGAACGCCATCTCACGCCCACAGTGGACGACATCCTGGGGAACTCAATGAGTCAAAAGTTGACCTCCGCTCCGGCTATCATCAGCTACCCTTCCACCCAGATTCAAGGTATATCACTACCTTTTCCACTTACGTCGGTCTACAAAGATATCGCCATGTCAATTTCGGCATATCAAGTGCCACGGACGTCTTCCAGAACACCATTCAGGAAATGCTGAGCAGCCTACCTGGAGTCATCAATGTCAGCAATGAGAGCCTCATACATGCCAAGTCGGTGGCCGAGCACCACAGACACCTCTGCGGAGTCCTTCAAAGGATCAAGGATTCTGGACTCACTCTCCATCGTGACAAATGCAAGTTCCTGAAACGAAGGATCAGCTTCTTTGGATACACGTTTTCGGTGGGAGGGATAGCACCAGATCCGTAAAAGGTCCAAGAAGTACAAGGCGCCCTGGCACCCACCAGCATATCAGAAGTATGA
This sequence comes from Calotriton arnoldi, assembly GCA_963921515.1. Taxonomy (NCBI): domain Eukaryota; kingdom Metazoa; phylum Chordata; class Amphibia; order Caudata; family Salamandridae; genus Calotriton; species Calotriton arnoldi. Next base: position 439,413 of record CAWUFW010013102.1, read on the forward strand.
AGCTTCCTCGGTATGGTGAACTACTGTGGGAGGTTAATCGAAGACCTCATGGGCCTCAACCAACCCCTTTGTGTGCTCACCAAGACGAACGCTACCTGGACGTGGGGCAGCAAGAAGCATTTGGTAGGACCAAAGCTGCTCTGTGCTTAGATACCACCCGACCCTACCCCGACCTGCATAAACTCACCAACATTGCAGTGGATGCCAGGCCGAAAGGACTCGGGCTGTTCTTGCCCAGCAACAATCAGCTAAAAGTCGGACTCCAGTCGCATATGCAAGCTGTTCGCTCACAGAGACGGAACAGCGATACTCCCAAATGGAGAAAGAAGCCATCGCCATACACTGGGCATGCAGGCATTTCCACCTCTATGTGTATGGGCACCCCTTCGTAGTCACGATGGACCAGAAGCCCTTAGTGCCCCTGTTCCAAGGATCTGTTTTGAAGCCACCACCTCGCATTGAGAAATGGATGCTACAGCTCCAGAAGTATGACTGTAGAGTCGAATACCAGCCAGGCATCACCAATCTAGCCAATTATCTCTCCTGCCTCCCTCGTGCAGCAACCTCCAAAGAAGCCGAAGAGGCAGAAGAAACGGAAGAATATGTCTGCTACATTGCAGAATGCTCCCGGCCACTGCCTTTGCCATTGAACACCCTCGGACAAGTCACTCAAGAGGATTACTGCCTCCAGTTAGCCATTACCATAGTCCGATTGGAAGAGTGAAAAACCCTGAAGACACACATGATACAAAAATCCCCAGAAGCCAAAAGAGTCCTTGAATCTCTATTCAATGTTCATCAAGAACTCTCAACAGATACAATTGGACGCCTTTTCAGATGACTGAGTTTGGTAATACCAAGCAGCCTCACATGACGAGTGATGCAACTAGCTCACATTGGCCACCAGGGAATTTTCAAGACCAAAAATAGGCTTCCCACCAAAGTATGGTTCCCAGGTATGGATGAAATGATTGAAACAGCAGTAAAATCTTGCACCTGGTGCTAAGTCTCTGGGTCTCCGGAAGCTGCTGTGCCAGTACTCACTGAGGAAGGTCCACAGCAGCCATGGGAGATTGCCAGTTTGGATTTTGGTCATCTCCCAGATGGAGACATGCCCTCATCATGATTGATGATTTTAACAAATATCCTGAAATTGAGCTGATCTGGTCGCAGTCCGCCTTTGAAGTCATGGAAAAAAAGAAAAGATAATTGCCACTCATTGTCTAATGCAAGAACTGCAAACTGATAATGGCCCTCCTTTCCAAAGCCTTGAATTTGCAGAATGCATCCATTCCTGGGGCATCAAACACCACAAGATAGCATGGAGATGGCCTCAAGAGAATGGAGAAGTGGAGAGGTTCATGCGCACATTAAATAAGGTAATCCATATCGCTCATGCTAACAACCAACCCCTAGAGACAGCGATTTAAGGATTCTTATGAGAATACAGACAAATACCACACTCTACTACTTGGCATGCTACAGGGCGTGCTAGGTTGGGGCGAGTCTTCAGGGACACCATTCTGCATCACCCAGAATGGACCCCAGAAACCATTGACGAAGAAAGAGTCCTCAGCAGAAGAATCACAACCAACCAGCGAGTCAGCGACCAGCAGAGAGTCCAGCACTCACACCTTCAGCCAGGAGACTCGGTGTTCATCAAGGATAGGTACCCAGGGAGCAAATCCTGCTTACCTTTTGAGTGCCAGCCCTGGTCAGTGACAAGGCGTCAGGGCACCATGATGACTGCCCAAAGAGGTGGGGAAAAAATTACTCACAACATCTCCTTTTTCAAAAAGGTCAATACGACACCTCCAGGCATTACAGACACCTCCTCTGACACTTAGCATTAGACAGAGCAAGAGGAGTGGGCACCTTCACTGGCAGCTGCTGTGTCCCCAGGAGGATTTTCCCCAACTCTTGATGAGACTCAATCAGGCTCCTCCCAGAGAGGTGCTGATGTATCTAGTCCCACCAATCCAAGGTACTCAAGACGTGGTGACTACAGAAGGTACTACCTGCGAGCAAACCCAAGGTCATCCACTCGCCTGAAGAACTTCCTAGGCTGATGGGTTACCAACTGCTAAAAGGGGATTAGGAATGGATGCTAATTCGGTTTATGGATGGGGCATGTTTTAGGTGCCTCTTTCGAATGCCAAATTGATATGTAACGTATCAATGTTTTGCAACATAATTCCGTAAAAAATTCTCACTTCAAAGTTGGGGTGGTTAGTCGTTTGAAAATGGGAGTGGGTCCTCTTTAGACCTCTTCCAAAGTTTGTGGAAGAGTAGGAAGTTGTCCAGGGGACCAGTGTCAGCTCTCAAACAAACTTTAAGAAAAAAGTAAACTTTTGTTTGTAAATGCACAACTGTTTCCTTTAAGGAAAACGAGTTGCATTTAAAAAAAACAAATGTTTACTCTATTGGACGGCGATCAAAGATGGGGTAGTCTGCTGACAACAGCAGACCAACATCTCTGTGATGGCAACCAATTGGAATCAGTCGCAATTAGTGAGCTACCTCACAAATATTAATGCAGTAGGTCAGATTACAACCCACTCCAATTTATAATTGTATGACTCGTACTATTAGTACACATGTCGGTTCATAAAATTCAATACTGTTAGCAGAATGCTGGCGGCATATGTTTACCAATTTTTCAGTAGTTAGTACATAAGGTCTAAAATACGACATGGACAGAGTTCAAGAATCATAAATTAGAGACAAAATGGCAACATGTTGGATTTCCTACACTCTGCTTGCGCGCCATGCCTGCGATCCACATGGTTGGTAGCAGAGGTATATAATAATGCCATCTCTTCTCTGTCATTTCTGCGTGCTTTAGTGTGCAATATTTACACTTCCTGATGAGCCTTCACTGAGAAGTACCAAAAGTATCTCACTTCAAATTGAGCTTGTCTATCAAATTCAGCATCTAGTCAGTCAAGAATTATGCTTCTTGCCCGTTTTCCAGTCTGAAGAAGAGACAGAATTTTTCTGATCCTCGACTTTCTCACTTCCAAACGCCTTTGTGGTAAAGCTAAACTCTAATGCATGGGTACTCACAAACTTTCTCTCGGGGGCCAAATTTACAGTGTGGTTTGTGGCCGAGGGCCGCACCGGTGGGGGCGGGGTCAGTGGGGAAGGGGGGGGGGCTAGAGCAAGAAAAAAAAAACTGTGACCATGAGGTTGAACACAGGCCCCTGCAGCGGACGCATTCGTCCACTGAGCCACCAGGCCCGGCATACACACATCTATTTATCTCTCTCTCTCTCTCACTCTCTCTCTCTCTATCTCTATCTATCTATCTCTCTCTATCTCTATCTTTCTCTATCTCTCTCTATCTCTCTCTATCTTTCTCTATCTATCTCTCTCTATCTCTCTCTCTCTCTCTCTATCTCTCTATCTCTCTCTCTATCTCTCTCTAGCTATCTCTATCTCTCTCTCTAGCTATCTCTATCTCTCTCTAGCTATCTCTCTCTATATCTGTCTCTAGCTATCTCTCTCTCTATCTCTATCTCTCTATCTCTCTCTCTATCTCTCTCTAGCTATCTCTATCTCTCTCTCTAGCTATCTCTATCTCTCTCTAGCTATCTCTCTCTATATATGTCTCTAGCTATCTCTCTCTCTATCTCTATCTCTCTCTATGTCTCTCTCTCTCTCTATCTCTCTCTCTCTATCTGTCTCCATCTCTGTCTCTATCTCTATGTCTCTATCTCCATGTCTCTCTATCTTCTATCTCTCTATCTTCTGTCTCTCTATATTCTATGTCTCTATCTGTCTATGTCTCTATCTGTCTATGTCTCTATCTGTCTGTCCCTGTCTCTGTCTGTCTCTGTCTCTATCTGTCTGTCCCTGTCTCTATCTGTCTGTCTCTATCTGTATGTCCCTGTTGGTTTGTCCCTGTCCCTGTCTCTGTCTGTCCCTGCCTCTATCTGTCTGTCCCTGTCTCTATCTATCTGTCTGTCCCTGTCTCTGTCTGTCTGCCCCTGTCTCTGTTTGTCCCTGTCTCTGTCTCTATCTGTCTGTCTGTCCCTGTCTCTGCCTGTCCTTGTCTCTCCCTGTCTGTCCCTGTCTCTGTCTGTCTCTGTCTGTCCCTGTCTCTGTCTCTATCTCTGTCCCTGTCTCTATCTCTGTCTGTCCCTGTCTCTATCTATGTCTGTCTGTCCCTGTCTGTCCCTGTCTCTGTCTGTCCCTGTCTGTCTGTCCCTGTCTGTCTGTCTGTCTCTATCTGTCTTTGCCTTTGTCTGTCTCTCTGTCTCTCTGCCTCTATCTGTCTCTGCGCCTCTATCTGTCTCTGCGCTTCTATCAGTCTTGCGCCTCTGTCTCTGTGCCTCTATCTGTCTCTGCGCCTCTATCTGCCTTTGTCCAAACAGGAAGCTTCCCAAAAGGCCCTTTTAAAAGTCAGCTGTGAAAGCGCTTACAGCTGACTTTTAAAGGGCCTTTTGGGAAGCTTTCCGAAGGTGCCCTGACGTCACAGAGGCCGGCAGTAAACACAGAAGATGGCCGCAGGAGCATACGTAGTGAATACCTATTTAATACGTATTCACTACGTATGCTCCTGCGGTCATCTTCTGTGTTTACTGCGTCCGTGGGCCGCCAATGACGGCCTGCCGGGCCGCTTGCGGCCCGCGGGCCGTACTATGGGGGATATTCACAAGGACTTATCTCCGAGTTATCGCCACCTTAACGCAACAAAAGTGGAGATAGATTTAACACCCCATTCACAAGCGGTTGCAAACTGCAGACAACGCAAGTATTCCTGCGATAACTGCCTCAAAATTTACCTCCACGGGTGACACCACCAACTAACACTAATGAGATGCAGAGTAGGCGTTCCCGTGCAAAAACACACGAAAACACCACTACACCACTTTCACAATGAACTGCCAGATCTGCGATGCAAACCAAAAACAGGCGATAAGCCGCGTTAGCAGCAGGGAATCAACCCCTGCCTTTTACTGGTATTAAGCAGGACGACTACCTGCAGTATGAAAGGGAGCCCAGCCCAGAGCCACATCTGAAGACCCACAGATGCCATGGAGACAATGATGATGCAGCTCGGAGACCCATGAGGGCCACAACACCCACCCCCAGCACACCCAGGCCCCCCCCCCCGGACTCCCCCCCCTGGGACAAACACATACCTTGCACGACACAAGAGCCACAAAAAGCGCATGATGTCGCACAATGACAACAAGAAACATGTGTGGGCAGAAGAACGAGAAACAGTCACTCATCATTGAAGTAACAACCAAAAACTTTATTAAATACAACACAAAACACCAATGCGGAAGACTCCTGTCGGGTCCGTCCGGGACAATCCTGATGTCACAGCCTGGAAAATAAAGCACAAAATCAGAACGTGTGTCATGCGCACATCAAAGGAGCGAGACACAGAGAAACAGAGAAGGAAAGAAAGGCAGAGAGAGAAAGAGAGAGAAGGAAAGGAAGGGAGAGGGAGAGAGAGAGAGAAGGAAAGGAAGGGAGAGGGAGAGAGAGAGAGAGAAGGAAAGGAAGGGAGAGGGAGAGGGAGAGAGAGAGAGAGAAGTAAAGGTAGGGAGAGGGAGCGAGGGAAAGGAAGGGAGAGGGAGAGGGAAAGGAAGGGAGAGAGAGAGAGAAGGAAAGGAAAGGAAGGGAGAGGGAGAGAGGGAGAGGGAAAGGAAGGGAGAGGGAGAGAGGGAGAGGGAGAGGGAGAGGGAAAGGAAGGGAGAGGGAGAGAGAGAGAGGGAGAGGGAAAGGAAAGGAGAGGGAGAGAGAGAGAGAAGGAAAGGAAGGGAGAGAGAGAGAGGGAGAGGGAAAGGAAGGGAGGGAGAGAGAGAGAAAGAGGGAGAAGGAAAGGAAGGGAGAGAGAGAGAGGGAGAAGGAGGGACACTGCCGCCCCGCGCATCCAGGCACCACTGCTTACCTGCTGCCATCGGTGTGTCTCCAACCACGTGCCGGTATACACTGCAAGCCACCAGGTCTGCAATCTGTAATCGAGGCCAGAGTCAATCATGGCAGAGTCCATCACACTGCACACGGCAACAACGCCTGCCCTTCCTGCGCACACATGCAGCTGCACCCTACCCCGTGGAACCAAAAAGAAATAACGGAGTTGGAAGACAAGTTGAGAACAGCTACAGCATTTGAAGAAGCCAAAGCGAGGTTGGAAAAAATGAATGCTGATATGAAAGATTTTGAAGATTACCTCACTAATAGGAAAACCGAAAAACTAAAAAAAGATGTAAGATGGTACACGCAAGAGAGGGCTTACCCATATTTGGAGAAATCGTATTACCAAGAGTGGAATCATGGCCACACTTATCAAAATCATGGCAGGAACAACAGAAGGACAGTGATTAACTTCTCAGACACTTATTCATCTGACTCTGAGACAGAAAATTATCAAAGTACTGATGAAAGGCAATTTCATCAGAGACCAAATAGAGGTAGGCAAATAAATCAACAATCCTACCGGGGTCAGTCTCCTTTTTTACACCGTGGTTCATACCGTGGCAGGATCAGACATTGGGGACAGGACAGAGGGGACCAGCAATCACCAATGCCCCCTCAACATCCGCAATTGTAATTAAAAACACGCAACCAACAATATTGGAGAACTTAGATAGCATAAATCATCAGCAATTTGAGGCTGATGACACCCTACCTATCTTTAATCTCTCATCCAATAACTTGACATATGAGGAGATAAAATTATTAGGTAGGGGCCTATCTTTTGTCCCGAGTACCAGTCCCAATTTGTTTCAATTACATCAAGACATGTTTTCGTTCTTCAGAAAGGTCAGATTAAAAAAATTCTTTATGCACAGACCTCTAGAAAATCAAGTAGAAAATATTTCTCAATGCAAGCCACTATCCACCTTTACCCCCACCCTAGACATGGTGGGTCCAGAGGTGGAAATATTTGAGAAAACTGTACTAAAAGAAATACAACGTGTGACCCAGTACCCTCTTTATAAACAACATAATCTGTCCCTCCAAGACCATCAAGCTCTTAATAACATCAAAAATAATCAAACCATTGTCATTAAACCTTGTGATAAAGGTGGGGGAATTGTAATCATGAATAAAACTGACTATAATGATAAAATCTTTACTATGCTATCAGTACAAGAGCACTACAAAAAATCCCACCCAAGAGAATTAGGTAGACTGAATACCCGCATTCAAGAAATTACTAAAAGGGCGTTAGAACAGGAGGTTATCTGCCAACAAGAATATTTGTTTCTTAACAAATCCAACCCTGTAATACCAGCGCTTTATGGAGTCCCTAAGACTCATAAGAATACATCCGACCCTCCCTTACGTCCCATTATCTCGACTATAGGATCTAGTACGGAACCCCTCTCCAAGTATGTTGACGCTTTCCTGTGTCCTCTTACGAGGAATTATGCTTCTTCCATCCGAGACACTGGGGACATTATTGGACATATTGAGGGAAAGCCAGTTGACTGCCTCTATGACATTTTGGTAACGCTTGACATTGAGGCTTTGTACACCAACATTCCTCAATGTCAGGCGTTACGAGCAGTGGCCGCACTCCTGAGTAGAACTCCAGGTGATAGACCGGATGCCTTCATACTTGAATGTTTAGAAATAGTCCTACTAAACAATTATTTTGATTTTAATGGTGTGGTATATCAGCAGACTAAGGGCACGAGCATGGGCGCTTCTTGTGCGCCCAGTATCGCGAACATTTACGTGGGTGAGTGGGAACTTACCAATATCTTCAATGAAGCAGCTCCTTTTTTTGAAAATGTGCGTTGCTGGAAGCGCTTCATTGACGATATTTCTTTCATTTGGAAAGGTGACAACGATACTCTACAGGAATATATCGCTTGGCTTAATGCCAGCGATTGCAATTTGAAGTTCACAGCCAACTACAGTCCTAGACAAGTGGAATTTCTGGATATAGTCATTAAAAGCTCAGATGAAGGGCTCCAAGTAGACTTCTTTAGAAAACCCACAGCTAAGAATACCATCTTACAGCACCAAAGTTTTCATCCGCCGTGTCAAAAAGACTCTATCCCCTTTGGGGAGTTCTTGCGTGTACGCCGCAATTGTACGAATATTGGTGACTTCATGTCTCATGGTAAGGCTCTTAAACAACGCCTCCTTGCTCGAGGCTACCCCCGACGTTTGGTTTCGACGGCCTTTAAAAGGGCTAAATATTATAACCGAGAAGCCCTACTACAGGGTAATGCTCGTACCCCTAAAGATCAAATAGTATGTGTTGTCAATCATTCGCAACTTAACTATAAAATAAGAAACATCATAACCAAGAATTGGAAAATTCTTAATGCACATGAAGATGTAGACTTGAGATTACCCTTAGTAGCCTATAGGAGAAACAAGAATCTTCGTGACATGCTTGTACATACTAGACAAGAAGTCCGCCATACACATCAGCAGACCACGCTCACGGGCCTTCCTCCCATTTTAGGAAACCACAAATATGGTTGTTGTCATGCATGTGACACTGCATTAGTTACCGACACTCTCACCTATAAAGGGAAAAACATCAATCTTAAGGAACTCAGCAACTGCAGAAGTCATAATGTTATATATATCATTTTGTGTCCGTGCGAATTGGCCTATATAGGGGAAACGGGTTGTGAATTTCGTACCAGATATAGTGAGCACAAATCGGCTATCAGGACAAATAAACTTTCATCTCCTATTGTTACACACTGCTTAGAAAAGGGACATGGAGAAAATGACCTATGGTGGTGCATCCTGGAAAAGGTTAAACCCAAACCAGGTCTATCTACCGAAATAATCCGTAAAAGGAGGGAAACCTTCTGGATTTTTACCCTCAATAGTGTAAAGGAGGGATTAAATGAAGAAATAATTTGGAACATTACTGACCGGTATACATAGTTAGTATACATATGTGGGGTTTATATAGGCCCTAGTCTGCTGCTGTTGTTTTTTCATCATGAGTAGATATTCTGTCTATATGAGGTGCTAATAGATCTCATTTTTTACTGCTTGCTGGACTTCTGCTTATCATTACTATCCGTGATCTTTGTCACTATTCCTGGCATCTATTTTACCATCAATTTATTTCAACTTTATTTTTCCTAGGTTAGTCACTTATACAAATAGGCTCTGTTAGTTAATCAGCGAAAATGGACATTACATGTATGGCGTTTATTGTTTGTTTTGGTTGTTCTTCATTTTTATAGAGATGGTAACAATTTCTATTCTCTGCATTTTTTGCTGTATCATTGCCTATTATCAATTGTATTAGTGATCTTGTTATGTTATTCAATATCTTATGTTATTAACTTATTATATTTCCATGCTAGCTACTTTTCATCGGCTATGCATGGTCATCGATGAAAATAAAAATTTTTGGGGGGGATAGTGTGTATTACGTACTTTGGCTGGTTTAGCTGTACCCTATATTGCACCCCGCATCGTTGTTATCTCTCTATGCCTTTGTGGCTAGAGTTTTCTTCATTCGATAAGTGTTTTATAAATCGTAGTCAACCTTAGTGATTAATTTTTCAATTTTTGTTAGGTGATAGCCGTAGATTAATCCAAACGGCGGCCCTGTCATCATTATGTAGGTTCGGCCTCACATGTGGGAGTGCATACCACATATAATTACTTCAGTATGTGATCTATGTTTGGACTGGCAGCGCGTGACATTCTAGGGTTTTAGTTTACATATTGCATGTCTTATTTTGACATGTCTTATGGAACCTTATGTCACACATGCTTTTAGTCTTTTCTGTGTAAGTAGCTGCACAGATATTCTCGATAATCTGGCAGTGTGGTTCAAGCATTGTCTCTCGTTTCTGGAATTTTCCTTTGCCCGTCAGTTATGCACCACATTAAGATGGCGGATTTTTTAACGCTGTTTCCACGTTGGATTTGCCGCATGTGATCTCCACGTATATACGTAATTATTTACGGGACGTTCGGAGCTTGCGCAGTTCACTATTTAAAGACCGTTTCCATTATCGTCTAGATCTGCAACTGTGGCGGGACGCGGAGCACTTTGTAGGACCCCATCGTCAATTCTGGTGAGTCCTCGACATGCGACTGAACAGGGATTGCCTGCCCCCTTAACTAGCATGGTCTGTTATTTAGCGGGTACTGGGTTACCTTTATCATCGTGTGATGTTACAATTAGTAGACCTCATATTACAATTTTGCCCCTTTAACTATCTTGGGCAGTCAGGTTGAGCCTTAGTTAGCCAGAAATAGGTAGGCTAAGAGCTATGTGGTATGGGGTGTTTACTTACAGCCTTCGGCATGCGATTTAGCAAGGATTGCCTGCCCCTTTAACTAGCATGGTTTGCTATTAGCGGGTACCGAGTCACCTTCATTATCGTATGATGCTATATATAATAGATCTCACGCTATATATTGCTCCTTTAACAATTTTGGGCAGTTAGGTTGTGCTCCTGAAAGCCAGAAACAGGCAGGCTCAGAGCCGTTTGGTATGGGGTGTTCATGTATAACCTGTACATATGATGACATCACTAATAAATCATTACTATCATATTAATCTATGTTTACCTTGTCTTTAGGAATTGTGATTACTGGCTTTAATCATTGAATACTCTGACCACCTTGTGGGGTTGTTACCCCCTATGGTGACTGACTGCGTCTTTCAGTCAGTAACTAAACAATATATAGAAGATAGCAGATTTAGGAATACATACTAATATGTAAGTATAAATACACAATGACCCTATATAAACATAGGTTATCCCAGGATTAAGAACTGCTCTCACAACCATATAATATCTCCCTTTCCAGATTATTCGCGATTCTTATTCTTGCCAAGGTTCTGCTATTATCCATACAAGATATGTTGAAGGTCACACATATTTTCTCATATTCGGTAAGGATTCACTATCACATTAGTATGCAGTATTTAGGGTCCTCAAGAGATTTCTTAAAAATAAATTGACATCTTCTATTCATTGTAGAAAATAAGGCATAGTGGTTACTACCTTCGACATAGGACTCTGTCGTTCCAGTTCTGAATATTGGAATTTCATTATAGGAAACTTGTAAGTTAAGCCTTGGTTTACTCCAAAATCTATAGATAATAAAGGGTGACATTGCACTGTGTGTACCTTGGAGGCCGTGCATGGGGGGCTCTATTACTTTCTATGCTGAAGGTTTGCCTCTTACTATCACTGCACCAATATATCTCAATTTTATTTCTTGGAGCACCTCACAGTCAGTATGAGATGCTCCATGAATATGTGCACTTATGATTGAGAAGTTTATATCACAATCAGTATCATCACGGTGAAGGGATCACGAACGGTTTGTCTCTGTAGTGTTAATACTGATGTGCAACGTAGTGGTCTGATCGAACATAGAGTTTTTAATTGTGGTTTAAGGTATGGGTTAATAAATTCCACTATTTATTGTTCCTTAGGTCCCCCTGTGTATTTGCTTGTGTGATACTGTGCCCGATTTGGACAAGGTCCTGAAGAAGGTGGTTCACGTTTGTGCTAACCCACCGAAACGCGCGTCGGCCTCGTGTGTCCAGACCTTATTGTTTCTTTCATCTTGGTGGAAATGATTTACATCTTATGTTTCCCTTTTAATCCAGATGTGCATAAGTGTCTTGTATGAATGTGAACGACTGTGAGGAATGTATGAGTTCTAAGAAGAATTGTTATTTTGGGGATCAACAAAACTATTTTTTATTTTGCATGATTGCTTATATGTATATACATTTTTTATAAAAAACATTAAAAAAAAGTTTTTTGTATCGATTGAAAAAAATGACATTTAATGCATGGGAAAAAAAAGGAAAAAAGAAGTCAATGACAATAATAAATATGACCTCAAATAATAATGATGTTGTTGCTATGTTATAAATATCTGATGTGTGGCATATTCTTATACCCATACTAGATTCATTCTTTTGTAAAAAGAAATATAGGTCTAAGGGGAGTGTTTTTTGGTTCCACTGGTCTGAATATTTCCCCTCTTACTCCCAGACCTCATTCGTCTCATAGAGGGGGTCCCTTGTTCTCTGATTGCTGCACCCTACCCCCTCCCGCCGGCCAGCGCTGGCTGTCCGCACTTGCGCACCCAGGGCCCACTGCTCACCTGCCGCCAATGGTGTGTCCACCAGTGGGCACACCACGTGCCCGTGCAAGCTCCAGGCCCAGGTCCCGCCACCATGGCATGCTCCACATCATGCGGACCCGTGCCGCGGCCCAGCAGGTCCCACACATGACGCTGAGTCCTGAGGCATCAATGGCAGAGACCACATCAGTGCACACGTCATCATCGCAGGCTGCACACCCGCTCAGCAATTTCGGTGCCACTAACCCTGTGCAACCCCAGTCAGCGCCACGTGGTGGTAGGCCCGTGACAGCCGCATGGCTCCGGGTGCCACTAACCCTGTGCAACCCCAGTCAGCGCCACGTGGTGGTAGGCCCGTGGCGGCCGCATGGCTCCAGGTGCCACTAACCCTGTGCGCAACAACTCATGGGCCCTTTATGATTGAGTATCGTGGAACGTCCGTCATCCAGTCACCACCGGCAGTGGGGAATTTGACGTTGTCGGCCCCTTATATTGGCGGGGTCACATGGCCTGTGACGCCTGTGCCGGATGGGTGTGGTGTGCGTGCAAACCTGCCCCAGGGAGTCGCCGTGACATGCTGACAACTAGACCAGCGACCTGCAGACCACTAGCGTGTAAACCTGCGACTTGTAGCTATGTGGCCCCCCCTCTCGGAGCGTAAGCGGAGTGGTCTGGCCTGGCGTACGCCGGACAAGCGCAGGGCTTGCAACAATGACTCGGGGGCTCTGGGCGTGGTTCAGTCCATGTCCGGACAAGGAAGTGACTAATGCGTGTGTCCCTGTTGTGGTGTCTGCGGCACCCGGAACGCAATCGGCAATGTAGCACACTGTGACTGGAATCCCACTAGATGAGCATCATTGACATTGGGGGGAATTACTGAGCCTACATTCATCCACACATTCATACCTGAATGATGAAAGACATGACACAGCAGTGCGTTTCTGAATGTTTAATGCACATCCAGTGGAGTTATGCAGCTGGAGCAGTACAGGGCCATGCCAACCCCACTACACAATATGGGCCCGTAGAGGGCCAGCCAGAGTCCATCGGGGAATGACAAGTACAGCGGAAGAGGAAGGGTACAGTCCGCAGTCTGATCGCCGTGTCATTGGTCACCAAACAGGATATGACAGTCCATGTCGCGGTCCAAGGTGAGTGCAGCAGAGTGTATCGGGGGTCAGTGGGAGGTCATGGGGCCATGTGCGGCACCAAGCAGCAACAGGCCAGGTGGCGGACATGAATGCTAGTGCCTCCTTCTGAACTCAAGCCCATCCACGTCCTCGTCCTCAGATGTGTGCTCTGCCCCACCTGTGGGTGGTGCAGTTCCAGCTGCGGCACTGTGTGCCACTGACACATCAGGGGCCGGAGGTGGATTGTCGGCCGCACTGTCTGGCAGTAACACATCAGGTTCCGGAGTGGAAATGCCTGCCGCACTGTGAGGCACTGACACACCAGGGGGCGGAGATGTGGATGGTGTAGGGGCACTTGTGGCAGCAATGCCATGATGAGGACATGCAGGGCATGGTAGATCCCAGCTACTTTTCGCTGATGTGCAGCGGTGTCTGCCATCCTTTCGGCCTCCATCCGCACCATGTCCTCCATGAGCCTCCGCATGTGTGCCATCTCACGGCTTAGATTGCTGGTGCCACTCTGAGCGGACAGGTGTTCTTGTCTCCGAGTCATGACTCCAGCGATGTCAGCCAGGGCTCGTTGGAGACCATGGAGCGGCGTGTGGGTGTCAGTTAGGGACTGGAGGTGGTCCCTGATGGGACTCAGACACCCATGGATGGCGTCAGGTTTGGTAGCCATGAGGTCGAACTCCACAGCACCTGCTCAGCCATCTCCCTCTGGACCTCCAACACACGGCGTTGGAAGGCCATGTGTTGTTCGGGGGGGTCTTGGGAGACAGCCAGGGTTGTGGGGGCCTCCTGCTGGGTGGTTTGTGGAGTGGGTGGGGTCTCCTCGATGCAGCTGGGCTGGGCTGCCCTGGTCCTGGAGGTGATTGGCGGATGAGTTCAATGATGTCTTGGAGGGCTTGGGTGTCGATGCTGGTGGTGTCCTCCTCATCATCAGTGAAGAGTGGCTGGGACTGCTCTGCAGGTGGTGTTGACGGTGCCCCTGCAATGTGAAGGGGAGATGCTGTGTTACAATGTGTCCACATGTATGTAGCCGCATGGTACATGTTCACATTCAGACAGCATGGCAATGTACATTGTGACAGGCTGTTGATCAGGGCCATGATCCAGAGTCATTGTGGGTGTGCACTGTGCTCTGCTTGATTGTGCATGTGTGCCATTGTGGCCATCTCCCCTCGTCCCCCCAGTACCTGGTGGTCACTCACCCTGTTGTGTTGTGTTGTGTCATGTCGAGCAGTGTCCGGTGCCCCGACTCCTGCCACGGTCTCCACACTGATGACTGTCGACACCAGCTCCTCCATGTCATCCAGCTCCAGCTGTGGCGCTGGGCTCCCACCTCCAGTCTGCATTGCTGCCTTCTGGTTGCCTGCGAGTTTCGCCTTGGTCTTGCGCTTGATGTCAATCCATCGCCTCTTGACCTCGTCCATTGACCGCTTGTGCTTTCTGACGGTATTCACCTTGTCCACGATGGACTGCCATAATCCATTTTTGGTGCCCAATGACACATTAGAGGCGACGAACAGTTGTTGATGGTGTTCTATCACCTCCGTGACCAGGATCCTATTCTCCTGCGGACTGAACTTCGTCTTCCTCTTCTTCTTGTCCTTGCCCTTCCCTGTCACCGAGGTCCCAGGCTGGTCGTCCGGGGTGCTTGTGTGGTTCCGCTCGTCCTCTGTGCCTGCTCCGGGTGCCTCCATAGTTTGTGTGTTTTTTCTACTTTTGTAGTGATTTTCCCGCCTGCCGTGTGTGTATGGCAGGCCTGGCGCTGCTTATCGCTGATTTCCTCATCGCGAATGGGCTCATCGCACGTTTTTTGGTGTTGAGGTTTGTGTTTTTGACTCCGTCGCGGTGGCTGTATCGCGGACATTGGCCGCGTTTTCGGAGGACTATCGCATGGTACCGCCGTGTTGTGAATTCCAGGTTAACACGGGGTTATTTTCCCGCGATAGACTGCGATGTGTAAAGTTGCGTTAACATTTTCTGGAGATGTTTAGCGCACGTTCTAGTGACTATCCCCCTATGTCTTACGATTAATGCCTTCACCACATTAAACCCTCTGTTAGACACCCCAAACTTCCCCTTATTTATTGGATCTATGCTTGTTCATTATATCCCAGATAAACTTTCAGAGTCAAACAGGTCTCTGGCGCTCGCTTTCTGCCCCTGGAACTCTCTTTCAATGTATGTCTATCAGCTTGACTATTTTTCTGAGTTTTGAAAACTTTTCAGCTATTGTCCATCTGTTTGCTGACTAGATGTTGAGAACTTTTCGTGAAAGATGTCATTACTTTTGCGTTGCGCAGCACAGATTAAAAATAATCAAAATAGAAAAAGAAAATTAAATAGTGCTGCCGGTTAGATTCAGTTTCCTTCCTTTCTTGCAAATCATTTAAAGTTTTTTGTCTACGGAAGGGTGAACTTGATGGATCATTTTGGTAGCCTTTCAATTGCTTGTAAAAGGCCCTTTTTCTCGCACTTTCAATCAAAGCATTTAATTTAAAAATGCTCCTTTAAAAAGGTTACTCAAGAACAATTGTCTCAACAATTTGGCAATCAGCTCATTGTTTGTTCTCCATCTAATTAACGTAATGAATTAGCAAATTAATTTCACTCAGCATCAGTAGCAATTGCTCATCAGGTTGTCCCTCTAAAAGAAATGAAGACATGTTCTAACTCTTCCGTTCCGTTTTCAGAATACAAGTCTGAGGAAATTGTACTGTCGAGCGAGAAATGTAGAACAACACTTGTTTGTAAATATCAGCAGACAGTTTAAGGGTGCTGTATTTTTTTAAGTTCAAAAAGAAAATTTTATTAATAGAAGTAAAGGTGTCAATACAGAGTTCATAGCATTAAATACATGTCATTACAATAAATTTTGCTACAGTAAAGAATAAGAAACCGGACTTATGGGTAAATTTGGAAAGATCTAAACAATACGAATGATTCTTATAAGTAGTTAATTAATAGATAATGTAGGAACATATAGGGGGTTTAGGGGGTTTTAGAACTTCTTGCTGGGATGGTTGTAATTGGAAACATCGTTTGGCACAAACGTCTAGATATACTGTAACAGGTGACCACAGATCTAAACGTTTCGTTGCCATGTGTATAGGATAAACAAAGGAGGTATCCAACCTGTGATTATGGCAGACAGCATACCACCATGCCTTGTAGGAGATTTTAGAGAAATCCTTCCAATTTACGGTGATCTGTTGAAATGCAACTGCTAATAACAAGTCAATAATTTTAACATTAAGTGTAACATTCTCCCAACAAGGTGAAAGACTACCTAAGAAAACATAAATAAAGGAAAAAGAAAATTTTGTTCCAAAAATCAGATTAATTTGAAACCACACTTGCCTCCAGAATTTTTTTACAATTGGACATGAAAATATCATATGAAATAGATCAGCATTTGAAGAGGAACATGTCCAACAAGCGTCTGGCACAGTCGCAAATCTTTTGCTCAAGGCACTCGGTGTAAGTAAAAGTCTATTGTACACAAAAAACAGCGTCTGTATTGTGTTAGCTGCCCTGGATGAGTTACGCAGTTTAAACCATATTTTATTCCAAAAAGAGACTGGCCATGTTGACGTGAGATCACGTTCCCATGCCTCCTCTGTTTTAGATTTCTGCCTATCAATGTCCCCGCCCTGTAAATACTTATATATAGTAGAAGCTTTGGGTCTAGTTTTTAATAAAGTGCAAAGTTTAGAGGGAGGGCCTGATGAAGTGAAAGTAGTGGGTGTGGCGGATAGTTGAGTGTATCTGTCCATCACAGCAGTTTAAAGTAATCTATATTTGTGAATGCTCGAGGCGGGTAAGTTGAATAATTGACTAAGAGAGGGAAAGGATAAAAAGTTTGATTGTGAAAATAACTGATGAATCCAAATCAAACCCCTCTGTCGCCACGTCTTCCAGTAGAAAGGTTTACTCCGAATAGTTAGACCTTTGTTGTGCCAAATTGTGGAATTGAGGAATAGATCCATAGTATTGTGTGTGGAAGCAAGTGTGGGTTCCAAAAGCTTCGAGGTCAGTTTGATTATGGGAGTAGACAAAGCCTGTGGTTTGCGTGAGAAGGAAAGGTATTCGTGAAAAGAGAAAGGGGATAAAAAGAAATGCTCAATTGTAGTCCATAAAGGGCAATCGTCTATAGATTCGAGTAACCAAAGGGATGGTTGACGTAGGAGAAAAGCTGTCTGGTATGTCTGAAAATCTGGGAAGTTAACCCCACCTTCTGTTTTGGGACGAATTAATTTAAATAAAGACATTCGGGATCTCTTGTTACTCCATAGGAAGGAAGAGAGTGTGGAATTGATCTTCTTAAAAAAAAAATTAGGAATAGGGACTGGAATATTAGAAATGGTGTATAAAATTATAGGCGACAACATCATCTTTATAGTGTCTAGACGACCCCACCAAGATATATAAAGGGGATGCCATTTAGCGGCTAAATCCGAAACCTTTTGTATGCACTTGGTCATACAAAGTGCCACCATATCAGCTATTGAAGAGGTCACGTGTAGTCCTAAATATTTAATGTGGTGAGGACTCCAGGTAAAGTTGGAAGCACAAAAATCCGACTTGAAAGTATACTTAGTTAAGGGCAAAATCTCACATTTATCGTTATTCAATTTATATCCAGAAATACTAGAGTAAGCCTGTACCTCCGCCAAAAAAGTAGGTATTGAGTCATCTGGTTTGGACATGAAAAGCAGAATATCATCAGCATATGCTGCGAGTTTAATATGGGAATTAGATGATTGAAAACCATATAAGTCAGGGTTTTGACGTAATTTGGAGAGAAAAGGTTCTAAAGCCAGGTTGAAAAGGAAAGGGGAGAGTGGACATCCCTGACGCACTCCTCTCACTAAATCAAAAAATGGTGAGATCAAGCTGTTGGCACATACTGCCGCACGAGGATTGGAGTAGAGAAGAGAAATTAGGGAGGTAAACTTAGGGCCAAAGCCAAACCACTTGAGAGTGTAAAACAAAAAGGTCCATTCAACTCTGTCGAACGCCTTCTCAGCATGTAGTGCAATTGCTGCCAGGGGGTACTTTAAATGGGAGGATTTAGGCAAGACGTTAAAAGAAGTCTCGTATTGTCAGTAATAAATCTCCCTTGACAAATCCAGATTGTTCTTTCCCCAATGAATCAGGTAGGTATGAGTCTAATCGTATGGCTAATGCTTTGGAAAACATTTTGTAGTCTATGTTAACCAGGGATATAGGCCTGTAATTCTTGCAATATTTAAAATCCTTGCCCTCTTTGGGAATAAGGCAAATATGAGCTTCTGAGAAAGAACCCGAGGAACTACCTAATGTACTAAAGGAATTTAATAGAGAATGTAATTTGGGCATTATGAGTTTAGAGAAGTGTTGGTAAAATTCTACGGTGAAGCCATCTGGTCCCGGTGCTTTGTCCCTTTTGAGATGTTGAAGAGCCTTTAACAATTCTTGGTATGTTAAATCGGACTCCAGGGAAGATAGGTTTGGCAAAGTGTTTTGAGGTTTTAGAATACCAGAGAAAAAGTGCATAAGAGAATTGTCAGAGGGTTGTGTCTCAGAGGCGTACAGAGACTTGTAAAAGAGAGAGAATTCATTCAAAATTTCATCATCTTTAAATTTTAGGTCTAATCTGTTGTCATAAATGGACTCAATATTCAGCTTATTTTGTTTAAGTTTTAAATAATTAGCCAATAGTTTTCCAGCCTTATTTTTGCCCCCGTAAAATTTTGCACTGGACTTTAACAAATATAATGAAGCATCCTCCGTTGATTTCTTATTAAATTGCATTTTGGCGTTTATAAGAGCTGTGAGACAATCTTTCGAGTGTGAAGTGTAGAAAGAATGCTCCAATCTTTTAATATCTTGAAGGAGATCCTTGGTTAATTTACGGAAAAGTTTTTGTTTCTTTGCAACAAAGCCGATTATGAAACCCCTCGCTGAGGCTTTGAAAGCATCCCATATAGTTGAACATGGTATGGAATCTGTTTGATTCATCTCGTAGAACTCATCAAAAAAGGTAGTAAACGAGGCAGTAAACTTTGGGTCTAGAAGGAGGGCATTGTTAAAGCTCCATCTTTTGGGACCTGTAACTTTAGGTATGATATCGAGGCCGATCGAGACAGGTGCGTGATCTGATAATAGGATGGGACCAATCTCTGCATTTGTAAGAGTTTGTGAGATGTTGTGAGAGACAAATATGTAATCAATCCTTGATTGAGTTTGATGGGAAGGGGAATAAAAAGAGTACTCTCTGGTAGTCGGGTTACAAAGACGCCAAGCGTCCAAGAGTTTATGTTGATTAATAGCATGCACAAAAGATCTATGGGGTTTGTTGGGAATGAAGGAAACTTTGGAATTCCTGTCAATAAACGGATCAAAGGTCTGATTACAATCACCCGCCAAAATGAAATTATCTTCCATGTGTTGGGTAATTTGCTTAGCCAGTGTGGGCCAAAAGGAAGGTTCTCCGCATGTAGGGGCGTAGACATTAAGAAGGGAGATTGGAACACCCTTCAAAGATAACTTAACATTCAACCATCTACCATCAGCATCTGAATCTTGGGACAAAACTGTAAACGAAAGGGATTTACGGCACATTATCATCACTCCATTACGTTTGCCATCACCAGGGGAAAAGAAGACCTCCCCCACCCAGCCTCTTTTCAGCTTTAATGATTCAACATCCGAGAGGTGGGTTTCTTACAAGAATACAATATCGGCTTCTAATTTGGCTAAGTAGGTAAGGATTCTCTGCCTTTTGATGGGAGAGTTTAATCCCCTAACGTTCCAAGTGATCAATTTTAATGACATAAGTAATTAAAAACAATTTGTACTGAGATTGTGAAACATAAGTCCAATTCATTGTAGTAGCAATATGAATTTTTCTGATCCTCGACTTTCTCACTTCCAAACGCCTTTGTGGTAAAGCTAAACTCTAATGCATGGGTACTCACAAACTTTCTCTCGGGGGCCAACTTTACAGTGTGGTTTGTGGCCGAGGGCCGCACCGGTGGGGGCGGGGTCAGTGGGGAAGGGGGGTGGGGCTAGAGCAAGAAAAAAAAAACTGTGACCATGAGGTTGAACACAGGCCCCTGCAGCGGACGCATTCGTCCACTGAGCCACCAGGCCCGGCATACACACATCTATTTATCTCTCTCTCTCTCTCACTCTCTCTATCTCTATCTATCTCTCTCTATCTCTATCTTTCTCTATCTCTCTCTCTATCTCTCTCTATCTTTCTCTATCTATCTCTATCTCTCTCTATCTCTCTCTCTCTCTCTATCTCTCTATCTCTCTCTCTATCTCTCTCTCTATCTCTCTCTAGCTATCTCTATCTCTCTCTCTAGCTATCTCTATCTCTCTCTAGCTATCTCTCTCTATATCTGTCTCTAGCTATCTCTCTCTCTATCTCTATCTCTCTATCTATCTCTCTATCTCTCTCTAGCTATCTCTATCTCTCTCTCTAGCTATCTCTATCTCTCTCTAGCTATCTCTCTCTATATATGTCTCTAGCTATCTCTCTCTCTATCTCTATCTCTCTCTATGTCTCTCTCTCTCTCTATCTCTCTCTCTCTATCTGTCTCCATCTCTGTCTCTATCTCTATGTCTCTATCTCCATGTCTCTCTATCTTCTATCTCTCTATCTTCTGTCTCTCTATATTCTATGTCTCTATCTGTCTATGTCTCTATCTGTCTATGTCTCTATCTGTCTGTCCCTGTCTCTGTCTGTCTCTGTCTCTATCTGTCTGTCCCTGTCTCTATCTGTCTGTCTCTATCTGTATGTCCCTGTTGGTTTGTCCCTGTCCCTGTCTCTGTCTGTCCCTGCCTCTATCTGTCTGTCCCTGTCTCTATCTATCTGTCTGTCCCTGTCTCTGTCTGTCTGCCCCTGTCTCTGTTTGTCCCTGTCTCTGTCTCTATCTGTCTGTCTGTCCCTGTCTCTGCCTGTCCTTGTCTCTCCCTGTCTGTCCCTGTCTCTGTCTGTCTCTGTCTGTCCCTGTCTCTGTCTCTATCTCTGTCTCTATCTCTGTCTGTCCCTGTCTCTATCTATGTCTGTCTGTCCCTGTCTCTGTCTGTCCCTGTCTGTCTGTCCCTGTCTGTCTGTCTCTATCTGTCTTTGTCTCTGTCTGTCTCTCTGTCTCTCTGCCTCTATCTGTCTCTGCGCCTCTATCTTTCTCTGCGCTTCTATCAGTCTTGCGCCTCTGTCTCTGTGCCTCTATCTGTCTCTGCGCCTCTCTCTGTCTTTGTCCAAACAGGAAGCTTCCCAAAAGGCCCTTTTAAAAGTCAGCTGTGAAAGCGCTTACAGCTGACTTTTAAAGGGCCTTTTGGGAAGCTTTCCGAAGGTGCCCTGACGTCACAGAGGCCGGCAGTAAACACAGAAGATGGCCGCAGGAGCATACGTAGTGAATACCTATTTAATACGTATTCACTACGTATGCTCCTGCGGTCATCTTCTGTGTTTACTGCGTCCGTGGGCCGCCAATGACGGCCTGCCGGGCGGCTTGCGGCCCGAGGGCCGTACTATGGGGGATATTCACAAGGACTTATCTCCGAGTTATCGCCACCTTAACGCAACAAAAGTGGAGATAGATTTAACACCCCATTCACAAGCGGTTGCAAACTGCAGACAACGCAAGTATTCCTGCGATAACTGCCTCAAAATTTACCTCCACGGGTGACACCACCAACTAACACTAATGAGATGCAGAGTAGGCATTCCCGTGCAAAAACACACGAAAACACCACTACACCACTTTCACAATGAACTGCCAGATCTGCGATGCGAACCAAAAACAGGCGATAAGCCGCGTTAGCAGCAGGGAATCAACCCCTGCCTTTTACTGGTATTAAGCAGGACGACTACCTGCAGTATGAAAGGGAGCCCAGCCCAGAGCCACATCTGAAGACCCACAGATGCCATGGAGACAATGATGATGCAGCTCGGAGACCCATGAGGGCCACAACACCCACCCCCACCACACCCTGGCCCCCCCCCCCCCGGATTCCCCCACCCGGGACAAACACATACCTTGCACGACACAAGAGCCACAAAAAGCGCATGATGTCGCACAATGACAACAAGAAACATGTGTGGGCAGAAGAACGAGAAACAGTCACTCATCATTGAAGTAACAACCAAAAACTTTATTAAATACAACACAAAACACCAATGCGGAAGACTCCTGTCGGGTCCGTCCGGGACAATCCTGATGTCACAGCCTGGAAAATAAAGCACAAAATCAGAACGTGTGTCATGCGCACATCAAAGGAGCGAGACACAGAGAAACAGAGAAGGAAAGAAAGGAAGAGAGAGAAAGAGAAAGAAGGAAAGGAAAGGAGAGAGAGAGAGAAGGAAGGGAGAGGGAGAGAGAGAGAGAAGGAAAGGAAGGGAGAGGGAGAGGGAGAGAGAGAGAGAAGGAAAGGAAGGGAGAGGGAGAGAGGGAAAGGAAGGGAGAGGGAGAGAGGGAGAGGGAAAGGAAGGGAGAGAGAGAGAGAAGGAAAGGAAAGGAAGGGAGAGGGAGAGAGGGAGAGGGAAAGGAAGGGAGAGGGAGAGAGGGAGAGGGAGAGGGAAAGGAAGGGAGAGGGAGAGAGAGAGAGAGGGAGAGGGAAAGGAAGGGAGAGGGAGAGAGAGAGAGAAGGAAAGGAAGGGAGAGAGAGAGAGGGAGAGGGAAAGGAAGGGAGGGAGAGAGAGAGAAAGAGGGAGAAGGAAAGGAAGGGAGAGAGAGAGAGAGGGAGAAGGAGGGACACTGCCGCCCGCGCATCCAGGCACCACTGCTTACCTGCTGCCATCGGTGTGTCTCCAACCACGTGCCGGTATACACTGCAAGCCACCAGGTCTGCAATCTGTAATCGAGGCCAGAGTCAATCATGGCAGAGTCCATCACACTGCACACGGCAACAACGCCTGCCCGTCCTGCGCACACATGCAGCTGCACCCTACCTCGTGGAACCAAAAAGAAATAACGGAGTTGGAAGACAAGTTGAGAACAGCTACAGCATTTGAAGAAGCCAAAGCGAGGTTGGAAAAAATGAATGCTGATATGAAAGATTTTGAAGATTACCTCACTAATAGGAAAACCGAAAAACTAAAAAAAGATGTAAGATGGTACACGCAAGAGAGGGCTTACCCATATTTGGAGAAATCGTATTACCAAGAGTGGAATCATGGCCACACTTATCAAAATCATGGCAGGAACAACAGAAGGACAGTGATTAACTTCTCAGACACTTATTCATCTGACTCTGAGACAGAAAATTATCAAAGTACTGATGAAAGGCAATTTCATCAGAGACCAAATAGAGGTAGGCAAACAAATCAACAATCCTACCGGGGTCAGTCTCCTTTTTACACCGTGGTTCATACCGTGGCAGGATCAGACATTGGGGACAGGACAGAGGGGACCAGCAATCACCAATGCCCCCTCAACATCCGCAATTGTAATTAAAAACACGCAACCAACAATATTGGAGAACTTAGATAGCATAAATCATCAGCAATTTAAGGCTGATGACACCCTACCTATCTTTAATCTCTCATCCAATAACTTGACATATGAGGAGATAAAATTATTAGGTAGGGGCCTATCTTTTGTCCCGAGTACCAGTCCCAATTTGTTTCAATTACATCAAGACATGTTTTCGTTCTTCAGAAAGGTCAGATTAAAAAAATTCTTTATGCACAGACCTCTAGAAAATCAAGTAGAAAATGTTTCTCAATGCAAGCCACCATCCACCTTTACCCCCACCCTAGACATGGTGGGTCCAGAGGTGGAAATATTTGAGAAAACTGTACTAAAAGAAATACAACGTGTGACCCAGTACCCTCTTTATAAACAACATAATCTGTCCCTCCAAGACCATCAAGCTCTTAATAACATCAAAAATAATCAAACCATTGTCATTAAACCTTGTGATAAAGGTGGGGGAATTGTAATCATGAATAAAACTGACTATAATGATAAAATCTTTACTATGCTATCAGTACAAGAGCACTACAAAAAATCCCACCCAAGAGAATTAGGTAGACTGAATACCCGCATTCAAGAAATGACTAAAAGGGCGTTAGAACAGGAGGTTATCTGCCAACAAGAATATTTGTTTCTTAACAAATCCAACCCTGTAATACCAGCGCTTTATGGAGTCCCTAAGACTCATAAGAATACATCCGACCCTCCCTTACGTCCCATTATCTCGACTATAGGATCTAGTACGGAACCCCTCTCCAAGTATGTTGACGCTTTCCTGTGTTCTCTTACGAGGAATTATGCTTCTTACATCTGAGACACTGGGGACATTATTGGACATATTGAGGGAAAGCCAGTTGACTGCCTCTATGACATTTTGGTAACGCTTGACATTGAGGCTTTGTACACCAACATTCCTCAATGTCAGGCGTTACGAGCAGTGGCCGCACTCCTGAGTAGAACTCCAGGTGATAGACCGGATGCCTTCATACTTGAATGTGTAGAAATAGTCCTACTAAACAATTATTTTGATTTTAATAGTGTGGTATATCAGCAGACTAAGGGCACGAGCATGGGCGCTTCTTGTGCGCCCAGTATCGCGAACATTTACGTGGGTGAGTGGGAACTTACCAATATCTTCAATGAAGCAGCTCCTTTTTTTGAAAATGTGCGTTGCTGGAAGCGCTTCATTGACGATATTTTTTTCATTTGAAAAGGTGACAACGATACTCTACAGGAATATATCGCTTGGCTTAATGCCAGCGATTGCAATTTGAAGTTCACAGCCAACTACAGTCCTAGACAAGTGGAATTTCTGGATATAGTCATTAAAAGCTCAGATGAAGGGCTCCAAGTAGACTTCTTTACATCTTACAGCACCAAAGTTTTCATCCGCCGTGTCAAAAAGACTCTATCCCCTTTGGGGAGTTCTTGCGTGTACGCCGCAATTGTACGAATATTGGTGACTTCATGTCTCATGGTAAGGCTCTTAAACAACGCCTCCTTGCTCGAGGCTACCCCCGACGTTTGGTTTCGACGGCCTTTAAAAGGGCTAAATATTATAACCGAGAAGCCCTACTACAGGGTAATTCTCGTACCCCTAAAGATCAAATAGTATGTGTTGTCAATCATTCGCAACTTAACTATAAAATAAGAAACATCATAACCAAGAATTGGAAAATTCTTAATGCACATGAAGATGTAGACTTGAGATTACCCTTAGTAGCCTATAGGAGAACCAAGAATCTTCGTGACATGCTTGTACATACTAGACAAGAAGTCCGCCATACACATCAGCAGACCACGCTCACGGGCCTTCCTCCCATTTTAGGAAACCACAAATGTGGTTGTTGTCATGCATGTGACACTGCATTAGTTACCGACACTCTCACCTATAAAGGGAAAAACATCAATCTTAAGGAACTCAGCAACTGCAGAAGTCATAATGTTATATATATCATTTTGTGTCCGTGCGAATTGGCCTATATAGGGGAAACGGGTTGTGAATTTCCTACCAGATATAGTGAGCACAAATCGGCTATCAGGACAAATAAACTTTCGGCTCCTATTGTTACACACTGCTTAGAAAAGGGACATGGAGAAAATGACCTATGGTGGTGCATCCTGGAAAAGGTTAAACCCAAACCAGGTCTATCTACCGAAATAATCCGTAAAAGGAGGGAAACCTTCTGGATTTTTACCCTCAATAGTGTAAAGGAGGGATTAAATGAAGAAATAATTTGGAACATTACTGACCGGTATACATAGTTAGTATACATATGTGGGGTTTATATAGGCCCTAGTCTGCTGCTGTTGTTTTTTCATCATGAGTAGATATTCTGTCTATATGAGGTGCTAATAGATCTCATTTTTTACTGCTTGCTGGACTTCTGCTTATCATTACTATCCGTGATCTTTGTCACTATTCCTGGCATCTATTTTACCATCAATTTATTTCAACTTTATTTTTCCTAGGTTAGTCACTTATACAAATAGGCTCTGTTAGTTAATCAGCGAAAATGGACATTACATGTATGGCGTTTATTGTTTGTTTTGGTTGTTCTTCATTTTTATAGAGATGGTAACAATTTCTATTCTCTGCATTTTTTGCTGTATCATTGCCTATTATCAATTGTATTAGTGATCTTGTTATGTTATTCAATATCTTATGTTATTAACTTATTATATTTCCATGCTAGCTACTTTTCATCGGCTGTGCATGGTCATCGATGAAAATAAAAAATAAAAATTTTGATAGTGTGTATTACGTACTTTGGCTGGTTTAGCTGTACCCTATATTGCACCCGCATCGTTGTTATCTCTCTATGCCTTTGTGGCTAGAGTTTTCTTCCTTCGATAAGTGTTTTATAAATCGTAGTCAACCTTAGTGATTAATTTTTCAATTTTTGTTAGGTGATAGCCATAGATTAATTCAAACAGCGGCCCTGTCATCATTATGTAGGTTCGGCCTCACATGTGGGAGTGCATACCACATATAATTACTTCAGTATGTGATCTATGTTTGGACTGGCAGCGCGTGACATTCTAGGGTTTTAGTTTACATATTGCATGTCTTATTTTGACATGTCTTATGGAACCTTATGTCACACATGCTTTTAGTCTTTTCTGTGTAAGTAGCTGCACAGATGTTCTCGATAATCTGGCAGTGTGGTTCAAGCATTGTCTCTCGTTTCTGGAATTTTCCTTTGCCCGTCAGTTATGCACCACATTAAGATGGCGGATTTTTTAACGCTGTTTCCACGTTGGATTTGCCGCATGTGATCTCCACGTATATACGTAATTATTTACGGGACGTTCGGAGCTTGCGCAGTTCACTATTTAAAGACCGTTTCCATTATTGTCTAGATCTGCAACTGTGGCGGGACGCGGAGCACTTTGTAGGACCCCATCGTCAATTCTGGTGAGTCCTCGACATGCGACTGAACAGGGATTGCCTGCCCCCTTAACTAGCATGGTCTGTTATTTAGCGGGTACTGGGTTACCTTTATCATCGTGTGATGTTACAATTAGTAGACCTCATATTACAATTTTGCCCCTTTAACTATCTTGGGCAGTCAGGTTGAGCCTTAGTTAGCCAGAAATAGGTAGGCTAAGAGCTATGTGGTATGGGGTGTTTACTTACAGCCTTCGGTATGCGATTTAGCAAGGATTGCCTGCCCCTTTAACTAGCATGGTTTGCTATTAGCGGGTACCGAGTCACCTTCATTATCGTATGATGCTATATATAATAGATCTCACGCTATATATTGCTCCTTTAACAATTTTGGGCAGTTAGGTTGTGCTCCTGAAAGCCAGAAACAGGCAGGCTCAGAGCCGTTTGGTATGGGGTGTTCATGTATAACCTGTACATATGATGACATCACTAATAAATCATTACTATCATATTAATCTATGTTTACCTTGTCTTTAGGAATTGTGATTACTGGCTTTAATCATTGAATACTCTGACCACCTTGTGGGGTTGTTACCCCCTATGGTGACTGACTGCGTCTTTCAGTCAGTAACTAAACAATATATAGAAGATAGCAGATTTAGGAATACATACTAATATGTAAGTATAAATACACAATGACCCTATATAAACATAGGTTATCCCAGGATTAGGAACTGCTCTCACAACCATATAATATCTCCCTTTCCAGATTATTCGCGATTCTTATTCTTGCCAAGGTTCTGCTATTATCCATACAAGATATGTTGAAGGTCACACATATTTTCTCATATTCGGTAAGGATTCACTATCACATTAGTATGCAGTATTTAGGGTCCTCAAGAGATTTCTTAAAAATAAATTGACATCTTCTATTCATTGTAGAAAATAAGGCATAGTGGTTACTACCTTCGACATAGGACTCTGTCGTTCCATTTCTGAATATTGGAATTTCATTATAGGAAACTTGTAAGTTAAGCCTTGGTTTACTCCAAAATCTATAGATAATAAAGGGTGACATTGCACTGTGTGTACCTTGGAGGCCGTGCATGGGGGCTCTATTACTTTCTATGCTGAAGGTTTGCCTCTTACTATCACTGCACCAATATATCTCAATTTTATTTCTTGGAGCACCTCACAGTCAGTATGAGATGCTCCATGAATATGTGCACTTATGATTGAGAAGTTTATATCACAATCAGTATCATCACGGTGAAGGGATCACGAACGGTTTGTCTCTGTAGTGTTAATACTGATGTGCAACGTAGTGGTCTGATCGAACATAGAGTTTTTAATTGTGGTTTAAGGTATGGGTTAATAAATTCCACTATTTATTGTTCCTTAGGTCCCCTTGTGTATTTGCTTGTGTGATACTGTGCCCGATTTGGACAAGGTCCTGAAGAAGGTGGTTCACGTTTGTGCTAACCCACCGAAACGCGCGTCGACCTCGTGTGTCCAGACCTTATTGTTTCTTTCATCTTGGTGGAAATGATTTACATCTTATGTTTCCCTTTTAATCAGGATGTGCATAAGTGTCTTGTATGAATGTGAACGACTGTGAGGAATGTATGAGTTCTAAGAAGAATTGTTATTTTGGGGATCAACAAAACTGTTTTTTATTTTGCATGATTGCTTATATGTATATACATTTTTTATAAAAAACATTAAAAAAAGTTTTTTGTATCGATTGAAAAAAATGACATTTAATGCATGGGAAAAAAAGGAAAAAAGAAGTCAATGACAATAATGATGTTGTTGCTATGTTATAAATATCTGATGTTGCTATGTTATAAATATCTGATGTGTGGCATATTCTTATACCCATACTAGATTCATTCTTTTGTAAAAAGAAATATAGGTCTAAGGGGAGTGTTTTTTGGTTCCACTGGTCTGATTATTTCCCCTCTTACTCCCAGACCTCATTCGTCTCTTAGAGGGGGTCCCTTGTTCTCTGATTGCTGCACCCTACCCCCTCCCGCCGGCCAGCGCTGGCTGTCCGCACTTGCGCACCCATGCCCCACTGCTCACCTGCCGCCAATGGTGTGTCCACCAGTGGGCACACCACGTGCCCGTGCAAGCTCCAGGCCCAGGTCCCGCCACCATGGCATGCTCCACATCATGCGGACCCGTGCCGCAGCCCATCAGGTCCCACACATGACGCTGAGTCCTGAGGCATCAATGGCAGAGACCACATCAGTGCACACGTCATCATCGCAGGCTGCACACCCGCTCAGCAATTTCGGTGCCACAAACCCTGTGCAACCCCAGTCAGCGCCACGTGGTGGTAGGCCCGTGACAGCCGCATGGCTCCGGGTGCCACTAACCCTGTGCAACCCCAGTCAGCGCCACGTGGTGGTAGGCCCGTGGCGGCCGCATGGCTCCAGGTGCCACTAACCCTGTGTGCAACAACTCATGGGCCCTTTATGATTGAGTATCGTGGAACGTCCGTCATCCAGTCAACACCGGCAGTGGGGAATGTGACGTTGTCGGCCCCTTATATTGGCGGGGTCACATGGCCTGTGACGCCTGTGCCGGATGGGTGTGGTGTGCGTGCAAACCTGCCCCAGGGAGTCGCCGTGACATGCTGACAACTAGACCAGCGACCTGCAGACCACTAGCGTGTAAACCTGCGACTTGTAGCTATGTGGCCCCCCCTCTCGGAGCGTAAGCGGAGTGGTCTGGCCTGGCGTATGCCGGACCAGCGCAGGGCTTGCAACAATAACTCGGGGGCTCTGGGCGTGGTTCAGTCCATGTCCGGACAAGGAAGTGACTAATGCGTGTGTCCCTGTTGTGGTGTCTGCGGCACCCGGAACGCAATCGGCAATGTAGCACACTGTGACTGGAATCCCACTAGATGAGCATCATTGACATTGGGGGGAATTACTGAGCCTACATTCATCCACACATTCATACCTGAATGATGAAAGACATGACACAGCAGTGCGTTTCTGAATGTTTAATGCACATCCAGTGGAGTTATGCAGCTGGAGCAGTACAGGGCCATGCCAACCCCACTACACAATATGGGCCCGTAGAGGGCCAGCCAGAGTCCATCGGGGAATGACAAGTACAGCGGAAGAGGAAGGGTACAGTCCGCAGTCTGATCGCCGTGTCATTGGTCACCAAACAGGATATGACAGTCCATGTCGCAGTCCAAGGTGAGTGCAGCAGAGTGTATCGGTGGTCAGTGGGAGGTCATGGGGCCATGTGCGGCACCAAGCAGCAACAGGCCAGGTGGCGGACATGAATGCTAGTGCCTCCTTCTGAACTCAAGCCCATCCACGTCCTCGTCCTCAGATGTGTGCTCTGCCCCACCTGTGGGTGGTGCAGTTCCGGCTGCGGCACTGTGTGCCACTGACACATCAGGGGCCGGAGGTGGATTGTCGGCCGCACTGTCTGGCAGTAACACATCAGGTGCCGGAGTGGAAATGCCTGCCGCACTGTGAGGCACTGACACACCAGGGGGCGGAGATGTGGATGGTGTAGGGGCAGCAGCATTCATCTGCGCCACGCCTTGTGGCAGCAATGCCATGATGAGGACATGCAGGGCATGGTAGATCCCAGCTACTTTTCGCTGATGTGCAGCGGTGTCTGCCATCCTTTCCGCCTCCATCCGCACCATGTCCTCCATGAGCCTCCGCATGTTTGCCATCTCACGGCTGAGATTGCTGGTGCCACTCTGAGCGGACAGGTGTTCTTGTCTCCGAGTCATGACTCCAGCGATGTCAGCCAGGGCTCGTTGGAGACCATAGAGCGGCGTGTGGGTGTCAGTTAGGGACTGGAGGTGGTCCCTGATGGGACTCAGACACCCATGGATGGCGTCAAGTTTGGTAGCCATGAGGTCGAACTCCACCGCACCTGCTCAGCCATCTCCCTCTGGACCTCCAACACACGGCATTGGAAGGCCATGTGTTGTTCGGGGGGGTCTTGGGAGACAGCCAGGGTTGTGGGTGCCTCCTGCTGGGTGGTTTGTGGAGTGGGTGGGGTCTCCTCGATGCAGCTGGGCTGGGCTGCCCTGGTCCTGGAGGTGATTGGCGGATGAGTTCAATGATGTCTTGGAGGGCTTGGGTGTCGATGCTGGTGGTGTCCTCCTCATCATCAGTGAAGAGTGGCTGGGACTGCTCTGCAGGTGGCGTTGACGGTGCCCCTGCAATGTGAAGGGGAGATGCTGTGTTACAATGTGTCCACATGTATGTAGCCGCATGGTACATGTTCACATTCAGACAGCATGGCAATGTACATTGTGACAGGCTGTTGATCAGGGCCATGATCCAGAGTCATTGTGGGTGTGCACTGTGCTCTGCTTGATTGTGCATGTGTGCCATTGTGGCCATCTCCCCTCGTCCCCCCAGTACCTGGTGGTCACTCACCCTGTTGTGTTGTGTCATGTCGAGCAGTGTCCGGTGCCCCGACTCCTGCAACGGTCTCCACACTGATGACTGTCGACACCAGCTCCTCCATGTCATCCAGCTCCAGCTGTGGCGCTGGGCTCCCACCTCCAGTCTGCATTGCTGCCTTCTGGTTGCCTGCGAGTTTCGCCTTGGTCTTGCGCTTGATGTCAATCCATCGCCTCTTGACCTCGTCCATTGACCGCTTGTGCTTTCTGGCGGTATTCACCTTGTCCACGATGGACCGCCATAATCCATTTTTGGTGCCCAATGACACATTAGAGGCGACGAACAGTTGTTGATGGTGTTCTATCACCTCCGTGACCAGGATCCTATTCTCCTGCGGACTGAACTTCGTCTTCCTCTTCTTCTTGTCCTTGCCCTTCCCTGTCACCGAGGTCCCAGGCTGGTCGTCCGGGGTGCTTGTGTGGTTCCGCTCGTCCTCTGTGCCTGCTCCGGCTGCCTCCATAGTTTGTGTGTTTTTTCTACTTTTGTAGTGATTTTCCCGCCTGCCGTGTGTGTATGGCAGGCCTGGCGCTGCTTATCGCTGATTTCCTCATCGCGAATGGGCTCATCGCACGTTTTTTGGTGTTGGGGTTTGTGTTTTTGACTCCGTCGCGGTGGCTGTATCGCGGACATTGGCCGCGTTTTCGGAGGACTATCGCACGTTACCGCCGTGTTGTGAATTCCAGGTTAACACGGGGTTATTTTCCCGCGATAGACTGCGATGTGTAAAGTTGCGTTAACATTTTCTGGAGATGTTTAGCGCACGTTCTTGTGACTATCCCCCTATGTCTTACGATTAATGCCTTCACCACATTAAACCCTCTGTTAGACACCCCAAACTTCCCCTTATTTATTGGATCTATGCTTGTTCATTATATCCCAGATAAACTTTCAGAGTCAACCAGGTCTCTGGCGCTCGCTTTCTGCCCCTGGAACTCTCTTTCAATGTATGTCTATCAGCTTGACTATTTTTCTGAGTTTTGAAAACTTTTCAGCTATTGTCCATCTGTTTGCTGACTAGATGTTGAGAACTTTTCGTGAAAGATGTCATTACTTTTGCGTTGCGCAGCATAGATTAAAAATAATCAAAATAGAAAAAGAAAATTAAATAGTGCTGCCGGTTAGAGTCAGTTTCCTTCCTTTCTTGCAAATCATTTAAAGTTTTTTGTCTACGGAAGGGTGAACTTGATGGATCATTTTGGTAGCCTTTCAATTGCTTGTAAAGGCCCTTTTTCTCGCACTTTCAATCAAAGCATTTAATTTAAAAATGCTCCTTTAAAAAGGTTACTCAAGAACAATTGTCTCAACAATTTGGCAATCAGCTCATTGTTTGTTCTCCATCTAATTAACGTAATGAATTAGCAAATTAATTTCACTCAGCATCAGTAGCAATTGCTCATCAGGTTGTCCCTCTAAAAGAAATGAAGACATGTTCTAACTCTTCCGTTCCGTTTTCAGAATACAAGTCTGAGGAAATTGTACTGTCGAGCGAGAAATGTAGAACAACACTTGTTTGTAAATATCAGCAGACAGTTTAAGGGTGCTGTATTTTTTTTAAGTTCAAAAAGAAAATTTTATTAATAGAAGTAAAGGTGTCAATACAGAGTTCATAGCATTAAATACATGTCATTACAATAAATTTTGCTACAGTAAAGAATAAGAAACCGGACTTATGGGTAAATTTGGAAAGATCTAAACAATACGAATGATTCTTATAAGTAGTTAATTAATAGATAATGTAGGAACATATAGGGGGTTTAGGGGGTTTTAGAACTTCTTGCTGGGATGGTTGTAATTGGAAACATCGTTTGGCACAAACGTCTAGATATACTGTAACAGGTGACCACAGATCTAAACGTTTTGTTGCCATGTGTATAGGATAAACAAAGGAGGTATCCAACCTGTGATTATGGCAGACAGCATACCACCATGCCTTGTAGGAGATTTTAGAGAAATCCTTCCAATTTACGGTGATCTGTTGAAATGCAACTGCTAATAACAAGTCAATAATTTTAACATTAAGTGTAACATTCTCCCAACAAGGTGAAAGACTACCTAAGAAAACATGAATAAAGGAAAAAGAAAATTTTGTTCCAAAAATCAGATTAATTTGAAACCACACTTGCCTCCAGAACTTTTTTACAATTGGACATGAAAATATCATATGAGATAGATCAGCATTTGAAGAGGAACATGTCCAACAAGCGTCTGGCACAGTCGCAAATCTTTTGCTCAAGGCACTCGGTGTAAGTAAAAGTCTATTGTACACAAAAAACAGCGTCTGTATTGTGTTAGCTGCCCTGGATGAGTTACGCAGTTTAAACCATATTTTATTCCAAAAAGAGACTGGCCATGTTGACGTGAGATCACGTTCCCATGCCTCCTCTGTTTTAGATTTCTGCCTATCAATGTCCCCGCCCTGTAAATACTTATATATAGTAGAAGCTTTGGGTCTAGTTTTTAATAAAGTGCAAAGTTTAGAGGGAGGGCCTGATGAAGTGAAAGTAGTGGGTGTGGCGGATAATTGAGTGTATCTGTCCATCACAGCAGTTTTAAGTAATCTATATTTGTGAATGCTCGAGGCGGGTAAGTTGAATAATTGACTAAGAGAGGGAAAGGATAAAAAGTTTGATTGTGAAAATAACTGATGAATCCAAATCAAACCCCTCTGTCGCCACGTCTTCCAGTAGAAAGGTTTACTCCGAATAGTTAGACCTTTGTTGTGCCAAATTGTGGAATTGAGGAATAGATCCATAGTATTGTGTGTGGAAGCAAGTGTGGGTTCCAAAAGCTTCGAGGTCAGTTTGATTATGGGAGTAGACAAAGCCTGTGGTTTGCGTGAGAAGGAAAGGTATTCGTGAAAAGAGAAAGGGGATAAAAAGAAATGCTCAATTGTAGTCCATAAAGGGCAATCGTCTATAGATTCGAGTAACCAAAGGGATGCTTGACGTAGGAGAAAAGCTGTCTGGTATGTCTGAAAATCTGGGAAGTTAACCCCACCTTCTGTTTTGGGACGAATTAATTTAAATAAAGACATTCGGGATCTCTTGTTACTCCATAGGAAGGAAGAGAGTGTGGAATTGATCTTCTTAAAAAAAAATTTAGGAATAGGGACTGGAATATTAGAAATGGTGTATAAAATTATAGGCGACAACATCATCTTTATAGTGTCTAGACGACCCCACCAAGATATATAAAGGGATGCCATTTAGCGGCTAAATCCGAAACCTTTTGTATGCACTTGGTCATACAAAGTGCCACCGTATCAGCTATTGAAGAGGTCACGTGTAGTCCTAAATATTTAATGTGGTGAGGACTCCAGGTAAAGTTGGAAGCACAAAAATCCGACTTGAAAGTATACTTAGTTAAGGGCAAAATCTCACATTTATCGTTATTCAATTTATATCCAGAAATACTAGAGTAAGCCTGTACCTCCGCCAAAAAAGTAGGTATTGAGTCATCTGGTTTGGACATGAAAAGCAGAATATCATCAGCATATGCTGCGAGTTTAATATGGGAATTAGATGATTGAAAACCATATAAGTCAGGGTTTTGACGTAATTTGGAGAGAAAAGATTCTAAAGCCAGGTTGAAAAGGAAAGGGGTGAGTGGACATCCCTGACGCACTCCTCTCCCTAAATCAAAAAATGGTGAGATCAAGCCGTTGGCACATACTGCCGCACGAGGATTGGAGTAGAGAAGAGAAATTAGGGAGGTAAACTTAGGGCCAAAGCCAAACCACTTGAGAGTGTAAAACAAAAAGGTCCATTCAACTCTGTCGAACGCCTTCTCAGCATGTAGTGCAATTGCTGCCAGGGGGTACTTTAAATGGGAGGATTTAGGCAAGACGTTAAAAAGAAGTCTCGTATTGTCAGTAATAAATCTCCCCTTGACAAATCCAGATTGTTCTTTCCCCAATGAATCAGGTAGGTATGAGTCTAATCGTATGGCTAATGCTTTGGAAAACATTTTGTAGTCTATGTTAACCAGGGATATAGGCCTGTAATTCTTGCAATATTTAAAATCCTTGCCCTCTTTGGGAATAAGGCAAATATGAGCTTCTGAGAAAGAACCCGAGGAACTACCTAATGTACTAAAGGAATTTAATAGAGAATGTAACTTGGGCATTATGAGTTTAGAGAAGTGTTGGTAAAATTCTACGGTGAAGCCATCTGGTCCCGGTGCTTTGTCCCTTTTGAGATGTTGAAGAGCCTTTAACAATTCTTGGTATGTTAAATCGGACTCCAGGGAAGATAGGTTTGGCAAAGTGTTTTGAGGTTTTAGAATACCAGAGAAAAAGTGCATAAGAGAATTGTCAGAGGGTTGTGTTTCAGAGGCGTACAGAGACTTGTAAAAGAGAGAGAATTCATTCAAAATTTCATCATCTTTAAATTTTAGGTCTAATCTGTTGTCATAAATGGACTCAATATTCAGCTTATTTTGTTTAACTTTTAAATAATTAGCCAATAGCGCCATCTTTTGGGACCTGTAACTTTAGGTATGATATCGAGGCCGATCGAGACAGGTGCGTGATCTGATAATAGGATGGGACCAATCTCTGCATTTGTAAGAGTTTGTGAGATGTTGTGAGAGACAAATATGTAATCAATCCTTGATTGAGTTTGATGGGAAGGGGAATAAAAAGAGTACTCTCTGGTAGTCGGGTTACAAAGACGCCAAGCGTCCAAGAGTTTATGTTGATTAATAGCATGCACAAAAGATCTATGGGGTTTGTTGGGAATGAAGGAAACTTTGGAATTCCTGTCAATAAACGGATCAAAGGTCTGATTACAATCACCCGCCAAAATGAAATTATCTTCCATGTGTTGGGTAATTTGCTTAGCCAGTGTGGGCCAAAAGGAAGGTTCTCCGCATGTAGGGGCGTAGACATTAAGAAGGGAGATTGGAACACCCTTCAAAGATAACTTAACATTCAACCATCTACCATCAGCATCTGAATCTTGGGACAAAACTGTAAACGAAAGGGATTTACGGCACATTATCATCACTCCATTATGTTTGCCATCACCAGGGGAAAAGAAGACCTCCCCCACCCAGCCTCTTTTCAGCTTTAATGATTCAACATCCGAGAGGTGGGTTTCTTGCAAGAATACAATATCGGCTTCTAATTTGGCTAAGTAGGTAAGGATTCTCTGCCTTTTGATGGGAGAGTTTAATCCCCTAACGTTCCAAGTGATCAATTTTAATGACATAAGTAATTAAAAACAATTTGTACTGAGATTGTGAAACATAAGTCCAATTCATTGTAGTAGCAATATGAAATAAGAGAGAGACAAAACAGGAAAGGAGCAGTTTCTTCAACTTCAAAGTTAAGAAAAATAGGCATATCGAGTAACAGAAGCGTGAGATGTGAGTTGAAGACAAGAATAAGAGAAGAGAGAAAGCTGGGAAATGGGCGAAAGGAAAATGTGAAAATAGAAATAAGCAGAATTATAATGATCAAGAAAGTGATAGATACAAAGAAGTATGAAGAGTTAATAATACATGAGACACCAGCAAGTGAAAGGATACAAGCAATAAAAGAAAAAGACAAAAAACGAAAGACATACCCAATAACAAACTTGAGGGAATGCGGGAAAAAAACATAACTACAAAGGAAGGATCATGGATATACGGGAGGATGGATGGGACCACATGGGATAGGCAACACAACCGGGATCAACAAAACGGAGGATAAAGGAAAAACCACGGTGCACGAGTAGAAAAACCTGTGGAGACAATAACAATCAAGGATTAGGAGAAGCGTCAAAACATGTCCGTGAACCATTTATCTCATAAAACAGAAACAGGAGAACCAACTGTTAACACTAAACAACGTGACTCGTTCTGTAACATCATATTAACAGTATCAGATATATCACCAACTGTTAAAAAGCACTTCTAAGATGATGGAGTATAACTGTTGAGCAAGCAGAGTCTGAGGAATTTGTGGGAGGAAGAGAAGAAGAAACAATCAGTCAAGTGTTAAATGAAGAGGAGGGTCCAGAGGAATCCATATCGACTGTCTTACAAGAGTTAATGAAGCTTTGTAAACGTATCGGATCTTCATACACCGTTGTTCTGTTGTTATACGTGACTTTGAAGAGACAAGGATGGAAGAGACCGTATCTGGCCCCCAAGGAACGTAAATCCGCCCTCAAATTCAGGAAAGCTTTGCGTCTGTTGGCAGTAGCTTTAGCATAGTCTTGTGCGAAGAATAAAGACGAACCTGACCATGTGATTTTTGGAGAAGCTTTGACCGCCGCAAGCACCTTCAATAGATCTGTATATTCTAAGAAATATAAGATGACTCCTCTTGGTCTCTGTGAAGAACTAGTTTGAGATGGAATCCGACCTAACCTGTGAGCTCGTTGAATATTGAGTTGAGTCCCCTCTGGCATGTGAAGTAGTTTAGGGAGAAAGGATTTAAAGAAAGCGAGAGAGTCCGAACCCTCAAGTCCTTCTCCCAGACCGTAAATGCGTAGGTTGTTCCGTCTATTACGGTTCTCAAGCTCCTCGACTTGTTTCTGGAGTGTGGAGACCTGAGATTGCAGCTGAGAAACACCTACACATGTGTCTTTTAGGGAAGAAACAGTATTTTCAACTTCTGTAACTCTCGTGTCCAGTTGGGACCAGTTATCTGTTAAAATTTGCAGCTTGGTATTAGTCTCTTCCATAAAGGGTCGGAGGGCTCTGATTTCCTCAAGCAGCAACTCCAACGATACAGGCGAGGCTGACTTGGGTGGTGAAGGAGGGTCCTTCTTGAGGCGCTTGGTAAGAGATTTCCCAGTAGGGCCAGAGGAAGGATCCATAGTTGTTCCTAGTTGTCGAGGTGAGGATAACAAAGACTCCTCAAGCCTAGAAAATTCAGTGAAGATTCTGGAATTTTTTATGAAAATGTTTTTCTTGGAGCTAGAAGAACTGAGTACTTTTGTTCTGCCCATAAACCTCTGAACAAGCCCCTCCACCACCAGTCAACAGTATGGGAGTAAAAGGAGCACTCCTTCTGAGGACCTTTTATAAAACCTGAAGTCAGCGCTGACAAGAACCTCAGAACATCCTCATCTACTTATTGCAACCATACTCAACAATATATCTCTTTGTCTTGAAGAGAAGCCAAACATTTGTCAGAAGCTGAATTATGCTGAATGCGTCAAAAAACAGTCTGTGGATATAGTAGTGAGCTCATCGCGCTCATTCCTCTACAGCAACGTGGGACGCAAAACCAATGCTCTCTGTGAAGGCTGACTCAAATATCTTAAAATGGCCGCCATGCATTCCTTCCACGAACTTCTAAATATCTTGTTTGTACTCACTGTAACTTCCTAATTCAATTAGATGGTGAGTCTTCCAGCAACTATTAGGTGATAGGATATACTGGGAACTTCAGTTCAGGAGTTAATAGAAGTTCGGGATGCAAATAAAGAAAGTCCGCGATCGCGGCAAAAATTCAAAATGGCGGCCGCGAAAATGCGCTTTTGACAGAGAACAAATTATCGGTTTAAATGTACTTGCTGATGAGATTTGATGGTAGCGAAGGCTTCAGGTTGTTCTCCCAACCTTCATCTGCTCTCCGCCGTCCTCCCCGAGTCACATCTCGGTCTTAGGAGTGGGTTATTCCGAGAATCCTCCGGGAGCTTCACCCGTGCGCCGCCATTTCCGCTGGGCGCTAAGCCACGCCCCCCTAAGGGTGCTGTATTAAAAAAAATATAGCCATTTATCTTGATAAAAGCAACTTTGCTCTAGTATTACTATTTTCCATCATCAGGCGCAGATTTCCTCCTATTATTTTTCTCAAAATAGTTTGCACCAAGAAAATATTATACCGATATGAGCCAATTGCTTTCAAAGAAAACTGGAATTTATTTGTTAGCATAACTTTGAAATGTAATTTTGTTGAATTATATTGGTCTGTAATGGCCTGCTCAGTTCAAGCGTGGAATGACATTTGGGACCAGATTTATATAATTTTGCATCGGGCTAGCATTACTTTTTTAACAAGGACCTGACACAAAATCCAGGTTGACATTTACAAACGAACGAACGCGGCAATTTGCATTGGTTTGTAACCAAAAGTAACCAAGGCATCATGTGCATTATGTTATGACAAGGGGGTATTCCGTTAGTGATGCATGGACGTTTCTGTGTTGTCCACCTATTGATTTTGACTTAGATCCATATCTATAAGGACTTGAAGACAAGGACTTGCTCCAAAATCCTGGGACTCCATGAGACTTGTGTTCTGAGAAGAAATACTTTTATTTTTCCTCGTTTTTCCCTCTTTGCATGTGTGCTGCATTCTTCAGTATACACACAAAGAATACATGCATTAAAGCTTAGTTTTTGTGCAAGAAGGGACTCCTTCCCGCGCAAAAACTAAGCTGACCACAATGCAGACACCATTTCACTATGGCGCAAGGGTGCCTGTGTTTGCGTATGGCTACTGAGAGTGCTCTAACGCAGAGAGAGCAGAACTGTGCCACTTCTTTGTGGATATAATGCAGTTCCACTCTCTCCTGTTCACATAACACAGCAACTTTGCTTGCTGCCCCGCGTTGAGTCAATTCTTTGTAAATCTGTGCCAAAGAGGCACATGCATCAAAGGATTTTGCGAGCGCAAACGGTGCGATTCGTAAAAATCGGCCGTTTGCGCCCGCAAAAATGCCTTTTGCGATGCATTAAAGTGTTAGGCACTCGCAATTTAAGAAATCGCAATTTATTGTGATTTCTTAAATTGCGATTGCATTTAAGGAATCGTAATTTGCGATTCCCTAAATGCAATGCAACAAAAAAAAATTGCGATTTTGCTATTAAGAAATGCAAATTACCATCAACTTTAAGTTGATGGTAATTTGCGAAAACTTTGAAAAATGCACAAAAGTGCATTTTTCAAAGTTACATGTTACACACACACACGCCCTTGGGGCATGTGTATGGGCAACATGGGTGTACATAACAATTTCAGGGGTGCAACAGGGTGTCCTTTTGGCACCCTTGCACCTTTGAAATTGCATGCGCAATTTGCGAGTACCAATGGAGTACTCGCAAATTGCGCATGCAATTCCCATTCATTCCTATGGGCCTCCAGGCCCATAGGAATGATTGGGAATCAATTCCTTAATTGCGACTCGCAAATTGCGAGTCGCAATTAAGGAATTTTAAGGAATCGCATTTTTTTTTGCAAATCCTTCATGCATTGCATTTTGCGATTTCTAAATAGCGAAACGGTAAAATTCGCTATTTAGAAATCGCAAAATGCGGGCTTGATGCATGTGCCCCTAAATGTTTAGCGGCGTCAGATTTCAAAGCCATTGGAGCATCCATGAACACAACTTCTTACAGTCAAAGTTCCATTTCTCTCCATAAGATTAAGCTAAGTTATTAAAAGTTAATCCCTTTCTGACTTACTCTGATTAATAAATCCCTAGGTCAGAGAATACTTCTAGATGTTGGAAAATTAGGACAAGTTCTGCCATTGCTCCACAATACTGATTGAAGAATCTCTGTCTAATATTTGATCCTATGAATGAACGAATGAATGAAAGAATGGACAATACTTAGAGGTGTAAGATACTCTTGCAACCAGTTGTTGTACCATTGTCCAAGTAGAAATCAAGAAGGCGCACAGTTGAGGATTTTATCTGAAAATGCAGGATTTAAGACCTTATCAAGAGATATGATGCTCATATTCAGCATCAAAGGAGTAGCATAGATTTGTAGGAGTGTGGCCACTTTTTGAAACAGAGACAGTTGGGCGCATAGGAAATTATGCAAAATGGTCACAAATAATGAGGCACTAGGAATTATTACCCAAAATGTCGGTCTAGAATTTTTCACTTCTTTTTGCTTGAAATGCATCCTCATATCCTTTTTGGATGGACAGAAAGAGATAGATGGTGCCAGGAAGATGAAGAGAGTGGAGCTGGTTTGAGCATCTTGCCAGGGCTACTTTGGGTTCCCCTGTCTGGCCATGGTAGTATCACTGTCTGTCAAAAGAAAATGTTCCTGTGATATTGGCCCAGACTGGACCTTGGATTATCAAATGTGTTACTGAAAGACCTTACAGT
Organism: Calotriton arnoldi; assembly: GCA_963921515.1. Lineage (NCBI taxonomy): Eukaryota > Metazoa > Chordata > Amphibia > Caudata > Salamandridae > Calotriton > Calotriton arnoldi. The sequence goes on from CAWUFW010013102.1 coordinate 481,005, forward strand.
TGTATTAAGGATATGTCTGAGGAACTTGCGTGATGTAAAGAAGACACTGTTGGTTTTATGCTGCGTGCAAACCCTGCTTAGACATTATTACATCACTATCTTTTTTTTGGGCAATTGGTCTGTTATGGGAAATCACGAAACAGACACATTTCTCAATCTTTAATTGAGTGCAGCAACTTCTTTTCCCAGAAGCTCTTGTCTAATGTCACATGAGTCTACACGCAGTACCTCAAAACAAGCATTATGCTTATGTTTGTGACTTAAAAAGTTTCATTCATGGGGTTCCATCACATGTGGCATAGAAAGCACATGCTGAAAATGGTTTACGTTGCATTAATGGACACCCCTTGAATCATGACTTTAAAGGCCTCCCATTTGACTAAGGGGGAGTAGGCTGTGTCAGTATTTTCGGCAATGTAAGCATCAATTGCACTAACAATGATATCCGGGAACACCGCGTGCTGTAGGACCTGTGGCTACATATGCCAAGTAGGTATTGGAGCTGGCACCGACCCCATGACAATGTAAGCTCCAAGGGGTTATGATCCAATAGCGTCTTACCAAGGTTTGATGCTTGGGTGACATTTGCTTGTAGAGAGGTGCTGCACAAGAAGCTGTCAAGGCGTGCGCTCAATTTATATGTGGGTGAATAGAATGATTATTCATGCATGCCAATGTTACGAGTGTGCCTTGGCATCAGACAGGGACCAACCCTGAACCCATTTCTGCAAAGCTCTGGCATGACAGAGTGGGCCAGGGATAGGAGGGTGAGAGTGATCCAAGGTGATACCTAAGACTGCATTAAAGTCCCCACCTAAAACCCAGGGATAGTGTGCCGCAAAATGAGGACCGTAGATAGATGCACTAAAAAAGCATCTTGCTCTGTATTTTGCGTGTATATACTACCCAGTACTACTGGTGTGCCGTCTAGGGTGCCCTTGATGAATAGCTGTAGACATTGATTCTGTTGCTGAAGCAGCAAAAGGTACCCCAGTGCACAACCTGATAACTGCCCCCATGCAAAAGCAGAGTGAGAGGTGTGGAACAACTGACCCTTCCATTTTTTGGGGAGCTTGGGGGCCTCGGGGTAGTAGGATGGGTCTCCTATCAATAAGCTATATGTGCCCTGTGACGGTGGAGTTGCACTAAGATTCTACATCTCTTTTGTATCAAACTCATACCTCTGACATTCCAGGTTATTACCCTATAGTTATTGACAGCAGCCAATATTGCGATATACAAGTAGCAGGGCATGGCCAGCCCCACCCATTGCACAGTAATGATAGGGGTGGAAACAACATGTGATGATGACCTTTAACTTAAACGAAACACCCAATACAGGGTCCAGCGATAAACGATACGTCAATTAAAACTGTAAAAAAAACATTAGAGCAAAATAACCAAATGTGCATTTGCTTCTGGGGTATGTGGCAATAAACCAGCCAAAAAGTCAGTAGCTAAGAGAAGGGACCATGGAGGCAGCAGTACCTATCCATATCTGGAGCCCCGGAATTCAGAATACAATAGGCAAGAGAAAATGGAAAGAGCACGCAGTAATGAAAGTAGATATAATGGCATCTATAACGGGACTTAACAGATGCCATCCGAGGCACCATAGAGGCTCTAAAGTTTTCCACTCAGGTGGGGGTAAGTGGAGTAACAAGGTACCCCCTGGGGACGACCAAACAGTCAGCGCCCACAACAGTGGGCAAGCCACTCCTCCGCTGCCTGGAGCAAGACCGCCCGTCCACCCGCCCGCCCCCAACCAAACCCCTCTGCTTTCTCGCAGTGCGAGAAGCAGAAACAAAAAATGGTATTCATAATACCATTTTATGTTTCTGCTTCTCGCACTGCGAGAAAGCAGTGGGGCGACGCTGCTCCGTCCACGTGGAGGAGCAGCCCCTGCTGACAACAGCAGACCACCATCTCTGTGATGGCAACCAACTGGAACCAGTCGCAATTTGTGAGCTACCTTATAAATAGTAATGCTGTAGGTCAGATTACAACCCACTCCAATACATAATTTTATGACTCAACCTAGTAGTACACATTTCGGTTCATAAAATTCAGTACAGTTAGCAGAATACTGGCATCAAATTGCTACCAATTTTTCAGTATTTAGTACATAAAGTCCAAAATACTACATGGTGAGAGTTCAAGAATCAAAAATTGCAGACAAATTGACAACATTTTGGATTTCCTACACTCTGCTTGCCCGCCATGCCTCTGATCCACAAGGCTGGTAGCAGAGACATATGATTAATAATGGCATCTCTTCTCTGTCATTTCTGTGTGCTTTGGTGTCAATATTTACACTTCCTGATGAGCCTTCACTGAGAAGTACCAAAAGTATCTCACTTGAAATTGAGCTTGTCTATCGAATTCAGCATTGAGTCAGTCTAGAATTATGCAGTTTGCCTGATTTCCATTCTGAAGAAGAGAGCATTTTTCTGATCCTATACTTTCTCGCTCCCAAACGCCTTCCTGGTAAAGCTCAAACTCCACTGCCTCACCGTTTAATGCCTTCATCAGATTATACCCTCTGACAGACCGCCCAAACATCCCCTATATTTATTGGATCCATGGTTGGTCATTATATCCGAGATAAACTTTCAGAGTCAACCATAGGTCTCTGGCACTCGCTTTCTGCCCCTGGAACTCTCTTTCAATGTATGTCTATCAGCTTGACTAGTATTTTTCTGAGTTTTGAAAACTTTTCAGCTATTGCCTATCTGTTTGCTGACTAGATGTTGAGAACTTTTTGTTAAAGAAAATTAAAATAGAAAAAGAAAATTAAATCGTGCTGCGGAGTAGAGTCAGGGGGATATGTATAAGGAAGTGGCGGAGTGCGGCGTTAGCCTCCTTGGCTTAACGCCACGCTCCGCCACTTCTGAAACGCAAGGCTGCACCATATTTACAAGAATGTGGTGCAACCTTGCGTTTCCCCCTGCGATGGCGCTAAGTTTAGCAACTTAGCGCCAACCCAGGCCCCCTTGCACCATAGTGCAAGGGTGTCTGCGTGCAGGGGAGGATTGTTTATGTGAAGGAAGGTGTCACTTCCTGCACATAAACAATGCTAAAATGCCATTCTGTCACTTTCATGTGTGTTGCTTCATGCAGCACACATGAAAGTGACAAAATGGCATTTTTTTTAAAGGTTTGTTTATGTACAGGAAGGGACACCTTCCTGAACATAAACCAAAGATGACATTTTGCTATTTCCATGTGTGCTGCACAAGGCAGCACACATGGAAAAAGCAAAAACGAGGAGAAATTATGCATTTCTCCTCGTTTCGCCAACTTAAGACCAGGATTTACCTGGTCTTAATTTTGGCGCTGCCTCCTATGTACACCACCCTTGTACATAGGGGGCAGCGTCAAAATGAATGGGTGTTGCGGTGGAACGCCCACCGCAACACCCACTGCCCACCCCTTTCACGCTAACGATAGCGTTAAAGGGGGCCTCATGTACAAGGCAGCGTTAAGCCACGTTAAGTGGCTTAACGCTGCCTTGTACATAAGGCGCAGCCCCATCGCCACCACAACGTCGGTAAAAGAGACGTTGTGGTGGCGATAGGGGCTTGTACATATGCCCCTCAGTTTCCTCCCATTCTTGCCAATCATTTAACGTTTTGAGTAGCCTTTCAATTGCTTATAAAAAGCCCTTTTTCTCGCATCCTGAAATCAAAGCATTTAATTTTAAAATGCTCCTTTAAAAAGGTTGCTCAAGAACAATTGTCTCAACAATTTGCCAACCAGCTCATTGTTTGTTCGCCATTTATTTAACCTAATGAATTAGCAAATTAATTTCACTCGGCATCAGTAGCAATTGCTCATCAGGTTGTCCCTCTAAATGCAATGAAGACATGTTCTAAGTCTAACCCTTCTGTTCAGTTTTCAGAATACAAGTCTGAGGAAATTGTACTGTCGAGCGAGAAATGTAGAACAACACTTGTTTGTAAATATCAGCAGACAGTTTTAGGGTGCTGTATTTAAAAAAAGCCATTTATCTTGATAAAAGCAACTTTGCTCTAGTATTATTATTTTCCATCATCAGGTGCAGGATTCGTCCTATTATTTTTCTCAAATTAGTTTGCACCTAGAAAACATTATACCGATATGAACCAATTGCTTTCAAAGAAAACTGAAAGATATATGTTAGCATAACTTTGAAATGTAATTTTTCTGAATTATATTGGTCTTTAATGGCCTGCTCAGTTCAAGCGTGGAATGACATTTGGGACCAGATTTATATAATTTTGCATCGGGCTAGCATTACTTTTTTAACAAGGACCTGACACAAAATCCAAGTTGGCATTTACAAACGAACGAACCAGCAATTTGCACTGGTTTGTAGCAAAAGTAACCAAAGCAGCATGTGCATTACGTTGTGACAAGGGGGTATTCCGTTAGTGATGCATGGACGTTCCTCTGTTGTCCACCTATTGATTTTGACTTAGATCCATATCTATAAGGACTTGAAGACAAGGACTTGCTCCAAAATCCTGGGATTCCATGAGGCTGGTGTTCCAAGAAGAAATATTTATATTTTTCCTCGTTTTTCCCTCTTTGCATGTGTGCTGCATTCTTCAGTATACACACAAAGAATACATGCATTAAAGCTTAGTTTTTGTGCAAGAAGGGACTCCTTCCTGCGCAAAAACTAAGCTGACCACAATGCAGACACCATTTCACTATGGCGCAAGGGTGCCTGTGTTTGCGTATGGCTACTGAGAGTGCTCTAACGCAGAGAGAGCAGAACTGTGCCACTTCTTTGTAGATATAGTGCAGTTCCGCTCTCTCCTGTTCACACAACACAGCAACTTTGCTTGATGCCCCGCGTTGAGTCAATTGTTTGTAAATCTGTGCCTAAATGTTTAACGGCGTCAGATTTCAAAGCCATTGGAGCATCCATGAACACAACTTCTTACATTCAAAGTTCCATTTCTCTCCATAAGATTAAGCTATGTTATTAAAAGTTAATCCCTTCTGACTTTCTCTAGTTAATAAATCCCTAGGTCAGGCAATACTCCTAGATGTTGGCAAATTAGGACAAGTTCTGCCACTGCTCCACGATACTGATTGAAGAATCTCTGTCTAACATTTGATCCTATGAATGAACGAATGAATGAAAGAATGGGCAATACTTAGAGGTGTAATTTACTCTTGCAACCAGTTGTTGTACCATTGTCCAAGTAGATATCAAGAAGGCGCACAGTTGAGGATTTTATCTGAAAATGCAGGATTTAAGACCTTATCAAGAGATATGATGCTCATATTCAGCATCAAAGGAGTAGCATAGATTTGTAGGAGTGTGGCTTTTTGAAACAGAGACAGTTGGGCGCATAGGAAATTATGCAAAATGGTCATAAATAATGAGGCACTAGGAATTATTACCCAAAATGTCGGTCTAGAATTTTTCACTTCTTTTTGCTTGAAATGCATCCTCATATCCTTTTTGGATGGACAGAAAGAGATAGATGGTGCCAGGAAGATGAAGAGAGTGGAGCTGGTTTGAGCATCTTGCCAGGGCTACTTTTGATTCCCCTGTCTGGCCATGGTAGTATCACTGTTTGTAAAGAAAAAGGGTACCCCTGACGTAAGTTCCTAAATCAGGGAAAATGACCAGTGTGTAAATATCATAATATTTAGGAACAAAGAAGGTAGTTGTGGACCTGAACAATGTAAAAAAACATATATACATGCAAACTTGATTCAGTAGTATCAAAAATATTTTTTATTATTATTTTTTTTTAAATAGATAATTATAACTGAATACACAAAAAACAATCATGAAATATATAGTCCTCTGTGTATATATAATTACACTGGGTTCAAGAGGGTCAAATAACAAAGATGGTTTTCTTATTTTTACACGATCTAGTACATAATATACACAGTGTTATTCATTGATATATAAGAAATTATTTGACACACTACAATTAATGTCACAGACATATAAACAGGATAATTATATGAATGTGTTCAGAGGACAAACATTTCTGGCATGGCCTTGAAAATTTGTATCCTACGCGCGTTTCGGCTGTATGCCTTCATCAGGAAGCCATGTACAAGAAAATGGAAACCTAAAGAAAAGGTGCATGTATAAACAAAACATGAATCAAAATGATTTAATGAAGAATAAAAAAAGACGGTCCTAATACAATATTAACTACCAATTTAGGTCCTGAAACACAATCTTGGATAATCCCCATTTAGGCCCCCAAAGGTATATCTCAATGATTTCGAACATACAGTATCGTGGTGTTGGCACTTCTGTATTTGGTAGGCAGCCCTTTGAGACACCTACTGATCTATTCATGAAAAGTGACCCAGTTTTACATCTATGGGACTCTTCTATGATTCCATTCCTTTTTTAATCTTTTGTGACATTGAATAGTTCCTTTTTGATCTATCACTCTTTAGTATGCGAGTTCTATACAGTAATGGCTATGCCATGCCCCCTTCAGTTTGGCATAGTATCTCACATTGAATGGCAATCGCTTTGGGCACATTCTAGATGGCCATTTCAATTCTCTCCATGAAGGGCATTTTCAGTGACCTATCATGGTGATGATAATTTTTCATTAAAAGTGTATCATGTGCAACAACTTTTTTCCTATCTTTCACCGCTTATATTACATCGCGTTTAATTTTTTACTAAGCGGAGCATATCACATATGGATATGATGTGTGTTCTTTTGCAAGTGTATGGGTCTCACCATTTATTTCTTTCCCATTTGCATGCCAGATACACACAACTTTTAACGTGTTTTTTTCTTTCTTCTCCAGTAAGCTATATTACATCTAGCTTACTATTAACTTACAATAAATATACATCCTTCATGGCCTATTCCAATATGGCGATGAATATCTTCTTTTTTGCATATCATGCAGCTCTTTTTCGATGTTTTTTTTCTTGGCTAATCACGTTTATGCCGTTTCGGTTTTGCGGGCATCTCCTAGAGATATTATTTAAATAGCTAGTAATTTCTCCACATGCTGCTTTTCCTCTTAGCAAGGCATGTTAAATCCAGCTTATTATTAACCTACAATAATACAAGCTTTCTCTATGGCCCATTCCAACATGGCGATGAATATTCTTGCTTTTGCACATGATGTAGTCCACTCTCCATGTCTCTCTTCTTGGCTAATTACGTTCATGCCGTTCCGGTTTGGCGCGCACTTTCTAAAAGATACTATTTAAACAGCCAGCATTTCATAGCGCGTCTCACACGCCGTTCCAGCCGCATTGCAGACTCTAACCTTGGAGCTTTTTGGACGCACGAGAGTATGGTTTAAACAGCGGGAACGCAGTAATCTTGGAGCCCTGCATCGTTCCTGTATGCACTCGGTTCCTCGCTGCGTCCCTTTACTTGTTGACTTTTCAGGTAAGAACTAGTTCGTTACAGCTTTCCCTCTTCTTTTAAAATACCTATGCTAGATTTTTCCGCTATGTTGTGGCATTTATTTAACCTTTAGCCACTTTTTATTTCTAGCATACATCAGGCTGCTGTAAAACCGTCATCTATTTTCCAATTACACAGTTATTGACGGCCAGTTTCAAACTCTGTGAGTTTTTTTCCTTCCGTTCTTTTCTTTCCTTTTGTCTTTCCGTGGTAGCATGTTCACCATTACCCATATTTCTTTTCGTAATTATATCCTGAGCTGTAGGCTATCACCTTAGCACATAGGCTTCACATCATACTACTGAATTGATAGGAGACATATTAAGCCTCTAAACAGGGCTAGCCTGAATCTGCTGTTTTTCTCTAAATATGCAATATATTATTTGCACCTTTAGCAACTTAATCGGATATATATATACATAATTAAAATCTTCATGCTTATGAAATAATTGATATAATTGTCTCTATATTATACGTTGGGCACATATTTATGTTCCAATTGCCTTATCATCAACATGTGCGATACATATCTATCATATAAGTGGTGGCCATGAGAACCTTTTTACCATCTCTGTAATATATACAAGATCGTTTATTTCTAACTTTTTGGTTGAATTGGCAACATAGATATAAACTCTACAAACCAAGTCTCATAGACAAATGTCTAATTCCATACATTTCAGAAACGTCCAGATCCAGTGGTTCATTCTGGAGTGAACCTTGATAACCTCAGATGTGAAATCTTCATTATTCACCTCCTGACTACCCAATTAAAACAAGAGGACTCTATACTCTACAGGTCCCTCTCGAGCGCTGCATTTTTATTCACCAGCGGTAAATGTCTATTGTCTGATTAACAGTTCTCATATTTTCTGTTTTTTTATTTATAAATATCTTTTTTTCGTATTAGTTGAAATACAGCTTATGTATTCACTCCCATTTTTGTTCTGTCGTTTCTATATAGAACTACTTCTCTAGCTTGAGGTTCCATATTATATCTAATACCTATCAACTTGAGCCACAACGAGGTATATTACAAATTATCTTTTTAAGAAACACATCAATATCACAGAATGTTGGGAGTAACTTTATGCATGATCTTTTTAAATCACTTTTCAATTCTAGAAACTTTCACAGACCTTATCTTGGTGCTTGTTCTACTCTCTGGGCTATAGCTTTCACAATTAATTTTCACTTTCAGGTGGCTTTTTGGTATTGTTGATCCTATTCTATACCTTGATGATGAATATCTATTAAATACGGCACACTGTTATATTGTTTTATTAGATAATAGTCTCTCTGTCAGTTATAATTGGCTTGCATTTAGTGTTTTAATCTCTCAAGTCCCCAGGGACTCAGTTTTATCTTTTTCAAATAAATTGGTAGTTAATATTGTATTAGGACCGTCTTTTTTTTATTCTTCATTAAATCATTTTGATTCATGTTTTGTTTATACATGCACCTTTTCTTTAGGTTTCCATTTTCTTGTACATGGCTTCCTGATGAAGGCATACAGCCGAAACGCGCGTAGGATACAAATTTTCAAGGCCATGCCAGAAATGTTTGTCCTCTGAACACATTCATATAATTATCCTGTTTATATGTCTGTGACATTAATTGTAGTGTGTCAAATAATTTCTTATATATCAATGAATAACACTGTGTATATTATGTACTAGATCGTGTAAAAATAAGAAAACCATCTTTGTTATTTGACCCTCTTGAACCCAGTGTAATTATATATACACAGAGGACTATATATTTCATGATTGTTTTTTGTGTATTCAGTTATAATTATCTATTTAAAAAAAATAATAATAAAAAATATTTTTGATACTACTGAATCAAGTTTGCATGTATATATGTTTTTTTACATTGTTCAGGTCCACAACTACCTTCTTTGTTCCTAAATATTATGATATTTACACAATGGTAGTATCACTGTCTGTCAAAAGAAAATGTTCCTGTGATATTGGCCCAGACTGGACCTTGGATTATCAAATGTGTTACTGAAAGACCTTACAGTTGTATTAAGGATATGTCTGAGGAACGTGCGTGATGTAAAGAAGACACTGTTGGTTTTATGCTGCGTGCAAACCCTGCTTAGACATTATTACATCACTATCTTTTATTTGGGCAATTGGTCTGTTATGGGAAATCACGAAACAGACACATTTCTCAATCTTTAAATGAGTGCAGCAACTTCTTTTCCCAGAAGCTCTTGTCTAATGTCACATGAGTCTACACGCAGTATCTCAAAACAAGCATTATGCTTATGTTTGTGACTTAAAAGTTTCTTTCATGGGGTTCCATCACATGTGGCAAAGAAAGCACATACTGAAAATGATTTACGTTTTCCAGCTGCCACGAGCATTACACATAACTATTTTATCTAAATAAAAAATTAATTATGTTGTTTTTCTTGTACCTCGTAACCAATGCAATCCATCACTTTTAGAAAGTGCTACAAACGTGGTAAGGTCATTCAAGACCTTTAATCACATGATCCTAAAACTGGATGACATAAAATAGAATTAAAAAGCGAAGAAACACTTTGGGGCCGATTCCGATCTCGGTCGGAGGCGTACCCAACACCATTCGGTCGGGAAAAAAGCCACGCGAAAGCCTGTTTCCCGACCGATCCGTACAGCACACCGAACGAGTAAGTACGATGCGCACAACAGCAAAGAATCCGGCCGAGCCGTACTCACCCAAACCAGGTCCTGTTCCCCGACCGAGGCGAATCCGGAAACGCCGAATCGAGTCGCACGGAAGGAAAAATGCAGCCCCGTCCGGCCGGACAAGTATGATGCGCTTTCCGTACGCGCCGAACCCGTCGCTACGCACGGCACGTCAAAGCATCCGGGAGAGGCGCACATAAGCTCCGATTCGCGCCACAACACGATCCACGGCTCCGAGACGAACACGGCAGCGACGAGGACGACGCGAAGCGACGAGGCGAAGCGACGAGGACGACGCGAAGCAACGAGAAGGACGAACGACACGAACCAACCATGAATCCCTTCGTCCCGATCATACCAATATTCTACATTTACTACCGGAACAGGCATGGACGCGTACGGCGCAGAAGGTAAGCCAGACACCAACCACGAAACACATACAACACGTACACGACACATCACACACACACAGAGGGATGCAGAATATACTTACACCAGCAACAGCAGCACCATAGGGGCGGGATGCCCATCACCAATGCCACATATGCACACAGGGGCCTGAATGCGCACCACCACCCTCACCCAGGGGGGGCAGGATGCCTACCACTACTACCACCCTCACCCAGGGGGGGCAGGATGCCTACCACTACTACCACCCTCACCCAGGGGGGGCAGGATGCCTAAGACCACTACCACCCTTAGCCAGGGGGGGCTGGATGCCCACCACTACTACCACCCTCACCCAGGGGGGGCTGGATGCCTACCACCACCCTTAGCCAGGGGGGGCTGGATGCCTACCACTACTACCACCCTCACCCAGGGGGGGCAGGATGCCTACCACCACCCTTAGCCAGGGTGGGCTGGATGCCTACCACTACTACCACCCTCACCCAGGGGGGCAGGATGCCTACCACTACTACCACCCTTAGCCAGGGGGGGCAGGATGCCTACCACCACTACCACCCTCACCCAGGGGGGGCAGGATGCCTACCACTACTACCACCCTCAGCCAGGGGGGGCTGGATGCCTACCACCACCCTTAGCCAGGGGTGGCAGGATGCCTACCACCACTACCACCCTTAGCCAGGGGGGGCTGGATGCCTACCACTTCTACCACCCTCACCCAGGGTGGGCTGGATGCCTACTACCACCCTTAGCCAGGGGGGGCAGGATGCCTACCACCACTACCACCCCCACTCATAGGATGGACAATGCATGACACAACCAGCACACCACAACCTAGGGAATGCAAGAAGAAGACATCCCCCCAACACCATGACAAGCGTGTGTAGACTGTGTCAAATGCCTACAACACCGAACATGACTTTGAACATACAACTGGGACCCCTAGCACATGTGCCACACAATATAATGTGTGTGGCACCCACAATGCAAGCAGGCCATGACCATTGTGGCAATGTGGTCCAAACCCCCATCATCACAGTGACCAAAATGTAAGTGTGGGGTCCATAGCTGAAGCACATTTTGAACATTGTGGCAATGGGGTCCAAACCCCCATCATCACAGTGACCAAAATGTAAGTGTGGGGTCCATAAGCTGAAGCACATTTTGAACATTGTGGCAATGGGGTCCAAACCCCCATCATCACAGTGACCAAAATGTAAGTGTGGGGTCCATAGCTGAAGCACACTTTGAACAATGTGGCAATGGGGTCCAAACCCCCATCATCACAGTGACCAAAAGGTAAGTGTGGGGTCCATAGCTGCAGCACATTTTGAACATTGTGGCAATGGGGTCCAAACCCCCATCATCACAGTGACCAAAAGGTAAGTGTGGGGTCCATAGCTGCAGCACATTTTGAACATTGTGGCAATGGGGTCCAAACCCCCATCATCACAGTGACCAAAAGGTAAGTGTGGGGTCCATAGCTGCAGCACATTTTGAACATTGTGGCAATGGGGTCCAAACCCCCATCATCACAGTGACCAAAAGGTAAGTGTGGGGTCCATAGCTGCAGCACATTTTGAACATTGTGGCAATGGGGTCCAAACCCCCATCATCACAGTGACCAAAAGGTAAGTGTGGGGTCCATAGCTGAAGCACATTTTGAACATTGTGGCAATGGGGTCCAAACCCCCATCATCACAGTGACCAAAAGGTAAGTGTTGACAAAGTAAGAGGTGCAACTGCCAAACTGCATGGATGATTCCTGGTCACAGAAGAACAAACACATCAGTGGCAAAGTAGTGTATGTGTCCCATTGCAACATAAATTGGGGGAGCCAAATCCTGCAGTGCAAATAAGACATAACTTTGGCCATGTGCAGACAAACAACACCCATGGGGGCTGACACCGTCAACAATCATCAATGACACAATGACAGAAGTGACCATCCGAATGCAGACCCACATATTTGCACCAATGGGCACACACATGCAGATACCCTGTGGAGACTGCAGATGTGAGGTGAACAGATACCATATCATGGCAGCAATGGGACACACAAACCATGATCATTGTGCTGACCGATGACCTAGGAGTCCCAGGGACAGCAGGGGAAACCCACCAAACTACATACAGCCAATGGCACACCCAAGATATGCCAATGCAGTGGTGCAGATGCACAAACACAAACAGGCAGACCCACCCTGCACATCATACACAACAGGTGAGGGGGGGGTGCCAGTGTCCCCAGGCAACCACACAACACATGAGGAGACATGAATACCAATCATACAGATGTGCATACAGTGCCACACAAAGGTAACTCATGGATCCAAATGCCCTATGTGGGCAAGCAGGCATTGTCAGATGAGAGGGAGCACAAATCACACATGTCACACAGGCACGTAGGGACAGCAACTGACACAGCAAGACACAGACACACCACAGCACCACCCCCAGGGCCCCCACAATGTGGTGACCCTGGGCTGCATTACAATCCCACTGTGATGACAAAGCTAAATGTGGTTCACACTGTGAACCACAGTCATGTGTACTGAGCAACTAACTACCATCACACCTACACAAGCACAAATCAAACAGCATGGCCAGTGAGCCAAGGCCAACATGGAGGCAGGGGCCTAGCCGGGCAACAACTCTCATCTGCACACACTCAACACCACACCCCTCGACCTCCAACAATGTGCAGCAGTGAAGCACACATGCACTGGTGACATTGCACATGCACCCATGACTATTCCAGGGTGGTGGGTGGGAACCAAGGTGCAGAAACACATCACACATGGACACTCAACAAGACTCCTGAATGTCTGACACACTGCACACTACGCCGTACATGGACATGACGGCAATACCACACCAACCAATGGGATCACAGCCACAGTCACACACCAATGAAGAAGCCAAGGTCACCCACAAAGAACACACATAGACAACAACCAACATTGCAGCCCGGACCCTGAGGAGTGCCAGCAGTCACACACACAACGTGTCACAATCACTGAAAGATAACACAAACTGGAAATCACATGACAGGGGCAAACAACAAGTGCCAAGGGGAAACCTGACTGTGACCCAGCTGCGTCTGCACACAAACTCAGCCCTGACAGCAAGCACACCTATGGGTGACACCCTGATGACCAGTAATGTGCCATGCACCCACATCACAGAGAACCCAGGGAGAAGACTTTGGGGAACATAGCTCAACTCAGCTAGCATCACAAACAGGTACAACACTAGGGATCACAGCATGCACAGCTAAACGGAAGTGAACACACAGACATGCACATACAACACACACCTTGGGCGCAGGCAATGTCACAGGAGTACACACTGCCATGAGGGGACTCCACTCCTGTGTGAGGAAAGCTGTGCCATATGTTGCCTCAGTAGGGCCCCACCATGTCAGCTGAGCACTTGGTCACACAATCAACAATTAGCACCAAATGAGGGCTCCCGTCACATCAGCCTGGTCATGGAAGTGCCAACGGAATCATCAGCACAGATCCAACACACTTGTATAGCAATGTTGCACTGACAACACAGATGAGTCCTTCCCCATTGATGCCCAAACCTGCATGTCCAGTAGAGATGGCCACACGGTCAGGGAAGTAGACGAATAGAACAATGGCAGGCACAACAGATGTGCAGGGGTGGAAGCCACAGATGTGAAATTGCCAATCTAAGTAGGAAATCCCATTGCCAAATACTGAACACATGACACCCTCAGATGCTGCTATGGATGACATGGATACACCACAGGATAGGACACATTCCCCCTGGACCACATGGGTTCCTGCACAGTAACACTTCATTATCATGAGACCAAATATCACCATCACTGCAGCAAGGGCATGGTTAGCATCATCAACATCATGTACATCAGAAGCAAAAGCACTAGAGAACAGAAAGTTGCTTTATTCAGCATATGTGGCATTAAAAGTAGAAGTCCGGTAGAACATAAACAAAGGCCAATGGCCAGTCCATCAACAAAGTCACAAATGGGTGACAGTGGCAGATGCCACCCTACACATGCCTGCACAAAACCAGGGACAATCCACTAGGAGGGGCAACCGGGGGGGTAGGCCAGGCACCGCAGGGACAGGATCAGGGCTCACCAGGAGGAAGCAGGGAAGGGGTGGTGGGTGCTGGAGAGCCACTGACAACTGCAGTGGAGGTGTCTGACATGGTGTCTGCCGGCACAACTGGGGGGCATGGCTCAGATGTTGTGGGTGCCGGCACGACTGCAGTGGACCCTGCAGATGGAGTGGACAGGTCCGCCACTGCAGTGCCCAAGTCAGACAGGGTGGTAGTGGACTCCACTGCAGTGCCTACCACCAGGGGAGGAGAATGGGGAACAGGCAAGGTGGGCTGGACAGAGGGAGGACACCCTCACCACATCAGTGGCACAGACAAGCGCAGCGGGGGGTGTTGTTCCGGGAGAGCAAGTGGCAGGGGGAGAAGGCCGGAGCCTCTTGGGGATGGTATATCTGTGGGTGGGGGAACCTGGGGCAGGGTGTGGTGGGGGCACCTGTGGAGTGGGGGCCTGAGGGATGGAGGAAGGAGACCTGGTGCTTGAGCTGCAGGGCGGCGGCGGGGTCTTGCTCTTACCACTCCGGGGGACTTGCGGGTGGGGGCCTCAGTCTGTCTGCGCCTGGGGGAGGGTGTCCGGGGGCGAGGGGCACTCTGCTCCGAGTGGGGGCTTCCTCTTCCCCCTGGATGCTGGGGCAGCTGGATCGGAGGGGAAGAGGCCGAGGTCACTGAGGAAGAGGCGCTGGGTCTTTGGGGTTGCAGGTGAGGCAAGGGAGGGTGCTTTGGAGGGAGAGGCAACTGAGGACTGCGCAGTGCCCGTGGATGCGTGTGTGTGTACCAGGGCCCCATCCCCTGTGAGTCTGGTTTCAGTCCCCTGACTGTGCGTGCGTGTGCGTTTAGTTTGTGGCGTGTGTGTCTGTGTGCTGGACGTGTGTGTGCTGGTGTGTGCCTGTGCCGGTGTGTGTGTGCTTGGGACGGGTAAGGTGCTGGGGAGTGTGGATGGAGCAGAGGCAGGAGGGGTGAGGGACTGTCTGAGGAGGGACACTGCTGCCGTCAGGGAGGAGTCCATGGACCTGTTGCCCCTCTGTAGGTCAGACATGCCCGATGAGATGCCCTCCATGAACGACACCAGCTGAGTCAACAGTGCGGTGTGCGCATGGAGGACACTCAGCATGGCTGTCTGCCCTACATGGAGCTGGCGAAGGAGGTACACAGACTCCTCACTCAGGGCAGCAGGGGACACAGGGGCAGGGGGTGCAGTGCCTGGGCCAAAGGAGACACGCTCCCGAACATGGGAGCCTCCACGGACCTGGGGAATGGGAGCCGATGGGAGGGCGGTGGTGGTGCTGGTGGTGGCGGGGACAGCAACACTAGCTGGGGTGTGGTGGCTGCTGACACCCGCCTCCACAAGGGAGTCATCCTCCGAGTTGCTCTGGTCCTCAGCTGAGGTGGATGGTGCTGAGGACTCCTCGGTGTGGCTCCCCTCGCCCTCCGTGCCACTGGGTCCCTCCGACCACTCCTCGGCTGCTGACCCAGTCTGGCTCTCTGGCTCCTCCTGGTCCGTGGAGCTGTCC